>JANVCC010000174.1:1534293-1628103 GCA_025345505.1 Todiramphus chloris collaris
GCCCGCCGCTCCCAGCCCGCCGCTCCCAGCCCGCCGCTCCCAGCCCGGCTGCAGCTGCGCTTCTTCCACAGCGATACCTACCGGGGAGGCCGGCACCGCCGGTCCGGACTGTTCTCTCATTCAGGGCCGCGTAGTCAGTGCCTGCCCTCTGCCTCTGCCGCCAGCGCCTCGGGGACCGGGCCCTGCAACGGGGGCGAAAGAAAATTTAGGAAACCTGCCCATCTGCCAGCGCCGAGATTAAAACTTGGGTGTAAAAGAAAAAAGCTGGTTCCGTACCTTTGCTCCAGGCCAGGCAGGTGCATCGCCCAGAGACACCCGCTATTAAAGGTCCATGAAACTGGCAGCAAACGGAGTTGTCAAGTTTTTGGGCAGTAAAACGGAGGGCAGCTTCTCCGAAGGATTAAAGTAAGCTGTCAGAAGAGCAACCAGAAAAAGTTAACTGGCTACTCAGGTGCCTAATTGGGAAAAGTTAAAGGACTCAGGCCCAGGAGTGAGAGGCTGGCAGGACACCCATGATGGCTTCTCAGGTGAAGAACAGATCTACCCAGCGCTTTTGCCATCACTGCCGTTAACGGACGTCTGACAGCAAACGGTGACCCACTGCTGTGGGATTTAAATGCTTTAGGAAGCCCTGTCCAGTTTTCTCACCATGACTTTTAAAAGCTACAAAACTTCCCCCTCTCGGGCCAAGACCAGAAGGATGCACAGGGATTCCCTCACACACCTTTGTCTCCAGAACTGGTGCCTTCCCTAGATTTTGCTGTTGTTTTTCAGTGCTTTGATTTCACACACTGCCCAGCGTTTTTAACTGTCACCTCTAGATAACCAAGTTCAATATTGGCAGCACTAGGACACACTTATTTTACCTTTGAGGCAAAACAATCTTTTGAAAGCATCCAAAAATCACTTAGAAATTCTGCCTAAGACACGAAAGGGAAAAGGATGCTGAAGGGTACGAAGGGCCGCTTGTTTTTCTCAAGAGCAGCCGACACAAATTTCTTTTCACAAAAGCATAAGCTTGTGCAGGACAGGTTTGGAAACCCAGTAACCAAGACACTGGTAATTCAATCACAATGAAAGGAGCACACGTTACATCTGCTAATGCACTGGTTGTACCTTTATTGTTTCACCTCGTTCACTAACAGTTCAGTGGTGCAAGGTTACCATACACAGTTAGATATCTGCATTGCACACCTAAGGCTATACAGCAAATGGATCAGAATTAGTACAAATACATGAACTATATTTACATTTTGTATACTCAAGCTCCAAATATCGGATATATTTACAAAATAAAATAAGAAAATGAAAACCTGAAATTAATGTACAGTGTTGCTGATACACTCCTTCGCTGGGATGAAATCAGTTTGCAAAGAGATTTGTTCAAGAAGGCCACTTATACAGCATATACCTTGTATACCTTGTGTACAGAGAGATTCAACAGGGAGATGGGGACCGCAGTTAAAAACAACAGGACGTATTTCAGTGCAACGCCTCATGTCCAAACTCAGGAACCTTACTCAACTGCACATGAAGCATGAACAAGTAGAGTGGAAAATTTAAGATCTGATCCTGGGAAGTGCTGATCGTTCAAGACTCCCTCTGCTCCCAGTCCCTGGTTTCGAGGCTAGCGAGAGGTAGCTCAGCACTGCGCAGGATCAGGCCATAAGGGTGGTGACATGAAGAACTGAAGACTTAGGACCTCCATACCCTCAGTTTTCTGAATACACAGCTGATCCTGTTCATTTAAAAACCGTTCCGAAGAACATTGGACACAACCATCTGGTTCGTGTTGGGCTAAGTTTTGATTTCAAATACTTAAAACGCATAAATGGCCTTCTGAACAAAAAAAAAAGTCAATCCCGTTCTTGAACAGCTGATGTTTTTAAACAAGGAAGCACAAAATAATACATTCCTGCTACATACAGTACAGTTCAGACCACATATTGGAGTTATTAACCACAATGGAGATGCAACGCACGTGTTAGAGACCCATTTTCAAGTACATTCAGCAAACCATTCCAGAGCAGCATTAGCATCCTTCCTCTGAGCAGCAGGTTCGACTCTGAAGCTGCATCTTCGACAAAAACACCGTCCACAGTATAAAACTAACACAAACTAAGGCTGTGCAAGAGGACTGGACAGACGCTTATGCATAGGTGGTATTAGGTGATTGTATAGTACCAGTGGGTGTTATTCCAAAGCTCTTTCTTATCTAAGGTGCAATTAATTACAGATGTATAAATATACAATACATTACATAAAATGAAATCCCTGTAAATTAGATAACAAGCAGCAAAAAGTAAAGTCTTTGCTTTGAAATACCTTGTTAATCAGCAATAAGGACTATGAGACACTGACCAAAAAAAAAAACCCTTTCTCAGTGGTTTGGAAATAATATTCCCTTCTGCATCCAGAATATAGGAATCTTCTTCAAAAAGGTACTTAAAGTGCAGTTCTAAAATACAGTATAGGAGGCTTAGTTGAGTTTCAAAACAGCCAGGAAGCCCCGACACAAACAACATGGTTTTCAGAGGACAAAAAAAGAGCTAAGTTTTCTTCTTCCTTTTCGCGAGGAACATAAAAAAACCAAACCATGGCACAGTTTCAAACTCCCCCTCTCCCAGAAATGCCTATCCAGTTTACTACCAGTGCTTATGCTCAATGGGCTGGCAGACCCACAGCATGATGCCCCATCTGCAATGGCTGAGTCCTAAGAGCTGTCTGACTCCAGGACTGCACATCCCCACAGCAGGTGACCAAGAGTGGGGGTTCAAATGCCAAGGGAAGGCAGCTTAGCACATTTTTCCATTCTTGCTCTGTTTCTAAGAAGACATTTCTAACATGCTGGGCTTGATCAAAAAAGCTTTGAAGTCAATGGAAATCTCCTTCTTTTTTTCCTCCCTTTTCTTTTTGTCCTTTTAAAGAAAACCTGAATTGATTTCAGTCCAGTTTTAAGTAGGAAACTGATGCCTCAAAGCAGGCTTTGATAACTGGTGAAAAACTAACTGTAAGCCATTATGTCAGACCTCAAAATAGTAATGCCCATTTGAACTCCACAGAACACAAATCTATTTTGTCACAGATTATGCAGCTTTAAGAGATACTGATGCTTAAAAATAGAAATTTGCTCTTCTGATGATCTGGTATCGACAAAGACATCAAGTCACCAGAAGCTGCTTGGGGTCTTTAGATAGAAGAGAAACATTCAGGTAACACAGCTGTAACATTTCCAGCTCTGTATAAAATAAGCATCTGTTTCTTCCTCCTTTTAAAGGAAGATCCCTTAACCACGTTTCTCTACAACGCCTATACCCACTTAGTTCATTTTCTGGCTTATCCAAAGCAAAGACTTAGCAAACTAGTTTTCTTCTAGTAAAAAAAGAAAAAAGATAAGAATAAAAATACTGTCAGTGTGTCACAGAAAGGGAAGAATAAAAATGCTCTCAGTGTGTCACCAAATACGACCACCTAAGTTGCTACCTCAAACTGGTTCCACTTTTGTTATAAACGGTGGTGATGGCAGCAACAACTTAGTGCTTACAATTAACCTAATTCTTGAGATCTGCTTAGCTCCAGCTTGGCGAGCCTCTTGCAGCATTGATCCACACACTGGAAGTGCATTATCATCCGTTGTGTAACAAAGGAATATCATCACTGTATTAAGAGTCACACACAACTGAACAAGACAAAACCAGAAGAAAAAAAAACCAACAACAAAAAAACATAACAAAACAACAAACAAACATAAAAACCAATTCCTATTATGCTCCTGGGTCCCCAGGATGTTCCCTCACTCTGATTTCCAGTTCTGAAATAAATCTGAGGACCACAGGAGACAGTGTGAGCACATGATTAAGCTTGAGTACTATCTTGAAACATATAAAGATATGTCCTAGCAAGTGTCAGACTGCACCTCCCTGCTCCTTTACCAACCGTGCTCCTCGGAGGTCTCATTACACATTGCACTTTACTGAAGAATTAAAACCCCATAAAGCTAAAAAATTGCTCAGCTGATGGCAGTCCCACGTACACTTTTGGCCACAGAATCTCCAATGCATGGCATGACCTGCTGATGAGCGAGCTGAATCAAAATGACCTTCTTGAGCTGGAGTGTATCCAGATGTACCTACTGTAAGAGTGGAACAAGCCCCTTTTACCTTTCCCTTGAGAGACAGGAACCTCTGGATAAAATTCCTGTTTGTTGCCCAGGATCACAGCTTGCCCTACCAGTGCCCAAGGTAAGTCAAGAACGTATAGCATGGCAGGCTGAAACACAGGAAAAGAAAACAAACAACCACCCCTCTTCCTCAGCCTCCCTAAAAACCTATCTAAGGAAGACGAGTTCACTTCTCAGAAAGGAAATTCATTCTGCTTTCCTTTCTTGGGGCAAGGACTAAAACTTTGGCCAGAAGGAGAACTTATATTGTAGGTCAAGAACTAGCATCACCCAGATGATCTCCACGAAGCCAATTACTACACCCCACTGACCAGGACCAGAGTCCTCTTGATCTGTCCTCTAGGCAGGATTAATTATGAAGTTAAAACTAACTAGAGAGTTTTAGCTGATGAAAACTGTAGCAGGGAAATTAGGAGACATTTAACAACTATTCCAAAAGGAAATGAAAGTGTCCTGCTGTTTCCTGGAGAACACTGCAAGTACCAGGTCTAGGAAGTATTTTGCAGCCAGAAGGTGCTTTCCCCATGAACAGTCTCAGAGTCTCACTGCCAAGGGGCACATGCATAAAGCAGGCCTCTCAGAGTGATGCCACAGAGCAGTCTAACATACCAATGACAACCGTAAGTCTCTTCCAAGAGAGCTGAGAACTGTTGCTACAGCTGCTACCAAATCAGGACTAAAAGCAGAAAGAGGAGACACTGCCCTCCCGTGGGGACAGGAGCGGCCACACTTTTGTTTCTGCCTGACACTCTCTCCATCTGTCAAATATGAGGCTGAGCATCTACAGCTTCAGGGATTATAGCCAATATTTCAGTGATGTGTTTATTTTTTCCTTACATCAGCACAAGTTCCACCTCCTCCGTTCAGTTCAGAGGCAGAGGAGCGAGCGTTAATGTTCTGGGAAAGAGTTAAGGGCAAGCACCGCTCACCTGCAAGCCCACAGAGAGAGTTCAAAGGCAGATTGCTCTACCCAGCCCCTCTTGGTTTGTTCCCTGTCTTTTTCCAGCTCATGCCTTAGCCTCTCGGACACTGGAAACTCAAAAACTTGCACTAAGTCCAAAACTCCAGTCTGCCCAGATAGATTTGTCCAATATCAGCTTTCAACAGAGTTTAAATTGGAGGCTGGATCCAGAAAGCCTGAGGAGCTATTGCAGTTCCTGGCTGGGTAATGTCTACATAGAAGAATTTATCTTTCCCTGGCATTAGAACTTTGCCCTGAGGGAACCAACGACTACTGCCAAGTCACAAACTGAATGAAAAACCTGCAGCAGTCTAGACAGACAACAATGGACAGTGGGACAGACACCAAAAGGTCAGCTGGAATGGGAAAACAATTGTTATAAGAAAAAATAAATAACTTTTTTTTCCCTTTTTTTTTCTTTTTTTTTTTCTTTTTTTTTTTTCCTTTTTTTAGAGTCGTGAATAATCACTCTTTTTTTTTTTTTTTTTTTAATTTTTTTTTTTTCTCTCTCTTTTTGTTTGGCCACATGCTACCAGTACAATTCTCAGTACAAGTGAAAAGAAACAAGGTAGGGTTAGAATACCTAGAAAATGTGCTGAAGGAGCTGGGAAGGTAGAGGATGTTAAGCCACAGGATTACATACAAGAGAAACTGTCAAGAATCACAAAGAGAAAATGAGAGGTAACACTTTATCTATTAGAAGGTGAGTTAGGGAGAACAGATGAGAACATTACATGGACTCAGTACTTCAGCTGGCCCGTGCGTCTTCGAGCCAGTTTTGACCTGCACAAGAAAGAAGCAAAAAAAGTATTTGTTGAATTCTGGAAGTTTATTTTTCTTCCCTCCCCACGATTTGCCCACATTTTTCTATAAAATCCCTTTGCTTTCATATCATTCTGGTTTACACCATATGTTTAGAAACTAAACATTTCAAGGGCTGTAATGATTAAGATTTCTCATTCCTTTAATGGAAGATGGAATCTTTTAAGGACTGCACTGTTAAGAAATTATTTGATGCTGTACAGTAGCATCAAAGCATTAAAGAGCTTGGCTTGTTGTGGTTTTTTTAATGAAAGGAAGAGCTACTGCAGTTTAGCAAGATCTCCCCACCAAGCAGGGGATGTCTGTGACCTCTGTTAAAGGGAAGTCTTCTAGAGAAGTTCAAAAAAGGGAAGGAAATGAGAATTTTAACTTCAGCTCACAATCTAGACAAGGAAAAGGCAGTCCAGAGCAACCTGCACAGAGGTAATAAGCTTTAGAAATTCGTAAAATAGCAATACAAGGAAATAATTTTTTGACCTCTAAATGTAGCACTGCATGAAGCATACCACACATCTTCAAACTAAGAATATCAAAAGCCAGAGCAAGAGCCCCTGCACGCCCTGAAATAATAGAGCTCGTCTGATTTTATTTTAGTTTTGGTGCCCATCTTCCTTCCTCCTTCAGTTCACCCATCGTGTCAAACCCTTCAGAACACGATTAGATTCTGTGACAAACTCTCTGCCCCTTGCTTCTCACTGTATCTCTCTGGCTTGCTGCTCTGCAGCATTGTCTGCCCATGAACTGCCTCTTACCGTATTGTGCCAGCAAGAAGTGGATTGAAGGCATATAACCAGTCATTCATGTCTTTGTCATTGATGGCCTGGAGCAGGACCCCACGATGCTTTGTGCACACACCAAACGTGTTGGGTGTCTGGAATATAAAGGACATGGACTGTTAAGGACAAACTGAAATACTGAAGCCTGGAGGCACAGAAGCTGGTGCACGCGTTCTTGTCGAGGGAGGGTTTGCTGTGTCACACTTCTAAATGCCACAAGACCAAAGGTCTTGCATTTAAGTTTCACTGGCTGTTTCTAGGATATTATTAGTCAGTCAAATGGGACATCTCCTACAAAATACATTTTAACTCATGAGTGTGGACTTTAAGAGTTGCTGATATGGACCAGTAAAGTGAAACCGATTCCTTGCAGGATGTTTGTGTGGTTTGCTTAGGGTTGTTTGCTTTTTAAACAAATCTCACAACCCCAGAACACCACACAAACTGAACTATCAAAACCAAACGCACAGGGCAATGGTGCCATCACATGCTCATAACAGCAAATAGCTTCAGTCTCTTGTACAACTGTGTCCAAAACATAAGAAACTCTAAATGAACTGGCAGAATCATCAGATGCTAGACATTCTCCAAGACACAGAAGCATTTTCCTCAGACCAGAGATGACACACAGATTCTATGGACGCACCACTACCTGTATGTTCCTGCTCTATGGGTAAACAGACAACAGCTCTCAGACTGACCTTTACCATTGCCTGTTGATCCTCACTGTATTCCACCTGAGCTGTGGATAAGTTTATGAGTCCTCTTTCTACAGGATCTTTGTCACTGTTGTAAATAAAAACATAGGGACGACGAACCACCACAAAGTGCTTAGCCCAGGAGCTGGAGAGTGGCTCCTTGAAGTGGAGGTATCCTTTCTTTGAGACCACGGAGCTGGAGAGAAACAAACCAAAGCAAACCCACAGATTAACAGAAATACATTTTCCCCTAAATAATATACCTATTGAGTATCCCTACTAATAGTAAACCACTGCAGTACACACTTGGTCCTTAACCCATTTTCTCTGGAAGAGTATTATGAAGAAGTTAATATACATCTATATTACTCTATAGCAAGCTGAATTTTGTCTTCAAGAACTCTGCAGAAGTCTGGCAGAAAGAAGGACCCACAAAGATCCCTACTTTACTGAAGTTTGGCAATGCTTTTGATGATAACAGACATGCTAACTCACTGTAAATCCTATTCATTAAGTAGGTGCAGGGAAGGAGTGCTGCAGAGATCAAGTATCAAGATGACCTTCATCAAACCCACCTCCATCATACAGGCCTCTGCAGTTCTGCTATTGCCTGTCTCATTTACCTTCTCAAAAGGGGCAAAGACACTACAAATCTCAGCGAGCTTTTGTGACAGCTCTTAGGAAACTGTGATCACACAACAGCAGAAAACTGACCCTGGTCTGATTTCCTCAATATCAGGAACAAGGTTTAGGAATTCATTCTTTCCAGCTCTGGCCAGATAGGAAGTTTCTACTGCAGGAATTATCTGGAACTGTTCCACCTCATGACAGGGACTGGAGGCACGAGAATTTGCTTCTGGTGTCCTTCAAAAAAAAGGAGAAAGAAAAGTAAATCACAATAAAAGGAAGAAAGAGGGGAGAAAAAAAAAAACTAAGTCAGAAAACATAGCAAAGGCAAGTTTGTGAAGCACTGAGGACTGACATTTTTCTATTAGGAGACCTACTTCTGATCAATTGAATTGCATCTTGAATCCACCAGAGAAGGGCAGGTAGATGAAGGTGTGAGAGTAGCACTGCTGAAGCTCGACACCGAGGGGTCCCGCCCAATTGGAGAAATATCCGACAACTACAAGGACAAATACAGGCAAAATGTTACAGAGGAGGGTTTTTTTGTAGCTAGTGATCAGTCCTGGCTAGGACATGCCATTCAGCAGAAGACTCAGATAATAGAAAGGTATTCCTATCAGTCATTTCCTACTCAGTTTTTTGCACAAAACCATCATAAGCCCATCTGGGGGTGAAAATCCAACAGCATTGCTGTAGACACAGCTTGTTAGTAATGTCCTACACGTCTGATTAGTCACACCCTGACTTCCTCAACAGAATATTAGACTGTCCAGTCCATAACTTGGGGACCCCTGTGCCTGTCAGAATTTTTAAGGAGCTGAGTTTCCTTTTACACAGAGCAAGCGTACATAGGGAAGACAGCAAGAGCACTTCCAGTCTGCTAATAAACTAGAAGCTATACTGCAGTCCAAGTTCACAACACTTTTAATTCCTGCAATAGTCTTTGGAACCTGATGCTGAAGAGCCAAATGCTTCCAACAGACTGAAAATAACAGAAATTAGTATGAAATGTTTTGTCTCTTCACAGTATCAACAGATTCCACAAACCACAAATACACTGCTACTGTACTACAAATAGTGTATTGTACAGCATGAAATATTTACCTTACAATCACTGATGCTGTTGTACACTTGGTTAAATTCCCGATTGAAGGTGTGAGTAAGAAGCTGCAGACACTAAAGTGGGGGGAAAAAGACACACAGAAAAGATTTTTATGTTTAGATTTTTAGAGAAATTTGAACCCAAGAGGCAATTTGCCAAGACACGCTTGGCAGCTCAGTGAAAGAATAAACACATTCTAAACTGCTGTGAGAAATCCCAGAAGAGGGAAATAATCACTTCCCTCAATAAAATGAGCAAGTTTCATTTACAGAACTACTACCGAAGGTGAATGAGGTACAGCCACAGTACAAACCTAGACACCAGCTTTGGCTGGTGAGAATGGAGTATTTCACTATAGAGCATATCAAAAAGAAACTCACACAATACTGGACCTCCACCATGCTATCCAAGAAGCTTCATAATTAATCTTTCAGCATCTTTGGCACCTCAATTTAGGCCCATGATGCTTTTCTCATGTCATACCTTGGTGGCCAGCTCCTTCTCCCGATCCACCAGGCTCTCTATGTCCGCCGAGTCATAGCCGCTGCTCTCACTGGGCGTCACCGCGCTCTCAAACGTCGTGGTCGAAATCTGGGAGGAGATGCTGGTGGAGGTGCTGAGGGTTCCACTGCTCATGCTGGGAGACAATGAGTCACTCAGGGACTTGGGGATGCTGTCACCAAGCTTTTCACGAAGCAGAAGGAAATGTCGGGTTTTTTCCACCTAGGAAGAAAAGAAATTGGTTTCATCTGCTCCAGGATGCTGCCTATTTTACAGTCACTGATTTCTTATGCGTTAAGATTCACGTCAGTAAACACTTGCCCTGAAGAAGGGAGTTTACAATGGCACTAGAACTTGAATCTGCTTTTGTTGAATACACTGGGATTCTGAGCTGAAGATTCTACTCAGCAGCCAGCCACACTCTTTCTATCTTCACTGCCGGAGAATCAATTTACATCTTGACTTAGAGAACAGACTCCCATTTGGGAAACCGTTCAGCTCACAAGGTCTCACAGTGGGTGGACTAAAGGCAAATTTCAAAGGTAGAGTTGTGCTTTTTCTTTCAGTTGCTCCATCTTTTTACTCACCTCATGCAGCAGCTCCAGCTTCTCCAATTCCCACTGATGCTCTAGAATGAGGCTGTCGCCCCTGGGTCTCCAACCTGCCAGGTTCTCTTCTCCTCTCACATATGCCACAGATGTATCCAGGACTTTCCTCCTCCTCCTCTGCATTCCTGAGCAGTAAAAAAACATAAGACACATTAAAAACACACAGCCAGAAGGATGCTGCTAAGAAACACAACTAGTGAGCAGTCTGCAAAGAACCAGCACTTCTGCTGTTTGACTGGAAAAAACCACAAAGCAATGATTTCAATACCAGCAATCACACATCCCAAAGAGATCTGATTTAGTCCAGTTTTCTGACTTCATTCAGATATCTTCTATTGACCATGATATAATGCAGACTCTGTTCAGTCTAAATCAACACAAGAACTACAACTGCTAGGTCTCAGTGGAAAAATCACACTCATGTGTGACAATATCAAGCTTGCCTTGGATAAATTTTTTCTGGCACAGCGAAGTTCCCCTGCTCCAATGAAACAGAGGAACTGTCTCCCATCGGGACAGAAGTGTTTACTCCACTCTGCCTATGAAATTTGCTGCAATATTTCAGTTTACAGCAACTTTATTGCTTGAGCACACAGTCACTGCTTACCTGGACTTCCCGTGTCTGCCATTTTGCATAAACTTAGCTCATAGATCCCAGTTACTCGATTCCTGTTCATGAGAAATCAGAGGGAAAAAAACAACCATATTATCTTCAGAAATGAAGTGCATTAGCTTTAGTTAAGTGGTCCCCAAATTAGAAGTATTGCTGTTAGTTAGAACTACACCTGAATTCCAATCCTGACGTAAAATAGCCAGGACAGACTGCAAGGTCTCTAAAAATGGCATTTCCCCTGTGCTCCCCCTCACCCCCCATTAAGACTCCGAGAGCAGCTGCTGCAGTACATTCCAGGTCAGGATCAGGGTCACCTATGCACATGCTTGAAAAATGGATCTCTCTTCCCAACTGTTCAGTCAGAAGGCTGGAAAGGGGGTCAGTAAAGAGAGAGGCCATCAGAGTTTCACTGAAATAAATGCAAGAAAGAATGTTCAAAACCAGACTGAAAATGTATAACTAGGCAGACTTACAAGGAACAAAAAGAAAACTCAACTACATTCTTCCCATGCCCTCCAAGAGAAAAAGCATATGCTGATGTAAATCATCAATACCAACATTGGTAACTGAACTTACGAATCTGGAGATTTGGAGTAGCCACTGCCAAAGAGATTGCGTAGCGATCGTGGTGGAGAGATCTTGGCATCTCGTGAGTAGAAGACCATACAAACATCCTTTGTTATAACGGCAGGCTGGATGCAGTGGTCAAGCTAAGAGAAAAACCAGTACTGAATGAGTGGCTGCAGACAACTAAGCCAAGTTACACTGCTTCACTCTTCTAGGGGGACAGCTTTTTGAAATTTGTACTTGTTTGGGTCTTTGGTGAAGGGTTTTCAGATGTGTTTCTCTGAAAGAGAACTGTCCAATCTCTTGTTGCGTCTTGTGGGCGCAGCGATTGTGCTACACCAAACAACAGCGCCTTGCACGCGAAGCCAAGGGCTAGGCCAGCGTTTGTAACGCTAGTAGTACTTAAATAGCCAGAGTCCCTGATTTAAATGGACTCTCAGATAAAAATGAGGCACAGGAAGGTAAGATTGCCAGTTTCATTTCACATCTGTTGCAAGGCAGTAACACTTGGACATCGAGATGTTAACTGAATAAATTTTTCTGCCCTGTTCTCAGAAAATGAATAAAGACTTCACTGGCTTCAGGATTCAAAATCACAGTCTGGTAAGTACTTATCTCGGGTACACATTGTTTGCTGTCTCAAATAGTTATACTTCAGTCACACAGGAAAAGGAAATGACAGGTCTCTAACCTCCAGGTAAGCAGAAAGGGTCATATAGATCTTCTCTCCATATGGTGTCACGCGGTTGAGGAGAAGGGAGTTATGCAAGGAGCTATCCCAAACGGCTTCAAACCGATAGAATGTCCTGGAAAAAGGTACAGTAAAAGCTCAATAGTAAGAGTTCCTCTGCATCCCTCATCGGGCAGTGTAAAGCATCTCTTCCTTGACATCATCCACTATGACCCTCAGTGGCTTAGATCACAAATACTCGAGGCAAAGACCTTTTCTCCTTTCCCAAGATTACTTATTTCTACCTCAAAAAGCGTGACATAAGAGAACACTGCCTGCTATAAAAGACTTATCTGAAAGGTAAGAGAGGGAATAGAGAAGAGAACAAGAGCTGTCATAACACTAGAGGGAAGTCACCACTAAAGAACAGCCAGGATTCCTCTCTCTCTTCAGGTGCAATTCAGCGCAGCTGGAGCTCCAAAGCGCATGGAAAGATTCCCTTCTCTAGGCAGCACTCACTCTACACTGTATCTTAAGACTAACACAGATCAACAGATGAGATCTCTAACACTTAGTCTTACAAAACCAGCAGCTTCTGATGGCAAACCAGACTGATTGATAGGTAGAGAGAAGTCCTGCATTCAAGGGGTAACGATTTCTTTCTACATCCCTACTAGCTTCAAGTAAAAACTTCATCTAACACAAACTTTTCTGGCAAGTTTCTTCAATCTGGTGCATGGAAATAAAGAAGCTGAAGACTCCCACAGTTCTACCTCAGCAATCAGCAAAGTTCATGTGTTAAGTAAAAAGTGAGAGACAGCATCATACACAGGACAGCTAAGCCATCAGACACTCTCCTCTCTACCAGGGGCTAGGGAAAGGAGCTTTCTCGCTTCTCACAGGTAGAGACTGATTTCATGTAGGTTCCTTTGGAAAGAAGTCCCGGACCTTTATGCAGGAATACATCACACATTTCTACACTGGTAACAGAAGACGGTATTAATTCTTCAACACCTCCATATAATTTCCCTCGCAAAACCCCTTGCCACTGAGGTTTTCCATCCCATTTTGAGTCCAAGTGATGTGGTACTAAAAGCAAGAAAGGGCTTCACGTTTATATCTGTTCTTCTAAAAGAAGGTGCATCTCTAAAGACCTTCTGTACTAATGCCCAAGGGGATCTCAGAAACACAGAACATGAAACCAGGGAGACAAATGACAAAAAGCGGGGTGGGGGTGGAAAAAAAGAAATGACAAAACTCAAAACAAACCAAAAGGAAACATGAAGCAGCCCAAGAGCAGACATATCAAAACCAAAGAGTTCTCATCTCAAAGAGAGTTCCCAAGAGTCCCCTTCTCCTGATATCCATTACACAATTCTGAGGCAATACACTGAGGCATCCTGAACTGTGCAGTCAAGTAATACAATGTGAGAATATCTGCACACACAGTTTGCATTTGAAGTAGCACACTTAAGGAACTACACCTAAATGCCACAGAGAAGCATATTCTAAAAGCTAAATAATTGGCAATGTTAAAAGCACTGTAATGTAATAATCCTTACTGGAGTGGATTGGGCAAAAAACTTGGGTTGTCCTCCAACCCTTTACAAGCCTGTGTCAAGTGAGTCCCTGTGTTTTCATCTTCCATCTCGTCTTTGTTCTGAGAGTAATTTTTTACACCTTTGGCAAGCTCCAGACCTACTATCTGGGTGGCAGAAAAAGTACTAAAACCTAGTTCTCCATGGATGGGAAAGCTAGTGGACCTAGCCCCCGAGCCAGCTCTGCAGAGAGCACAGGTGGAAATGCTCTTCAGTGCAGAACTAAATTCCCCTCCTTAGCAAAACCATGATTTTTTCGGATGACCACCAAGCTGAAGACAAGTATAGCTTCGAGACAGTGACTCAACTAGATTTTGTCCAGTTGGGAAGTTAAATATACACAGTCTTGCCTGTCCAAAGCAGAACTTGCTAGAATACTTGGAGGGAGACAAAACACAGAAGTGAGCAAACGTCTTTCAGTGTGGCCATGAGCACGAGGAGGGAAATGGAGCAGGGCAAGCACAGCGTGGAAAACAGAAGCAGCAGGTTAAAGGCAGCAGTGTCAAGTTAGAACTGATCTTTAAGTAGATTTTAGCATTAGTGAAAGGTGTCGAATTGAGAGCACTGAAGTGCTCTCTCTTTTTCAGAGAGGCAGAACCCGGAAAGCAGAGGGTGAACTGTTGCAGGCTGTGCAGCCAGCAGGCCTGGCTGTCCTCCAGTCCGGAAGGTGGAAGAGGAATCCAGTCTGAGCAGTTACTACACATCTTGCTTCTCTGCCAATGAGTAAACTAACAAATAGCAACCACATGGTTAAATTTCAGATGCAAATGCAGCCTAAGAACAGAGGCTGAATGCCAGTCACATGGCAGCCACTGCTCTTTGTTCAGTGCAATTCTGAGCTGGAATTTCAAGTAACCTAATCATTCAAACCTGGGAAGTGTTACAGTCAGGGACAGTAAGAAATAACAAATTTAGTTCTTTGATACAGAACAAAGGCAGAAAATAGCAAAAAAGGCGCTCTCTTGCACGTGAAGGAAAATTTACCTTCAAGTCCCCAACTGAACTGTACCTGAATAAACCTCTGACATAAAGGAAGAGGAGGACGAGGAGGAGGAGGAGGTATACTACTACTGGGAGAGCTAAGAGGTGTGCTAAACAGAATTCACTAAAGGTAAAAGGGAAGTGGCAGCAGTACAAACGGACATAAAGCATTCTATTTTCAAGAATCTTTATGCACAAAGGAAGCAAACAGAAAATACCTAGGCATATCCTTATCAAGAAAGAGCCTGTAAAAACATAGAAAGAGCTTCAGTTAGTGCAGCCAAAAGCAGAACAGAAAAGCAACGGCTGAGAGGAACAGAACAAGTGGACTGGAAAAAAAAAATCCAAACAAAATGGTATCAACCAGAAAATAAGTCTGCAGACAACGATGAAACAGAAGGCACACCCCTTAACAGGGCTTCAATCCCACTCCACCAACTCTGCCATGCACTCATCCCACAACTTCAACCTCAACATTTTGGAAGAGATGGTCAACAACTTGACTTCACTCACACTCCTCCTTCCTCCACACAGCCCACCCAACAGAAATCTGCAGGGCTATGCAGGAATTCCTTGAAATTGCTAGAGAACAGAAAGTGTAGTGTTTTCCAACTGCAAATGCAGTAGTATCAGCAACAGCTCCCTTATGTTCAGTGATCCATTAATTCAAACCCAGTAAAACACCCAGTTCTCAGTGGGAGGCAAAGAATAACTGGTAGGGCCCTGCCACTGGTGCAGGTACAGACACCAGGTGGCAGGAAGACATTCAGCTGGCAGAAGCAGCGTCAGGAATCCACCTTTAATATCACAGTGGTATTTCAAAGTCCAAGCCTTTAATGGGGAAGGAAGAAACCATTTCAGTGCCTAGAAGGATTCTGTCTCCAGCATCCAGCAGCTGCAGCAGATAATGGGCTCCAAAACAATCCCCTCCCCTCCAGAAACGCTCAGAGTTAAATTTCAGAGATATTCCTGCTTTGCACCAGCTAAACAGAGCCTTGGAGTGGTCAAGTGACTTGGCTGATGTCAGAGGAGGGAGAGGCTGTGCTGGCAATGCACCATTCTGCTTCACTGCCTTTTGTTGCAGACACTGAAGCAGAACAATGTGGAGTCTGACTGATCTTTACAGCAACGCACCCTAATGAGACACACACAGCCAGAAACCTCTCAGACAGGGGCCCTGCTGGTGCCCAGTGACTGCAGTTACACAGAACAGACACCCCCTTAACTACAACTGGAGTCAATTGTGATACATCCGTAGAAATGCACAAATTATGAAGTTTAATTGACAAAGCATGGGTCTTGCTTAAATTGTCATATGCTTGTTACAGTTACGTACTCATCCACAAACACATCCCCTGAGCTTGCTCTCGTGCTTCAGTGCTGTGTTCTAGCAACAAACCTTGATAGCAGTTTAAAAAGCTTTGTGTAAATCCTGATCCCCGTAATCTGCTCCGGTCCATCCTCCCTTTACGGTGCTTACACATGGAAAGTAATTCAAATACATTAGCAAGAAATCTTCCAGGTAGCCCAAAGGACTTGAGCCTTTGCAAGAACTGATGATAATGATCATTCTCTAGCTGTGTGCTCTGTGCCCACAGAATGCCACATTCAATATTCAGCAATGTTCCCAGCTTGCCAAAGACCCTGCCAGCACCTCAGCGGTCAAAGAAATTTCAGATTCCTGTTCAGATTGTTCACTTGATTCACTTACCTATTGGAGCTGTGAGAGGACTTCAGGTATTTTGCAGAGATAATATTCAAAGATAGAATGGCATCCACAGCAGCTTCATCCACCTCTGCTTTATTTCTTATACGCCCTGAAAAGGGTAGGAGAGGAAAACAAAACTAAACCTGAAGCCCAGGAGGAGTTTGTTTTCCCAAACACCATTTCAGAGTATGTGATTAACAAGCAGCTCTAAGTGGAAGTTGTAAAACTTTAATTTTTCCTCTGGATCTTTTTTAAAATCCTCCTCTCTCAGCCCATACTCAAAGAGGACAGAATCTGATACAAAGAGAAATTACCATCTGTAGTTTTCTTTACACAGCAACATGCAAACCCATACACTCACCAACAACCAGCTCTCGCACGTCCTTCCAGTGCAGCTCACTGCCCTTCTCATGGATAATGGTGACTGTGATTCTACGCTGGATTCCCTGGGAGAGTTCAAAAATAAAACATTGGTGAAGTATAGACACACACACACACACTAAACATCTATTTGGCAATTATACATTAGCTGCAATAGATTCTGCTCTTCTAAATGTAGAAGACAATTACCCAGGGTGAAGGGGTTTTGGGTGTTCCTGTTTCAAAAGGAATTGAAAGCTGTTGGCCTGTTTTGTGTATTTGGCAATGGAATCACAAGAGACAGAATTACTCTGGTTTAAACTGGAAGTAACTGATGAGGACAGCAGTAAATCCACAACTGAGTAGCATGTGTATGCTTTTTAATTAAATGATTGGAATATGACTGCTGTTCCTAAGCTAAAAGAACTGTTCCCATCTTTTTACAACAAGTCACAGGCAGACTATGAGAAGGAAGTGAAAATTTGAGAGTAGAAAAAACATAACATAAACCTATAAACAATATTTAACTAGCATTATATTTAGAATCTAGCTAAAGACAAATTAGTATTACAGGCATTTAAAACGTATTGAGACGTGGTCATTTTGTACATCAGTCTCATAGCCACCTGCAGTGAGAAAGAATCAGTGAAAACCAAGTGCCCATGATCCTTCTGTGTCCTCAGTAGAGATGCTGGAGAACAAAGGCACAAACCTGGTCCTAAAGGTTCCTGCTTTTTAAAAGGCTTTCATCTTTCCTGAGTAGGATGCATGCTGACAAGCGAAGGAAGTGGCAATGTACTAGAGGCCAAACATACCTTCCTGACAGCCCAGAGCTAACAGACTAAGTACAGACTGAGAGATGACTGACCCTACAGCTATCATTAGAGAGCTGTGTGGGAAAGGAGACAGGAAAGATGCAAAATCCAGTCATTAGCATTCTATCCTCCCCACAGAGATGCAACTTGCTCTTCTACAGCTTTCATTAGTACCTGGTGAAGCAGGAACGTCCCCTGACAGGGCAGGCCTCCAGTGTGGTCCACAATAGCAGGAATATACCTGTGTGAGACAGACAAATCAACACGCATGGAAGATACACCAGCACAGCAACTTTACTCTGTGTTCTGCTGCCAAGAGTTACCTCTCCATAAAGTAACTGAGGAAATACGCCTGTTTCTACTGACTCTCAGACTGGACTCTTGATTGCACCTCTGCAGCAGTGGAACTGTACTGCCAGTGCTTCTGGAAAACTCTGTGGAACTCGCTTCTTAGTTTAATCCCTAAATACCTATTAGGACAAAGCCTTCCCTGTAGCAAACCTGAGCATAAAATAGGGCCTGCTGGACCACTGGTGTGCATGGGCTTTTGAAGCAGAAAGATTACTTCAAGTGCAAAAGAACATCACATTCTATCTCTTCAATCCTTCCCAACGGGGACAACAAATGCCAGCAGAATTTCACCCACCCCGACAAACCACCCAAGCCAACACCTAATAATGATTGCTAAACATCAGCCTGGTCTGGACAGAACAAAGGATGAAAGATCAAACTCTTATAAACCACTGTTCTTAAAACAGAAAAGATTAATACTGAACTTACTCCCCCGTTGGCTCCAATTCGCTGATCTCAAACCACACAAGGAGGTCATATTTGCTCACACTCTGGCCCAGGCTGGGTTTGTTCATCGTATTTAACTTTGTAGCTGGCACTTGGAGACATTAAAAAACAAGAAAGAAGGCGGGGGAGAAGACTGGTTTACAAAGACTGAAGTAAAGCTTACCCTGGGATTCACAGAAACACATCACTGCAGTGATCCTATGTATTCTATGCACATACACAGACCACATCCTTTTCCATTAAAATTATGTTGCTTACAGCAATCATTATTTCTCCAAGTGTTGGGTTTTAAATCTAAGTTACTTGATTTTATTTTAAAAAATTAAAAAGTTAAATAATGAAATAAAAGTGTATCCAAAAAGCTTGTAAAAATATGCAGTCTCTCTAGATCTACAGAAAAAGAGTTTCCTCAAACGTGCATCAGTTATTTTATGGCTTAATTTGTGATTTAGATTGCTTAAGTCCCTTCATCTACAGTATTACTCACCCATTAAGTATATTTCTCCTTCCCCACACAAGAAAAGAAAAAAAAAAATCAAGAACTTAAAACTTCCATCTCCACTTCTTCGCATTACAAATTGCTGGTCTGCTGTCCCAGTTTAAGTGAGATAAAGCGTATGTAAAAATGCTGATCCAGACTTATTTCAGAGCTATAATCCTGCCAAAATATATTTCTGGGCTCCTTATGTTTTGGTATTAGTGACTGCTACCAGACAGATCCTCTCTAATTCCTCTGCAATTGATTTTCTATTTTATTCTCCTTTCACATACTAACCTCACTGCTTTTATTAAGCCAAATAACTATTCTCCCTTCTAGCCTTTCCAGCCTCGTTCTTGCCTTGCTCAAGTGTTCTTCAGGTTCTCCTGTCTTCACACCTCTGTGTATCCTTCAGCTTCACCATGACTTAATCTCTCATGCACTGGAAGGGTGTAACAGTCCCCAGCTAAGAAAAGGTCCTGACATGTGTGCTCATGTAGTCTCTTTTGGGAAAAAACCCAGCTAGTGTGAATTCTGTTTCTATTCTGGGTAAAATAGCAGCTACCTCCGAGGGACAGATGTTACAAGAATCAGTTATTTACAGCACTACAACCCCATAGGCAACAAGCTTCAGTGTCATCATTTACTCCTCCCATTCATCACTTGGGGCAGTCACTCCCTCATACGCATCATAACATGTAGCTGCCCATGAATCCATCAGTGCTGCTGCCAGCAAGAGGGACAGCAAACACAGGTCACTCCAGTTTACTGCTAGGCTGAGAAACTCAACAGCAGCAGAGAAGAAAAACAACAGAGAGACATATGTAAACGTGAAAACCAGTTCTAGAAGTTCTCAGGAACTTGCTTTGGCACAATTAACAACCAGCGTGTACTTTTCTTTTTTCTAATAATAAGACAGAATACAAATGGGAGGAACATGCACTGTGAGAGGCAAAAAAAAAAAAAGATGAAAAAAAAGAAACCTCCATAGGACATTTCCTCTGCAGGTAGCTGGTTTTTTCATATGCAGCATCTCTCATCCCAATAAAAAAAGAAAAAATGTACAGAACACACAAAAATTTAAAAACTCAGAGATCCAGGAAGTTGAAGAGAATAGATCCAGAGACAGAAAAATCTGTGATGCCTGGCACACTGGAGACTTTCCATATGGTTCTCTCTAGCCCTGAATTTAAGCACAGCATCATCCTTCCGTGATCACAACCATGGCAGTTTCTAGTCCCAAGAACACTACACGATAAAGACGAGGAAAAAGGGATTTTGAAGCACGTTTTGGAACTACTTCTATATCTACCATAGACCAAGTTTGGCTACTAACCATCTCGTTTAGGAGCCCGCTCACTCTGACAACTGGGAACAGGCAGAAAGAGAAAAGGTGGCAGCTGGTCAGCTCCATCCTGGAAAGCAGCCACAGCAGAGGATGCAAGCACGTTGGCATGCTCGGACAGTGTGTTCAGCACATGCACGTTTACATAGCCAGACATAAGATACCTAATCAACTCAATTTTTCTTTCATGGTCTGCAAAGGGAATGGAACACACACACACAAAAAAAAAGGATGGTAGAAATAGGCAGGTGAGAGAAAGCTGGAGGAGGAAATGAAAAGGTGAAATGGAAAACCACAAAAGAGTTCAGCATGTGTTATTACAATTCAGCAAAAGGATCATTTCAACAAGACTGACTCACTAAATGAGCATGTTAGAGAGCAAAAAGATGAAGCAGTTAATGAATAAGCAAATTTCCAGTCAAGTGCTCAGCAAGCATATAAAGAGCCACAGCCAGATCTCATGGAATATGGTCAGCACTTCAGGAATGAAATTCTACCTCTCAATGAACCAAGAAGCACTTTTGCAGGAGGAGGTTAACAAGAACACATAAAAAGGAAAACAGCCAGCAAAGATGGATCCAATGCCCTCTGCAACTTTTACTCCATTACATTTCTTGGTGTCCTGAAGGTCTTAAGAAGAATCTACCACCTTCATTTTCAGTATCAGATGTGACATACAGAATCTGAGAACTGTGCTCACCTGGCTTGGAGAGTGGCATAGGGGGAGGAAAGAATCTTCGGGACGGCTGTGGAGGGCTACAGAGAAACAAAAAGAACTGTCAACGTTGAGGCAGCTAAACATAAAAATACACACAAATACAATCCACACACACCCAGTACAGGCCTTACAGTCTTTTTTTTTTTTTCCTAAAAATATCCTCACAATCCCATGAAAACTGGTAAACATCACCTGGCAGGAAAACAAGTGGACTCAGCACACTTCTCAGATGAAGCTAGGTCCTTTTTCTATTCTAATCTAATTAATCCTAGCTGTCACTAAAAATAAATAACCAAACCAACTTACAATTTCCAACTGCTCTACCTCCATTGCACTGAAAATTTCATTAGGTAACGGGCATTTCCCAAAATAACTTCAGGAAAAGCAACAAGCCTCAGCTGGCATTTCCTCTTAAAACCACCACGTGCTTCCTCTTTGCAGCTGCTGCCCTCAGCAGGAGGGCAACCCAGGCCCAGCAGTCCAAACAACAGCCTCTTCCCCTCTGCTCTGAAGGCAACAACACCAGGGCTCCTTTCCCCGAGATGGCAGAACAATTCCATCACCCACTAAGAAAACATCCTATGCTGGGTAAATCATAGAATGGTGGGGGTTGGAAGGGACCTCTGGAGATCATCGAGTCCAACCCCCCTGCCAGCACAGGGTCACCCAGGGCAGCCCACACAGGAACAGATCCAGGGGGGGCTGGAAAGGCTCCAGAGAAGGAGACTCCACAGCCTCTCTGGGCAGCCTGGGCCAGGCTCTGTCACTCTCACAGTGAAGAAGTTTTTCCTCATGTTGAGGTGGAACTCCCTGTGTTTCCCTTTGTGACCATCACCTCTTGTCCCATCACAGGGCACAAGTGAAAAGAGCCTGGCCCCTTCTACTTGCCCCCCACCCTGCAGATCTCTGTAACCATTCATCAGCTCCCCTCTCAGGCTTCTCCTCTCCAGGCTGAACAGCCCCAGGGCTCTCAGCCTTTCCTCATCAGAGACGTTCCAGTCCCTTCAGCATCCTTGTAGCCTCCAGTATTTCCCAGTCCCTCTTGAACTGGGGAGCCCAGAACTGAACACAACACTCCAGATGTGGTCTCACTAGTGCAGAGTAGAGGGGAAGGGGAACCTCCCTCGACCTGCTAGACACACTTCCCTTTATGCACCACAGGATATCATTGGCCTTCTTGACCACAAGGGCACATTGCTGTGCCACGGATAAACAGTCTTCTGCTGGCACTCTTACCTCAGTCAGCAACCCTACTCCTGACTGTGTGGCTTGATAGTTTCAAGAGTATGAAAATGTACCGCCCGAACTGCAGAGCTAACCTGAGCACGACCACAGAGAGCCTTCATGCCAGAACATTGAACCATACCTGTTGAGATCCTGTCCTTGCAGATGAAGAGGATGCTGCTGATAATGCCCAAAGACTTCAAACACAATGGGTTTTGTTTTGATGTACTCCACAAATGATTCCGTTACTTCCACAGCGATCTATTAAGCCAAGTAAGGAAAGAAAATGAGATTTACAAAAAGAAAATCTTATTAGTGTGAATTTTAGGAGTCCGTATTTTTATACGGTTTAGCATGACTCAGAGGAAAAGCAGTTGCATTCCTTTTTGGTTTAGGCATTAATTCTACTCTCCAATAAAGGAGAAAATGAAAGCATCAGTATCAGGCATTTTAAGTGGGAAAAGAGGAGTCCACGTGTAACCAAAGGATTACACGCTTCATAAAACAGATACATTCAGGTCATGAATCATGAGCACTGCTAGTCACACACTTTACTTCCTGAATTCCAGACTGCTTTCACTGAGCATCCTGGAAAGGCAATAGGGAATTCAAAGGCAGGAAGCAGAGGTGAAAAAGAAGAGTTAAATCTGCCACACAGAATCATTCTGTATTTTGTTCTCCACTGGGGATTACATCATTCACCTGATCACTTCTCCTACTGTCCTTAATAATTCCCCTGGCTGCCCTTTCCCCTACACCTCTCATGAGTTTAACAAGAAGGATACACACAACTCCCCATGCTACGACAAGCACTTAATATTCACATAAAGTTTTACTTACATTCTGAACATGGTAAAACCCAAGGGGAGTCCCTCGACCATTGTTTTTGAGAGGTTCTGTTGAGAAAGCTTCATCATGTCGATGTAAAAAGCTTTAAAGAAAAAAAAGGAAAAAAAGAAAAATAAACCACCACAGAACAGTCCAGTGAAGACTGCTGGGCTGTGAACCCAACACAGAAAGGAAAACCATAAATTAAATTTATTCTGCTAGAACTTCACCAGGAGTTGAGTGATGGTCTAAGACTAGGAAGATGTCTTTGGGATCATAATTCCTGTACGTGTTTTGTGTCTTTATTACTCCCATTTTTTGTTCTCTTTCCTGAGAAACTAAGCCAAAGAACACTTCCACTTGAGAGCTACTGACTCAAGGGTCATAGCGCTTCCATTCCAATTGAGCCTATGTACAATCAAATATTGAAATTTTTCACATTAATCAAGCAAAAACTTCAGGTATCTTTAACTAGTAACTTAAGAGTCCACTCTGATTTGTAATTCCTTTCTGCAACCTTTACCCCTTAACACCATGGTAACACAAAGCAGGAATTCCAGTAGCTGACAAGGTGTTTATCTCTGCTACACCACACTCCCACTGATTTGAAAAGCTCTGTCAGCCCCTCCCCTGCCCACTATTATTTGCACTCTCTATCAAGCCATCAATTGCCTACTGTAAATAAAGAACAAATTCTTACTTGAACTGGCAGAAAATATCTGCGTATTCAGGAAGGATGCCACTGGCCTGTAGCACGGTCACACGGAAGGTAAACACACTGCCCAGTTTCAAGTGATCACCAATTTCCTCAGTGAATCCTTCCATAGTCATCTTTCCATCCAAAGTGGCTGACTTCAAGTCTTAGGGAGACAGAAACATCCCACATGTTATCACCTTGTTCTTCTTTCTCTTTCTTTTCTCCTTTCTTTTCTTAAAATATTCCTTCAGGCAACAGTTTAGTTTCATCACACATTTGGGGGGGTTGGGGGGGTTTGAGCCCAAATTATTTGCTGATAATCAAAAGATCCAAATACTTGGGAACAGTTTTTCTCCAGAGTTCTTCAAAAGAATAACTCCAGCATCTATCACATGCAACCCATCAGTTACATGTCTCTATGTATCCTGTTCTTGAAGGACACTCGGAACCTCCTTCTATCACTGACTTCGAGGTGTCCCAGATTTCCCTCAGGTTCTCCACAGCTACTGCATATTTCTTGCTTACCTAGCTCATTCATTCTGTTGATCTCCTCTGGAGGAGTGGTAACCTCTGAGTTCTGTCCTTGCCCTTCCACAATTCTTAACTCTTCCAATGACAGCCCAGATCGAGTCATCGCAACTGAAGAGAAATCACTCTGAAAAATTAAATGGAGTGGCATAGAACAGAATCCTGCAATTTCTTGTTTTGCCATCCCCTTCTGCCCCTGCAATAATTATTCTTTACTCAGAAGCACAAACTACTGCACTCAAAGAACTCTAACTCAATTTTAACACTTCTTACCTTATCAAAATACTCATTGTCAAATGAAATTTTAGCTGTGCCAGACTGTCGAATACCAGATCCGTAATCTGGGGCTTCTTCATCAGCTAAAAAAACAGGAAAAGAAAAAAAGAAAAACAATGATGGGGAGAAGAGGGAAAACACCTCAGTTATCTAAAGGGGAATTCCAATTACAATGGAAACCAGTCTGTAAAGAAGAGACCTGGTTCCAGTCATCCAACTAGACTAAGTGCTGGGAAAATTCCTAGCAGAAATCTATCCATCGTGAATTCCAAGTGTGGGAAAACAGCAAGATAAGCTATGAAATTTCATAATGAATACCCATAACTTTAGAGAATTTTGAATGCAAACCAACTTTTGTACTCATTTGGATTATTTCTTCTGATTATTAAACCCAAGGTAAATCAACATACCATCACACAGTGACCCACATGGGAATATACAGTTACATTGACTGAACCTGCCATCTAAAACTCTGCAGCCATAACTGAAGCAGTGATACTAGAAAAGCTTCACAAGTAAGGCTGTAAGTCAGAAAGGCAGCTCTGTCCATACAACCTGTCCATTTAATCTCCTCCTCCGCAGGGCTCGTCGCACAGCAACCCATCAAGACAGGTTTTGAAAGTCTCCAGAGAAGGAGACTCCACAGCCTCTCTGGGCAGCCTGGGCCAGGCTCTGTCACCTTCATAGTGAAGAAGTTCCTCCTCATGTTGAGGAGGGACATTCCATGCTCAAGTTTATACCCATTGTTCCTTGCCCTATTGCTGGGCACTACAGAAAAGAGACTGGCCCCCTCCATTTGACACCCCCCCCGCAGATATTTATAGATTAATAAGGTCCCCTCTCAAGACTAAACAGCCCCAGTTCCCTCAGCCTTTCTTCATAGGGGAAATGCTCAAGTCCCTTAATCATCCTCAGAGCCTCCGTTGGACTCTCTCCAGTGGATCCCTGTCTCTCTTAAACCGGGGAGCCCAAAACTGGACACAGTATTCCAGGTGTGGTCTAGCTAGGTTTGAGTCTAAGAGAGAATGGTTTGATGTGTTTGCTTGATTTTTAGAGCTGCAGCTATTCACAGCACACCAGCAAGTTGCACGGAAAGCTCTCGGAGCATCCCACCTGCTATAGCCTGCACTGCCACTCGCAGAAAGCCTCGGACTTCTCCCTTCTCGCTAACGACGGCCACTCGGTGAATCAGAGGCACCGGGTACAGCAGATTGCTCAGGTACACGAATGCCCTGGTAACAGGAAGGAAAGAAAAGAGAGAGCGTTAGGCAGGCACCTGCCAGAGCCGAGGGCAGTTTCCGGCTGGC
Organism: Todiramphus chloris collaris; assembly: GCA_025345505.1. Taxonomy (NCBI): domain Eukaryota; kingdom Metazoa; phylum Chordata; class Aves; order Coraciiformes; family Alcedinidae; genus Todiramphus; species Todiramphus chloris. The sequence continues at coordinate 1,560,080 of JANVCC010000174.1, forward strand.
TAACGGGCCATTCAGATCTTCAGACAGTGTGGTCACGTATCCATACTGTACACAGAGGGCTCTGCAGCAGTGAAGCCACAGAATGCTCTAAAACAGAGTATACTGGAGACACAGGGCTTGTATTAGAGAGTTACAGAACATATGAAGGAGACAATTTAAGGTGATGGCTTTATAGAAGATAATTTTAGATGCACTATAGTTGTAAATGGAGCTGTTAGCAAGATGGCAGACATCTACTAAGGAGCTACTGATTAAAAAGAATTGAGTTTTCCACCCCGTATGTGTAGATTAAACTGACAAATTAAAAGGGAATTGATCTACTGTGTTCACACAGCCTCAAATATTTTACTGAACTTACAAAACCACTCTTCAAAACAGGCTGACTGAATGTTTTCTCTCTCCTATGGTCATTTGAGAACAGTGGATACAGAGTAATCAGAACTCCCCAATGAACCAGAAGCCCCCTCTTAGGTTTCTTGGAAGACTCACTGACTGTACAGATAGTGGAAGACTGAGAAGTCTTCACAGCTGAATATCTTTAGGAGTATTATATTTATTTCTTTTTAAAAGAAAACCAAAGCAAAGAGCAAAACCCCCCAGCAGTAACGTAGAGCAAGCACTTAGGAATTACAGCTTACAATAGGACGAGCAGCACCCAGGCCCAGTACTGGATGATCCTGCCATACACTGATTTTAAAGCTGCATACAAGCAGGGTCTTTTTTGGAACAATAAGTTCACAAGTTTAAGTGTCAGGCTAACGCTGTTAAGTTATTTTCTGTTTCTGCAATAACTGCACAAGTTCTTAAAACACCACACCTCAGCATGATTAGCTTGAGCACAACTTTAGCTGTTGAGAAGCCTAACGAGTCAGGTAAAGAATGGCTCTCAACATGGGGAAAAATGCTTTATTTATTAATATAGAGGAATTAATAGAAAAATGCTTTATTTATTAATTGAATTTCTCCAGTGTTCAGAAGAGTACTGAGATGCACAGAAGTTTAACCAATGGTTTTAGCAGTCATTAAATTTAAAGTGACTAATGAATTATGTAATCTATATTAATTTATGCATGTTAAATTAAACACCAGTCATTTGTTTAACTGGATTTTCTTCTTGCAGTCCTTTTTATTAGTCTTTATTATTAAGTATGATTAATTCCTAGAATTTATAATTGTTATTATCTAATATTCATAGGGAAAGCCCTATATGAGACAAGAGGACAGAGAGAAATACAGATGTTCACTGCCTCTGTCTGGGACATCAGCTGTAGCATTTGTTCCGTGAACACAGCAAGACTCATCCGAACTCAATCCCTTGGGACACAGAGCTAAGGACCAAAGGTCGGCCAGGGAAGTGTTTCTCCTTGGGTTCACATGCCCGTTCCCAGAATGAATGAATTCTCTTGAAATGACAAGGTAGTCAAACACGTGTCAGTTGTGAACCAAAAAGACAAAAATAATGCTACTAAAAACAAGGTGGTGACAAAATGCAATAGAGAAGGGAATGATTAATAAGGCTATAAAAGTAGCAGAACAAAAAATGAAGAAAACCATACAACAACAAAAAAACAACCGCAACGTAACACTTGACTAAGATTAGGATAGAATTCCTTTTCAGTCTGCTCCAAAGTGAGGTAAGCACTGATAAAGCAGGGGAAGGGAGAAGAGACAATTTGAAGTAACAAAATAGGAAGTTAATTTTTCTTTCTTTTTTTCCCCCACCCCCTCTAAGAAAAAACATTGTCATTTTTGGCTTTGAAATTTCAGGTGGTGCTCATCCCACCGTACAGGAAACAGTCTGTCATACTACCAAACTGGACTTGTTCACTTGGACTGGACCAGGGATGGAGTTCAGGGAGGTATGTAGTTACATGCTCAACATGAGAAACACACGCAGTTTGAAAACCACATTTCAAGCCAGGAAGAACGGACATTGTTCCCCAACAGAAAGGAATCTAAAGAGCTTTGCATTGATATGTATATAGCAAGAGACTAAAAGAGGCAGTCATGAAAGAAGCCTTCCTACTTCAAAGCCAAACCAGTGGAAAGTGAAAGCATTAACTGCATGAAAAAGAAAAATATATTTTTATTTGCATGGCTGAAGTCCTGAAGCTGCTGTTCAGCATACGAAAGCATTCAGCTTTACTCACAACTGTGATTTTGTCACCTCAGTAAAACGACCATACCAAAGGAAAATAAAAAATAAAATATATAGATATGTATTTCTCATCTTCCTTAACTTCCTTCCATTCAGTCACCTAGCTCCCTGGAATCATTTTAACTTGGAGAAAGAAAAAGCACACAATGCAAGAAGTTTTAAGCTTCCTCTTTGGTGCCGGATCTCTGCTGTAGAAGGGAGAGCAATAGCACAGTTGCTGTACAGAGAAAAGAGCTGGTTTATGCAGCAATGCTGCCTTCCACTGCCATTCCATCTGCTTCATCACAGGACACTACCAAGTCAGGAGTGGATGAAATCTTAAGGTTATCCTCCTCCTCCTCTTCCCGCATCTGGCAGGAGTCCCACTCCCCAGAACATCCCCTATGCAAGTGTCCCCCTGCACCTTTGCCCAGCAGACTGAAAGGGGGAGCTGGATTAGCAGAAAGATTGGTGAGGTAAAATGGCATACTCACAACAAAACTAGAAATGAAATTTAACAAACACAATTTTTTTACAAAACAAAACCAAAACCAACAGAACTCAGAATGATGACGGATATTTTTGAAATAAACACATCAATTCAAGATTTAAATAAAATATTCCATAGATCTCTCCCACCTCCCTTAAAAACATAGCAAATGCTCGATATGTCACGCCATTAAATAGACTCAGCCTTAAAGACAGCCCAGCATGCCAGAAGAGATGGCTAAAGGGACCAGCTCTTTTGTCCTTCTCTTTTTAATAGTTATAGTACAAATAAAGACAGTCACAGCACAGAGAGAGAGAGAGAGGAAAAAAAACACTGCGATGCCCAAGGAGCTGGATAACTACACAACTAATTTCCCCTCCTCTTCCTCTCCTTTGTGACCTGGACTCATTATTTCACACCCCCCCCACACCCCAAAAAAATACTAACAAATATTTTGTTTTTTTCCCTACACACTCCACAACAAATAAAATAGAACACAGTTAAATGTGTTCACGAATTCTGGCTCTGTTAGAAACCGAACACTACCTTGTGCTCAAGACAATAACTACACAGCCGGACGTACCCCCTGATATTCGTAAGTCACACTGTTCAAAAGTAGAATTCTCCTGCTGGAAGACACTGAGGAATCAAAACAGCTACTACTCAGTGGTGATAAACAGTCTAAGGGCTTTCTGCTGGCAGAATCAGCACAATAAAAGGACAGGAATAGGAATAGAAACAGAACAGAAACTAACAGTGGGGAAAAGGTCATTTAGCTGCCTACTCAGAGATAACACCAACTAAGCTGCAACCTTCAATACAATTTACAACCCGAGTAGAGTTCCTTAACATGTGCAGCTCGCAGGGTAGCACCCTTAACCGCTGCGGCTCTGCCCGTCTGTCCAGAGACAGAGCTCAGTATTCTTCTCGAGCCAGGGAAATGGGAAGCAAGTTGTGTGACTGCCAGGAAGCACGACTGTTTCCATTCTACACTGTACTCCCTCAGCTTGTGCTGCGCTTCCTGGAGACTTTGTGAAATGAAGATGAATAGCTCAACTTCCTTCCCAAGCACCGCAAGTCCCGCTCGGAAAGAACGTGCCCAGGAGGGGAGCGTGCCCAGGATGCCAGCACTGTCGCAGGAAAGCAGTGCCAGCCACCGCAGACCGCGCACATCTGCTTTCGCCTGCTGGCAGCCACTGCCAAGCCAGGTAGGATGGCTTTTCCAAACTGCCCCTCGTGGATCAGACTGACCTGAAAGAATCAGATTTTATAAAACACATTCGCAGACGTTGCACGTAAGGGCACAAATTCAGAGATCAAAGGGGACTAATGCAGCCTCTTGCATCTTTAGTAACTGTAATTTTTGTTTCAAAGACTAAGATTCAAGTTTTAATCACAGCTTGTAAGTACACTGAAGACAAGAAACGAGGTCAGAGGATACAGCTAAGCTGATCTAAAAGCTCAATAAAAGACTGACAAACTCAGTCCCTTATTTTCCCAAACAATGAATCAAGTTTCTGGCATTTGAGGAAACTGTAAAAAGATCCCACCTTCCTGACCACAACGTCCTCCCTGCTTGCAGTCACAGAAAAGGATGAAGTCAAGCTCTGGTCCTTTCTCCTTGTTCCTCCCTTCCTCCAGCCATGGAGTCTCACCCTCTTTTGTACAAGGCCTGTAGTGACCACCTCCCTTACTCATTTAACAAGCAGACTGGCTTAGAGTGATCAAATGAGCCTAACTGGGGGAGTGCAAATAGAAGAGAGGGAAGCAAAGTCACTAAACAAAATCCTTCTGTTTCTTGTCAGGAGTTACGTGTTTGAACAAGACCATCTGTGAAAAACCAGTGCAAAGTACTCATTTTTTTATGCAACTTGCTGTCCTTAGGGTCTACACCACAGACCGAGGTCTGATAATGCCTTAATCATACCCAGATTGGCAAAATAGATACTTTAAAATACATTAAGCAAACCTGTTTCAGAAATTCGAGCACAGTGCCTGGGTAAAGCACTGATAAATTCACTGCCAGCCCGTGACCTTTAATGATGATGACTGTTCACTACCTAATACTTGCTACCTAGAGTCACACGTAATCTGAGAAGCCAAATCACACCAGAGAATACTCTCTTCCTCATCAAAAAAAGGTCATTCTTCTTTCTCCTCAGGCCATCTTTTCTCTCCAGGCAGAGAGGATGTTAGATGAGTTTTCAAAAAATGGATCTATTGCATTGGACTTCAAGACTTTCCACTCTCTCTTCTACAGGAGGAAGTGACATATTACAATACTATCTTGGGGAACTTGCAATGGCTAAACAGTGTTCTTATAAATCACACTTAAATACTGTACACGAGCAAAACCACATTCATCCTATGTTGTGGCAAGTGTCTAGAAATCAAAATATATTTACACTGTCACACCTAAGGATTCTTTGCTCAATTATCACATAGTTCCTCACGGCCTCTGACATGGGAATTTAAAACTCCACGTTAATCCACACTCATTCTCTGGCAGTTCCAATTGATGTATATTGATATTTTGGCTGGCCTGACAGATGTTCTCTGCCGCATGAGGCAAAGCCATTGCAGTCTGTGGCAAGAGCTGGTCCCTTTTGGCCATTCTCACAGTAACCTCACCAACCTTCCCACTAAAATGAACCAAGGGGATCGGTCGTAAAACGGGTCGCGCCCATCATTGAAGAGGTCTGATCCCTCCTCAGTTCCAACGTCGGAGCCAGTATCATCCACAAAGGCCTCATCATCAAAGTCCTCCATCTCATCCTGCTGTTCATCAGCCAGTTCAGTGATGTCGGAGTCAGCCGTGGAGAAAGTGGGGGAGGGCGTGCGATCAGCAAGGCGCTCATTCACGCAGCCATGGAATATGGGGGAGCTAGATATCAGTTAACGGAATACCAATTAACAGAGTGAGGGGAAAGGAGAATGCTTCATTTAACAGCCGTCTGCTGCCAGCAGCACAGAGACCACCTGAACAACAAGCAAAGGCTTCAAACCATCTGGACTGCAAGGGAAGGGATTGCTAATAAAGTCAGGGAAAAAAAGGCATCCTTGAACTGAGCAGAAAGCAACTGAGAAATGAATATAAACATGGCCGAACATAGAGCTCTTGAGAGCACCTCCGTTTAACAGAGCTACAACTCTTATTTCCAACACACAGCATCTTTGTAAAGAAAAATATTGTAAAGGTGCAGCCGACATCAGGAAATATTAAAGAACCCCATCAGGTGTTAGGTGTTTCCATCGAGTATGACCAGCTATTGGAACCATGTATATAAGGCCCCAGACCACTTTTCCCCTCGGTTTCCAGCATTCTTCACATTCTCACAGATCTGCTCCACTGACTTTAGATAGAACTTAGCTAGCTACATCTTTAGAAGATAAACTTTTAACTTACTACAGGTTCAGTCAAATCAGATTCTACAGGGTTACCCCAGAACTGCAATATTCTAAAGCACAATTTCTGCTCTTGGCTATATTTTATGTCTATCAGAAATCCCTGAAAGACAAACACACATGACTAACAATAGTGGCCATACCATTTATAACCACAAAGTCAAAGTTCATCCAGAACTGATAAGAGTCACCAGTGTACCAGCAAGTTGAGATCACCTACACATACCTTCCGACAAGCTTGAACCAGTGAAAGCGATCATAAAAGGGGTCACTGCCTGTCATTGTGCTCTCACTCTCATCCTGGGTATTAGATGCCATTTCCCCAGCTCTGTCATACATCTCACGCATCAGGTCCAACCTCTGCCTGCAAAGAAGAAAGGAGGGTTAGAAAAGTGAAAGTGAATTAAAAAAACCAGCATAGTGGGGTACACAGACTTCCCCTATTGCACATAAGAAAGGGAGAATAGAGAACAGAGGAGTCTGTACCACTAAGCTTGGTGCTATAGTAATTCTCTGATGTGTTAGAGATTCTGGGAAATATTCTGTAGGCTAAGCCCACTAAGCATGAACTGAGGTCACTGCAGAAGCACAGGTAAACCTCGGATTTCATCCAGACTTGCAAATATTCTTCTTTTGCATCTAATTCTGGCATGTTTTTTGCTTACTGTTTTGCATCAGACAATGTTAGTGAGTAATTTAAGCAAGTTTTTTTGCATCCCATTCCAGAAACATTGGCATTTCGATTCCTTCAATATACGAAAGTTTGCTCTCCAGTAGCATTTACATACTTGAGTTTCTCTAAGGACCAGTAATGTGTTGCTCCATTCTTCAGATCCTGGACTTCCACAGCGACCACTGTACGGGGGAAAGGTCTATTGTCCCGGGTCTTCTCCAACTCAGTGGGCAACAGCTCCGGTGGCAGTGGTGAATAGAGGGTGTCTGTCAGCAGGACAAACTGAAATTGCACCTGAAGGGAAAAAGAAACATTACTTGAGTTCTGAGAAGACACCGGCATCACAAAGAGGACAGACACCTAACCTAAGGCACCGTATGAAGCCAGTTTGACTTTCATCTCTGAATAGATTCTGGGTTTTTTTATATGGCTGGTTTTTTGGGGTGGTTTTTTTTTTGTTTGTTTCAAAATGAGATAAAACATTTTTCACCTGACTGCACATGCTTTGCCTTTATTGTCACGACTAGCAGACGTCTGGAAAACTCCAGACCTAGCACATCCTGCAGCACCCACTTTTCATGGAAAGATGAATGACCACATGGAGTTAAAAGCAGAGAAAAAAGACAGGGCCCCACGGAGATGTGCACGTACATGTGTTTATGATATTGACAGGAACAGCATAAGGGAAATGAAGAAGAGAAGAATACATCAACCAGATTTGCATGGGATGTTCATTCAGCCACAAGTCTGAGTCAGAGACTCATGATTTTCTGAACCCTCTTAAAGCCCTGACTAATAAGCAAGAGACATATAACTTTAAAGACTACAAGAAAATCTGAATGTTTGAAGTAGGATTAGAGAGTCAAAACTGGTCAGTTGGAAAATTCAAAAAGATACTCTGCATGTCCCTACCTTTTTCTTTAGCTCTACGCTGATCGCATTGGCTTCTTTCAGATAGACTGCATTTCCCCAGAGCTGGTCCCGCAGTGAAGTAAACTGATGAAATTTCCACTTCCTGAAAGCCCACTGTGCAAGTTCATACTCGTGTCGTGTCCAGGGCACTAGGAAAAGCAAAGAAACATAAAGAAATAAGACACTGGGGCTTCTTCTCTAAACCACTGCATGTGGTACCTAATACTACTGCTGACTGTGCCGTCGAGTTCTCAGCATCTTTTCTGGAAAAGAACAGAAAACAAACCCCTGCATTTTTATTATTCAGTGAGGAAAAACTAGATCCAAACTTCCTCACTGCTAGCAGGGGAGACACGACGATCAAGTACGGAGATTTGAAACAGAAAACACCAAGTAAATTCTACTCCTTTTATTTGAAATTAATTAATTATTAAAGCCAAATGGTGAAACAGTGGAAAGAAAGCAACTATTATGGGAATAACGAACTCTAACTTCTGTCCAGAAATGGAGTTACACAGACACGTCTCAGCACTAATTCTAAGAATTCCTACCAAGCAGAAAAAAGAAGCTTCAAAAAATCAAAACAATGAAACAAAGGCAAAAGTATTATTTTGGTTTAAGACATCTGAATTCTGTTAGCGTCAAAAAAAAAGACAAATTCTTTCAAATTCAATACCACCAAATCAAAGCTTGTAGTTAAACTGAAGTAGTTTGTGCAACAGTTGAATTTGAGGATATAGATCTACTGTTTATGTGGAACTATTCTGTGAATAGGTGTTTTACATCTCTAGGCTGTGAAGACCACAAATCAAGAAGCTATGAAGTTTTTCACAGTTCCAAAGCGAGTTTTCTACATATTGCAAGAGACACTATAGCAACTGTTCCTTTAGCCCTGGCTACATCCAGAGTATTTTAGCTGCAAACTCACCTTCTTCTTCTTCCTCCTCCTCCTCTGTTGTTTCAGCTGCCAAGGATCGTGTCTCTACCTGCTTCTGTAAGGCCTGCAGCTTACTCTCATAGTCCTGTGGGGAGAGAGGAGATACCGTATAGGAGGACAGACAAAAGCAAGGAGAACAGTTAAGAGAGACTAACACCTCAGATGGAATGACAGACACAGAGAACAAATACAGAAAGACATTTCCTTTAACGCTGAGGTTCCAACCTCCGTTGTTTTAGTATAATCTGGCCTTGAAAAGAGAGAAGGCAGAGGCCCATACAATTAAGACAGTAGTGTTGGTTTTTAAATCATCAGATATACATGCTCATAGGATCTGTAAGAGGGAAAGGCTTCAGATAATTTTTGGTAAAGACTGGGAAAAGGGGATTTTTTTGAGAACCTGCTTGTTGCATTCAGGGACGTAGGAAACAGAAATTGAGGAGAAAGTACAGAAATAAATTTAAAAGGGGAGGATTATTCACCTTCATTTTCTCAAACAGAAGGATTAACAGCACCACTGATTTGCCTTTTGATACAAAAAAATTCATTTCAGATTTCACAAGAAGAAAAAAACCAAAAGGCATTTGTTTTCAGTGAGATTTTCCTCTTGGGACATGTATCACTCTCTCACATGTGTGTTTAATACAGTGGAAGATGAAAAAAGCCTTCGTCCTGGCCAGCGGGCAGAGAAGTCTGTGCAGAGGTTTCCCCAGAAGGAACACTTCAGCAATACCTTCGGCTAGAAGAGCATTTTCTTCCCATTCAGCATAGTCATGCCTTGAAATAAATGCTACTAAGACCTAACAAGCCTTTCATTATTTGCTGGTAAAACAAATATAGAGTCAAGATGTTTAGAACAGGCACCCCGTGCTCCTGGTCTCAGAGCCTACCTCACTACTGTCTTTTATGTTTTGAAAGTAATCGTTTGGGATACATTACACAAATCAAACTGGTTTCTGAGGATTTTTATACAAGAGTTGCAGCAACAATTCACTAAAAGCATTACAGAGTTCTTAAGGAGAATTCTTGAAGCCACTCGTCTTGTTCTCCAACCTTCTCTCTTTCACAGCTCCACATCCTAAAATTCTTCTTCAATGCACAGTTGCCAGTAATGCATTGCTAAGTCTAACAGCTACAGCAGGCAAGCTTCATACCCCTTCCTCCCATCCTGTTTAAGCATCCCACCTCAACAGCTCCATTACTTTGTTATCATACAGCAAGTACAATACTTAACACTGCCACAATCCAACTGTGTTAATTTAACCCAAGTTCAGTCAGAAAGACTTTAGGCAGTATTTGGAAAAGAGATAAACCCAAAGTACGTTCCTTTAAGTTTGTAAGTAATATCTCCTAGAAATAGCATTAAAAAACAGTAGCTCTGTGCTCTTAGAAAAAGTGCAGAATTTACGATACCATAAATTCATGACCTTCAGGGAGAGAAAAAATTAACTGTTCAAGATACATGGCCTTTGCACAAGAGCTGCATTTTAATTTTCTAAACTCCTCTTGAAATTTCATTTGGCCAAAATCCTTCTTCTTCATTGTATCTGCTCCATTCACTCTAAGATGGCCAAATACTTAGAGTGCAGTAAACCTTAGCTCAGCAGCAAAAGAACTACAGACAAAACAAACATATCCTTTCAATATTCCTTCTGAAATTCTTAATGATTCACCAAAAAGCTATCCTAGACTCAATGATGAGTTCCAGACTTATCCACAGTTCTGAAATACACAACATACTCTTAAAAAGTCATTAACATAAAGTCACTCTCTGTTCTTCCCCCCCCATCCATGTAGATAATGCTATTACATTTGAAACTGAGATAACACAGGTCAGCTGCGAAGGGACAGAAACAAGCTTCTCTTACTTGCAAGGAAGGGCAACACAATTTACTTTCCTGGAGTCTGAAGTAGGTAATCTGAGGATGTCATGTTGAGTAGCTAGATTGGTGAAATGAAAACCTCTTCAAGTAGTGTTTAAGTAGAATCTTTGATCAGATTCTTTGTGAGAATCTGAACAACTGCAGAGGGGATGGCCCAAAATCAGAAGCACTCCACTGTGAAAAGCCTATTTCCAGCATGAAAAAACCCAAGCATGTTACATTCGTTCTAAGACAAAGACCTGCTTCTTGTCTTCTCTATTTTCAGATTTGTCAGCCAAGTAAGGGTATCTTCTGTACATTTAAATACTTAGATAAATAAATGCTTAATATAAGCAGACACTTTTTATTGACCGCATGCTAATAAACATTAGTTTTAAAACTAAGTAAAATAATTGAAGTCTGTTTTCCCATAATGAAAAAGGAAGTGGGTACCATTTCCCTAAGCAGAAAAACAGGACTGAGACTGGCTCTTGGCACTTGATCCTGTGGTAGCATTTAAAAATAATTAGCACTGAGCAACAGATGAAGGATGAGTTTCAGGTTGGTTCATGCAGAAGGTTGCACTGACTGCACCGCAAAAGGGGTCGGTTTGCTCTTCTTAAGAGATTGATCATCTCTCCAGGTAAACATTTCCAGACCTGATTAGTGGTAGTACTAATTGTCAGTACTGATGTACAGGTGACAACTGCTAGAAAAGAAAAAAAAACAAAAAAAAACTGCATGGAGAAGCTGCCCTGGCTCCCTGGAACCCAATGCCTATTGCTGTACAGCTTCAAGCTGGTGGACATCATTATCTCCATGAAAGCAGAGAAAGGGAAACCAATGTTTGCTTTGCCCAGGGGCATGGAAATACCTAAAGCCACAAACACCACAGATTCTGTGAAAACAGAAAATGTAATAAGAATAAAATCATACACTCGGACTAGGCTTTTTAAGACCAGACTGGACTGGCTTTTTAAGCAGAACACTGTCCCATAACAACTTCCATTCTTTGGACCTACATGATGCCTGCAAAGATTCTGTGGTGTGTGAGATTTCCTCCTGGAGCTGAGGCATACAAAAAAAAGTTAAAAAAAAAAACCCAAACAGATTCTTTGGTCTTCAGTAAGCAAAATAGAGAACAGCCAGCTCTGCATTCTCCTCCAGACTGTAGATAAGCAGCACACAAGATGGTACAATGGGACAGCACTGAAGAGGAGTAGGGCTTCTATGCCCTTGTGTTATAAATATGTGGTTTAATGTGGTTGCTTGGGTTGTTGGGTTTTTTGGTGTTTGTTTTTTTGTTGGGTTTTTTTTGTTGGGGTTTTTGGGGGGCGGGGGTGTTTCCCATTGTTGTTTTGGGTTTTTTTAGCTACGTGACAGACACGAATCCATGCAGGCTGCTTATCACAGAACAGCAGTAGATGGACTCACAAGAATTCGACTGTGGAACAATTAAAGAAACCTTTTCAAACCTGCTAGAACAATACCAACCCCAAGACAAAGAAATAAAATGACATGCCTGCAATCAAGTTTCATTTCCATTTCACTGAGACAAGTCTGACACTTACAAGAGTATTTCATAGTTTATTGAAAGAGCACTTGTTACAATACAAACCAGTTCTGCTTTTCACATGGCAGATACTTGCTCTTAAGACAATCCAAAACTTGTTTTTTCTTAAACAATGGACAGCTCTGAAAAATCCCATTTAATTCAAAGGCAGCTCACTGCTTGCGTTCTAGTACAAATGGGTACACAGAATAGATTTCTCATCTGGCAGCTCCTGAAGTTGTTCAATGGGAAGCTTCCAAGTCAAATTTCCACATATAAAGAACAAATTTCAACATATAAAGTATAAAGGACACACAGTGAGGGAGATATCAAAACTATGCTGAATGTTCTGATAAAAATAGCATCCGCTAATTTGACAAATCCCTAAATTCAGCTTGCTTGAGAAAGGCTGTTGGGAGTCAATCCGAGGAGTGTTAGTGGCATGCATCCCCCCACCCCCCAAATCCATGTGTCCCCAGTGAGTTCTGAAGAATATTCAGGAAACCATCACTGAGGCAGAGGTGGATACAAGCCAGCTGTCAAAGCACGCAGCACAGCAGCACGGAGCAATGCAATCGAGCTCTCTAAACCAGCTCTCCCATCACGGCTGCCACATTGCCATTAACCTGAAAGCCTTTCCACACAGGCTTCTAGGGAAGCAGCTGCACCACTGCTCCTTAGCTCCACGAATACTGAATTCAGAGCGAGAGGTGTATGTCTCAATAGTGCAAGGAGAGCCACAACTTCTCACACTGCCTTCCTTACCAGAATAGGCACTGCAATTAATATTCAGTTCTTAAAGTGGACAATTATTTTAACAGGACTTTTTTTCCCCCCAAGTTTCATTTCTGCAGCATCCTCCTAAAAGCCAGGAGAAAAGCTGCTTCCTCTGAGCAGACTGGACTGCATTTTGGCATTGACTATCCTTTATCTTTTTTGTCAAGTCATACAGCAACAGAATAAGCAGGGTTGATTTTCTAATGCTGTTCTAAAGCAGTGGGGTAAGGCAGATGGATGGCAACCTACTGTTCATCATCATCACCACCAAACCTTCTTCAGGTTTTTTTTTTTTCAGCTGAAATAAGTTGGCAAAACCTTTTTTAGTGTCCAGCATTCAGTTACCAAGCAGCAGCAGTTTTTAAATCTCATGTCAGTACGTGTAGCTGCATGGACTTCAAAGGAGTCCATGCTCAATCACATGGTGGTCTCCCCCACCCAGGCAGCCACAATCCTCAACAGAACTGGGGCACACAATCACACTGGTGCAAGCTTCTCTCCTGACCTATATCCCATGCAGACTAACATTCTAAGCCAAACATTCTGGTTGGCTCACGTGTTCCTACAGAATTGAGAGGACTTTCCCGAGCGTGCATTTTTAAGAGTCCAAGCCTTTTTGAGGATATGAAAGAACTCATTACTCTTGATGTGCACAAAACCAAAGTGCAATGCACTAATAAAACAGGATTCTAATATAAAGGCAACAGCAAAGTAGTATTTGCAGCCCAAAACTCATTTTGCAATTCTGATTCAAGCTCAAAGAAAGCATTGCTCATCTACAAGGCTTCTTCTCTTTAAAAATCAAGACATTTTTGGACATGATTTTATTTCCTTCATTCGAGTAGGCCAAAGCAGGAGACAAACACAAGTTACAAAGCCGTATTTGGACACAAAAATAAACCTGCCCAAAAAAAAAACAAACCAAAAAACAAACAAAAAAAAAGTCTCAAGTGATGTGACAAGCTCATTCTTTCAAAGCAGTTGTGTCTCCTACATCAGAGGGACAGTATCCTAAGCACAATGTGCGCAGAGACTCGAGCTGACACTCGATTAACCCAGACACAAATGGTGCACGGCTGCCACGTACTGCATGTGGCAACCACCACCTACACCATGTGCAGTCGAGGGAGGGGGAAAAGTAGGTCAGGAAACAAAAATAAGATGGAAATTAAGTTTGAGGCACTTCCTACATACAGCTATGCTGAAATACATAAAAGCAACCATTGCCAGTAGGGCTGGTAGTTTATCAAAAAATAAGCAACCTCAAGTAAATGAAGGATATTCGTGCCAAACAGCACTGATCACTTAACTGCGCCCACACACTGCCAAGTGGACCTATCTTACCAATAATGGCCAATTTTGTTCTTAAAGTCATATTCAAGTTAAATTTAAAAGCAAAATAAGTCCTCAAAGCTTTAGACCGGCTTATCTTTAAGTCCACAGATTTTCAAAAGTAATTTTTGTTTTGCAATTTAAGAAAATCCAGAAGTGTAGAATGAAAATTGGGACTCTGTGATTGAGATAAACCCCCAAGCTCATAAAGCCTATTCCTCAATCGATGGCTGGTCTGTAATTTGTTTTAAACAATCTGTGGAGTGGGAATTGTATTTGTTTTATGGCAAATCACCTGCAAGCACAAACCTCTTCAGATCAAAATAGATACTAAAAATTTTCAGTTGCATTTTGAGAGTGAGGACAAGGAAAATTAATCCTATTTTCTCCCCAAAGTGACCTTCTCCTTTATTAAACAAGCCTTGAAACAGGGGTTTCATCCAAGACTAGAGAAACTAACATGAGGTATCACATTAAGATGAAGCAGTTCAAGTCTCCTGTCTTTGAGGAGAACTCAGCCAATTCCAAGTAGTGATCTATAAATCCTCATAACTATTTCAAGAAGATCTCCCAGGCTCATGCCTGAGAAAGCTGAAAACATTTTTTTTTTAAACTAGCTTTTTGAGGCATTTTGCTGCACCAGTGTTGAAAAATCCTAGTTCTTTTCCACAACCTCTGTATAATAAAAACTATCATATTTAGAGATACAAAGGGAATTAGAAAAAGCTTATTTCCCAAGTATTGCTTCAGCAAAATATATATATTCTGACATAAAATTCCATTCAGGCAGGTTTAACTGTCACAGCAATTTCATACCAATAATGATGAACTTAAGCAGAAGAAGAAAAGACATCTCGCACTCAGAGAGTGGGATTGGTGTGACCCAATAGCTCTTCTTAATTTCTCTATAAAAAAAAGTCACGTATCTTGTCAGCGACAACTTTTGGTTTAAAGATTATTATTATTATTGCTATGAAGAATTTGAGTTAAGAGTGGAAAATATTGTTCTGAAGACCCAGATCAATTTAAGAACAGATGGTCAGTTTTCTTATTGCTAAGAAAAGGGTCACAAGAAACATTCAAGGCTATAAACTAAATTCCTCTTTTGATTGTCTACATAAAACACAGGAGGAAGGTAGCACTTTGTGAGTTCCAGACAATATTTTCAGCATTAGAAAAATACTTCAAGACACACACAAAAAAAAAAAAAAAAAAAAAAAAAAGGTAAATGAGCTAGCAGGGAAGTTCTCCCCTCCACATCCCTCCCTCCAAGTCTTCTAGTCTATGAAAAAAGTTCTTACAATTTTTCAGAACGTTCTTCCAATCAACGTTGTTAAAAGCGCAACCAAAGTCCCATGCAAACTGCCCGGGCTGAAGGGCCAGTACCTTGTGTTTGTTCGTCCGATTACCCAAGTTCTACCTGGCCAACCAACACCCAAGACACAAGCAAAGCCAATCCTGGCTGTTTCTCGTCGAAAAGCCAGAATTCCCCCACTTCCCTCCTCCCCCAGGCTACTCTTGGCCAACTGATCATACTGTAGTTTCTCTGCCCGCTTTGAGGTTAGGTGCTGAGAACTGGCGCCTCATCCGTGGGGGCGTCACAAACTGGTTATAGTGGTTCAGGCGGTCAGTCTGCTTTGGGTGGGCGTTCGCCGCACTGCCTTCTGCCCCGCCTGCGCCGCTGGGATGGCAGTAAGGCTGGCGGTGCTGGTGGATGTGGCGTTTCTGCTGGAAAGTCTGCAGGTCCGGACTCTGCTGCCCGCTGTAGGAGTGCAGCGATTCGGAGGAGCCCGAGGTCTGACGCCGCAAGCTTTTCTGAGAGCCGTTATTGAGAGAATTGCTCCTCCAGCGCAACTGCGGCGACGGCGGCTGCTGCTGCCCGCTCGGCTGGGACTGGCTGTTTAACTGCTGCCTGTTAATCTGGATATTATCTTGATTCCTCTGGGGGCCACAAAGATTCCACAGCTGCTGAGGATCTTTAGAAGCAGCTCTACTTTCTTTTTCTTTGTTTTCATCTTTATTCTTATCGTCTTCCTTCGGAATTCTAACCTCAATAACTTCATCCTCTGTGATAATGATATGGGTGCCCGGACTCCAGGAGTTCCTATGTTTGGGGTTGCTTTTGAAAGGAAACCGGGGCTTGCGATTTTCGGGTGGAATAAACCGGTGAGGCATATTTTGTCGACGAAGCTGTTTTGCTATCTCCTGCTGCTGCAGATTTTTGAATCGAATCTGTTCTTGCCTCATCCAACGTAACCGCCCACGTCTGAAAGCTGGATCACCTGCCATTAGCTGAGAAACACGCTCCTCTTTAGCGAGATCATCGTTCTCGCTTCTTTTTAAGTCATCCGAGGGCTTCTTATCCACATCCACCACGCTGGCAGAGGTTGGAGACTTAGCGTTAGCTACGGCCGATTGAGCTTTCTCTGGAGACCCTATCAGAGGTAAAACCTTCTCCATTTTTAGCATCTTGTTTCTAAGAACTTTTATCTCTTCATCCTTCATGTTGTTCTGCTTCTTCACTTCTTGCAAAATATCTTCCAACTTGTCTATGTGCACTTTGAGGTCATCCACGTCAGTTATGCCCTTCCCGTTGGCCATAACATCTTCGATTTTCTCATCTCCAACTCCTACCGTATCCCAGACATCACGAGCGACAGCTCGCCAGGATTCGCGCTCATTTGGATCTTTTTTCCCGTACATGGCGCAAAGCTCTTTCATTTTAACAATGGCCAGAGCCTCAATCTCCTGCCTAGTGTGCCTGAAGTCATTGAGTGCTACCTCATAGCATATCTCCTTCACAGCCTGAATCTTTAGGTCTGAGATGGTAACCCATTTGGAGTCTTTGCTAAGGCGTCGACGTTGGGGTATCTGGTACATTTTAATTGGCTCTCGTTTCTTCCCACTGCTGGGGAGGCCACACTTTTTAACAATGGTTTGGAGCTTGCTGGGGGGTAGCTTCTCTCTCAGGGAAGTGATCAGTCTCCAACTCTCCTCACACGATCTCTTGTCCGAATCATCCCCACTATCAGAGTCTGCATCCTTTGGAAAAACAAAAATCAAGAAGTGGCCCCAAAATAACCAAAATTAAAATTGTAAGAAAATGGAAAAGCTAAACAAGAAGTAGCAGGCAAAGAAAAAGTAAATCAAAAATCAAAATAGAACAAGTGATAAGGGAGTCCCTGAAGCCTGAGTGTTAGGACATTAAAATGTATCTTCAAGAGTCACGGACTCAAAATTGGAGCTCTTGACTAAATTAAGATTAACATTATATTTATCTGCTATTTTGAGATGACAAGACTTTAAATCTAAACTCTTCCCTCCCACTCCCTTCCAAAATATTTAAATATATAAAACTAAAATCAAGTTCCTGAATAAAAAAAAAATTTAAAAAAATAAAAGCCAAGTGTAAACTGCACGTCATACATGCTACAAGGACATGCAAATCCCCTCCACACACATTTGCCTTGGTGACTGCTGTTGCTTCTTTCAGCAGATCCTCCCCAGGTAGGTGAACACAACAGCCATCATAGAAGATGTCATGAGCAGCCAGAGTAAGTCGGGTTAACACTGGTTAGTAACGTTGCACGTGGTTGCAGGAGTGCTCAAGTTTAGAATCCACTTCACTACAATAGCAGCCAGAGAAGTGTTAGACGATAAGAAAAAATGAAACAGAAGCAGCCGAAAGGTTCAATGTTAAAAGGCCTGTAAGTGCCACTATGACAGGTGAAGACAGCGGTTCATACTCCAAGACTTGCTACAAGCTAAAAGGATATCCAGAATCACAGTTTCAGAGGTGGGCTGTGGTTTGCTTTTTTCCCCATCTGTCACCTTGTTGCTTAGTTTAAAGAAAAGAAACATTAACAGTCTTGTCTGTCCGAAGAATGAGTTTCAGCAGAATGTAGTAGTGACTTTTTAAAATTGTTTTAATATGAATTCTCTATTTGATATCCTTGATTTGTCCTCTTCTCAAACCCTAGAGCCTGGAGCTTCCATACACTTGCTAACAGTTATGCGTTTTTTGCTTCTTCATTACAATTTTTCCACCTTTTGCTAAATGATTTTTAACGAGCAGTGCTTCAGGATTCCATATGCTAGGAATGTTTATTCAGGTAGTGCCACCAGAAGTTAAGGATATCCATTATTGCTTACTGCAACCAGGAATTAAAGTCAGACCACTTTTCTTTAAAGGATTAAGTTAAGGCATCTCTTTAAACAAACAAAGTGTCCTATATATTATTGTGATCCAAACATCTCCAATAAAACACAGCAGCTGGTCTCTCATGAACCTCTGTCTAACATCCCTATGTTTCACACAGAAAATTGTAATAGATGTGAAATCATGAGCAGTAACAGCCAGTTACTCTAAACCCAAAGGAAACTCAGGTCATGGACTCAGAACCACAGGTTCCTAGGCTTAAGACTTGTGTCCTACGGTCAACAAGCTTTGTAGCCTAAGATTCACATTATCTGAGCTTCTTGTGACCTTATGTGTTTTTTTAATATTTAAGAAGAGCACTAAAGAATCAGCTTCTCCTACCTTAGGTCAAAGTATAAGCAAAATGCTGGTTTAGAAACAGAATAAACTCTTTGTGAGTTTAGAGCTGACAAAATTTTTGGCCTAAGGGAACAGCATCTAACAAACTGCATATGGCAGTGACAACAAAAGATGCCCTGGAGGAAGACACTGTACGATCTACACGTTCAAGGTTACGTCCAGAAAGGCAAAACATGAACTACGTAAACATTAAGTCACAAATTCCACAGGATTATTCTTATAGGTTACAAAATGACCATATTATTACTTATGGGTAAAGCATGTCTTGCAGATAAAAAGCCGACAGAGACTGTGGTCTTTGCCCTGTGTGCACTCAGATTAACCAAACCACCTAATTTAAGTACATACCCATATTCTAACATTAAGTGGTCACTGCAAAGGCATTATGACCAAGAAAACCAGGCATTTTCACATATGTTTTGTAAAATGGAGAAGGATTATTTGTATTCTCTAGTAACACTAGCAAGGCAGATATATTAGGTGAACATTTTGGGGGACAAGAACTATTTTCTTCTTTTGGTATAGCACATCTAAAAAATAAATACCCAAACTGGTTGGAAACTCCAAACAAAACCAAAACAATCTGGTGAACAGGATTAGCCAGATTTTATATCCAAGATTACACTCCAATTTAGAAGAAGGATGGTGGTATTTCAATATCAGTCTTACAAAGCATTACATTAGAGAACCTGATATTGCAGCTGGGTATCACAGCAATGGAAATACTTTTAAGGTACTCAAGCTGAAATGCATTCCCAGATTTCCCAATCCTTATTTAACTCCTGCTGTACAAACACACGAATCCTGTCCGTGCCAGACACACAGTGACACAGGAATGACAAGACGTGTCAAGAAGTTTTGCTGTCACCTAAAATATTCTTACTAAGAACTGCGATAAGCAGGACACTGCTTAACAGACCAATGATCTCATTGGAAATGGTCCCTTACACCTCAGAAAGGTGTCCTGCAGGAACTACACTGATAATGCATGAAGGACAATCTTCCACCTTTGCCTGCTAAGTCAAATCGTCAAAACCAAAAGAAGCTTAAGAAAGCAGCAACTACTACAGTACTAAACAACTTGCCAGCTAAAGAACCTTCCTTTAATCTTAAGTAGATGAGGAAACAGATTCCCTTCACAGCCCTTTTATACACACGGTCTTACTTACAGCAGTTCCCCAGACAGCCAATTCTCACAGCTTGAATTCATACAATAGCTTAGCTTATGCCAGTCAGCTAAAATTTAAGGGAGGGAATTCCATTCCTTGCATCTCCTTTGACACACAATCAAAACTTACTCAAGACTCAAACTGTTTTTATTTTCACATGGAACTGATTTTTGCTATACTACTTTCAGCTACATCAATTTTAACTATAAAATCGCAGAGATGAAACATTAGTCACATCCTAACTTCCTTTCTGAACTAAGCATTGCTTTGGTTCAAAGTCTGCAGCCACTCCTCTCTGCCCAAGAAATAAGTGCCTCGTGATACAATAATTAGAGATGCAGAAGTCTTTAAGTGTGTAATATAAATGAAGAAAGAAAAAAAGAAGTAGCTTCTACTTCTAGAAGCCCCAGCACTTCACTCCATTCTGGGTTTGGGAGAAGGGGAACCCAGTGTGCATTTAACCCACAGTTTTCAGTGGTCTCACACTAATACTACAAACAAATGAATGATGATTTGGAAATTTATCAGAATTCAGGCACAACTACATTGGTGTATTGGCTAAAAGACAGCCTAATGCAGTTAGAGCAGAATCAGGAGACTCAGGTTTCTTAAGGAAATCTACATTTCATCCCTGGGTTTGGTCTTGCTTTTAAAATTCAGCAAGTGCTTGAAGACTGAAAGCGATTCTATTTCTAATGCACTTCAGAAGGTACGTGTTGTGAGAAGACTGAAGTCTTCCTTTGTCAGACTGAATCTATGAGAATTCCTATTTAAGAAATAGGTGGAATGGTGAAATTCCCATTGTTTGGAATGAGCTGACATTCCCTTTGCACACTGCTCCCTAGTCATAACCCCACCATCAGCATGTGGACCAGTAAGACCCTTACAAGGAACTCCATGCAGGGGGGGAGAAGGGTTAAAACATGCACAATGCAGCAACATTTTCAGACATCATTCAAAAAAATAAACCTAGTGTATCAATGTTCTAGGAATCTCTTTGGCAGCACAAAATTAGTATGTTCTGGTGATCCGAGACAAAAATAAAGGCAAACATCCCAAGAAGTAGCTGTTTAGACTACTGAAGAAGAACTTCAACAGAGCACAGAAATGCCCTTCTTTCAGGTTAAGTTGCAAGAAATCAAACCTGTCCCCACACGAACTGATTAAAGCCTCTTCATTGTCAGTTACAATCTCTGAAGGAGCTCACTCACACCAGTAATTCACTCTAGACACCAATGATTTGAAAGCAAAAGGAGAACTGCATTGTGCAGACAACCCAAGCAGGTTTCCTAAACTTTCAGATAAGCAAGGACAGGAATTACTGTTTGCCAAAGGTATAGTTAATCTGAAGTAAGGACACATACCAGCCTTTGCTGCTCCAACAAGAGATCAGCTTCCTCCTTCTCTTTCTTATACAAAATCTCCATTTCTTGTAATCTAAATATGAGCAAGAGAAAAGAAGTAGGCAAAGAGGTCATTATTTTCACCTTGGTGTTACTCTACACACACAGCACACTGAATTACAGTCATAAAAGTCATTAAATGGAACTGTTATTTGTCTATTACACTACTATAGAAGTGAGATTTCCTATATATTGCAATTCAGTCCTTTACCAGAAGGTCTACAGAGTTAGCAGCAGGTGCTTAGGGGTGAATTTTAAAGGAGCTACAGCACAAACCCTGAACTAAAATAACAAGGAAGCTTTCTGAAGTGTCACAGAAAGGAGCAGAGATGCTTCGTGGCAGAACCTGGGTGTAGGTTTGCACGGACACTGCCAAAATAACCTACACTTGACTCCTGCTTGTTTCAGGTAGAAATTTTGAGTTAGTTTATTACCTTTTCTCCATCTCCTGCTTCATGTCAATGCCCTGCTTCTCCAGAAGCTCCCTCTGAGCAAACGTCCAGTCAACTGGCTCAGAGGGAGTCTCAGCTGATGGTGTTTTCTCTCTTTCTGCTCGTGCTTGCTCTGGATGGTTGAATCTGAAGACATGATTTTTACCCATGATGATACGATTTCCTAAAAACAGGGACAGATGTTAACTCTTCCAGGTAAGGATTCCAAAACCACTGAAAAACATCACTGAATGATTCATCCCATTTATCCTGTTGGGTGACAGCTTAAGATTGGCTTATAAGGATTTCTGTATAAATTCAAGTTAACTATGTGACAAAGAACGCCTGGTTTGTACAGAAAAAGACACTGCTGATAAGGAGCAGTGCTTACAGAGGACATTACCACCCTCAGGGGTCCAATCTAATATCCCAGCAAAGTTTATCAAAAATTAAAGGACAAACTTGGAGACTGACCAACAGTTGCAGTAAATAAAACACATCACTAAATCCCATTCCCCTCCTCCAGTGACAGTGCCAAAACACAGGGAAAAGCCACTTCAGCAGAATTTTCAGCTTAGAAAAGCCTAACTTCAAACACTGGTGCTTACTTCTTTCCAAAATGTGGCTTACATGTATCAATTTCATCAGAGTCCTAATCAGGGGGATTTATCGAAGGATTTTACAGCGTCTTTTATGCTCCTGTCAAAGGAACCGAGGAAATCTAATATTCTTAAGTCTTTTGTCTAAATCCTAGAGACATCACATGTTCACAAAACCCGAGACACATGCTTGATGGAAGACAGTAAAATGCCTCTCTCTCCCATGGAACATACTGCTGTAGTTAATTTTTTTATTAAAAAACCCAGTAAACAGATCTCCAAAGTAACCAATATTGTCTCTCTCAATACATTACTAAAATACAGGCTCTTAGAGATGTCAGAGACCATGTCTATATTCTTCCAGTAACTCAATTACCTAGATGCAGAAAAAAAAAAAAAAAAATTTTCTCTTTTTAAGAGAACATGATCACTAAATTATAGTCAGATATTCAGTATGAGCCATTTGGAGGCACAGAACAGCAAAAACTGTTACTGCTTTAATGTACAGCAGTCAGTACACCTGGTTCCATAAAATCACTCAGTGCTTGGAGCAAAGAATTCAGAGGTATTTGGTTGGTTGGGTTTTTTTGTCAGTACAAAAATGAGGGAGAGACAGAAAGCAACACAGCTTGAAAGAGATAAGTTAAACCCTATAATTTAAGGAAGTCACTCCCTCCTCTCTGATTCTTCCCCCACACGCCTTTCTAAAGGAATGTAGGGGACTGAGTGGAAAATGTAATGAGAGCAAAGAGAAGCTGTTGTACTCCTGCAGAGGGTCATCTCTCTGCTTTGCCAAGAAACTGGGAATTTTCCATCAGCAACTGGCAGTCTGTCTGCTGTCTCACTGAGAATGCCAAGGGCAAGAGGCTTGGGCAAGAATGTATTTGAATAATATCAGGGTAAGCAGCAGCACAAGGAGGATGCTGCATGGCAGTGAATATTCAAGTACACTTCAGTGCAGAGTCTACAAAAGCAAAAATCTATCCTAACATTTCTTACCTGAGCGCAACTGCACGGGCTGCACAACCCTCTTGCCGTTAACGTAGGTTTCTGATCGTTCACAAGGCTCCAAAGTAACAATAACTACAAAGAAAACAACATTGATAAGGGAGACTTTAGAGACCACTGTATAGAAAAACAGAGGTGTGCAAACGCTAGAGGCCTCTCATTTTCTGCCTATCTTCCTACTAACACCAAAACAAGATACAAGTGATTCACTCCTTGATGCCATGCTGGTTAAAAAAGAAATAAAGCCCCATGAGAAAGCAGTACTGCTGACATCTCCACATACTGCAGTTGGAAATTACTATCATTCTTCTCTTGGAATTTTCATGTTTATAATTAACCAAAGTCAGAACTTAACTCTTAAATTGACTGCAGCCTGCAATTTGAAGCTGTTATCACTGAGATTTTATTTTCTTCTGCTAAGACTCCACAAAGCAGCCAGTCAAAGCTGATAGTTTTCCTGAAGTAAGAAAACCTTTCAAATACCAATATTCCCTGGCCCACTATCAAGTGAGGGGTGAAAGATTCAGCTATGCTTTGTTAGGAGAAGTAGTTTTTTTACCTTCACCATTGTTGTTCCTCTCGCTTCGAAAGATACAGTGTTCTTCTTTGATGTGAGCCCCACTCAATACAATGTCTTGCCTCCTCTCAGCATCGGCTTGGCCAACCCTGTGTCCAACAGAAGGCATTTCAAGAGCAAATCAGACATTCTGCAACACTGTGTAGGACAATACAACCCAAGAATATCCAGGAAAAAGATCTAAACTGTTAAGACTATCCTTCAGGTTTAGAGGTTTAAACTAGCACTTAACTCTGCGTGGCAAAGGACTTAGCAGATTTACGATGAATTTGGGGTTAACAGCTTGGCAAAAGAGAAGTTTTCTTTCTCTTAAACCATGTAATCTAAAGAGACAACTGAAATGTTAAACACCTCTGGATTTAATGCGTTTCCTTCCCTCTTGTGCATCCTGTTGTCCCTTTAGCAAAGGGACACAGAAGGAAAAAAAAAAAGTGTCAGGAACGTCCAGTGGTGCATTTCAACTGGTGATTGTCCCTTCCAATGATCGCCGTCTGCACTCTAAGGAGCAAAAATGGTTCAGGAGACTCTTGGTGAATAATGTGATGCCACAAGCAGTTTCACCCAGCTTCCAGCCAGGGAGAGGCTGGTTGTATCCCTGGAGCAAGAAGATTGTCTATTCCAAATTCAAATATTTGAGCAATTCTAGACACGGGTAACTTAATTTTCAGTCCTACTGTTTATGAACTTCTTGTGCTATTTATTACTCTACATGGAATTTCTGAAGTCAGCTAGCGAGGCTCAAACATTCAAATGATTTCTTAAGCTCTGAACTATTCTATTCATCATTCTGTGCTGAATTCTTTACAAGTTTGATAGCCTCTTCAGTAGGTCCAGCACATACGAGAGCAGTACCAGACAACAGCACCAGTTTGTGTACTCCTTGCCGTTTGTTTCCCAAGAATATACAAACTAAGGCACCAAACATGGCTTAGTGCCCCCAAGAGAACAACAATCACTGCTTTTCTTCCAGATGTCTTGGCAACAAGTTTTGGAGAAAAATCCACTTTAAATTCCAAATCTGGCAATTGACTGCCATCTCATATATGTGAATGCAGAACACATTAACTGTGCAGGGGAATGGATAACGGGTTATTTAAAAGCAACTGGAATATGGGTTTATTTATCAAGTACTATGGTTTCCAATCCACCACCCATCAAAATCTCAAAGGTATTTTCAGTAAGTTTTATTACTTTTCTTGTCCTATATCTTAGAAGGGATATCATGCTTTCTTTTACCGTCCCAATGTAGTGACCAACTTCTTATAAAGCTGAGTGACTGCACACATTGAAGTAGATTTTGTGCTTTCACAGTAAAGAAAGAGTATTTCTGTACTTTTTTTCCACCTACAGCAATCTCACGCTTCATTTGTACCTGCAACTTGGAAAAGCTCAAGGCACAATGGTTATTTAAACTCATGGTGTCTTTAGCATGGGGATTGAAGCAAGCAAAGAGGCAGACTTGAGAGCATATTAGCACCAATCCTCACCTAGTAATACCATCTTTGATGTAGTAAAGCAGACATTCAGACATGAGTGGATCTTCATTAAGGTTTACAAGATGAGGAGTCTGAAAGAACAAAAAGAAAAGTTAATTAAGAACTGAGGACCTACTTTCAGGCTTCTTCTCACAGGTGTGGCGGACAAATATGAATCCAGCAGTTTTGCTGTGTGCATTGAAGTTGCTCCATGAGGCATTTTTTCAAACAGAACCTCTCAAAGTACTGAGAAGCATCACAAAGTACCAGCAGAAACACAGCTCAGATTGCACAGTTATCTGAAATATCAATCAATTGAGGCAATAAAGGCTTCAGCTGGGAGGGGCGGAAAAGAGAAAAAAAAAAAAAAAAGGAAAAAAGGTTCTTTGTAAAGTCTCTGTAAACTTTGGTAAGGGAACTCCAACAGCAGGAAAGGTTACTTCAGTAAAAATTTGAAGCTGATGTGGAATCCAGTTTGACTTTTCTTGGGCAACACAGGTCAGGCGCCCATTTGACAAAGCCTGTTAACATCAGAAGAAAATCTAAAACTACTAACATTCTCTGATACGAACAGCTAAAAACCTCTTAAGCTAAAGTTCTTCTAAATTTAAATCCACTACAGTTACTAAACCAACCTTCTTTGGTGAAAAAACCCCATTGGAATCAGCAAACAAGTCACAAGGCCTTGGTGTGAAAATCTAGCCAGTGAGATAGCAGTAAGCACAAGCACAAAAGAAAAGGCAAAGACGGTTAAACAATTAAAGAAGAAAGGTGATATAAGAGAAATAAAACTGTTAATATGCCACTTAATAGATACCTCACAACAGATACCCTCAGATAGAATAAATTCAGCAAAACTAAATACGGCTAAGAGTCCTTAGGGACACTGTTTCCATCTCCCTATTCTAGCTGCAAAAATGTTCACTTGAGAGATGTTAACATGACTCAGTTCACAGAAGCTCAAAAATTACTGAATGATCACAATGAAATTTGCCTATGAATGAAGAAGTCTGATTGTCAATTGCCCAGTGGAAGATCTAACTATAAAGACAGAGAGGGAAAAACCAAGACACCTTTTTTTACTCCTAAAAATATAGGGGCCACTTAAAACCGCAGCTGAAGACGTCCCATGCCGTCATCGCTATTCACTGCATTGAAATCAACTTTTGGAGCAGTATAAAGCTCTTAAATCAAGAGAAAACTGGAGAGAAACCAAATCCCAGGCATAGTCAAGAGCTCTAACGCCACTATGACTGTACCACTTGGAGGCTTTGAAAAATAATGCTGTGCCCTCCACAGACATGCTTTAGCATCCGAGTTCATTTACGACACTAAACTGAAGTCTGAATGGGTATTTCAGAGGCAACAGAGAGCTCTGCTAAGAAATAAAGCTCAACAACTTCAAAGTTGATGATAGCAAAGCTGACTATTCCCTCATTCTGAGATATATGATTCATCCATGGACAGTTATGTTGTCAGCTTTCTCCTGCACAGCATTCCTCAAGCATGAGCTGAAGGATTATCCTTGCTCCCATCTTGGACAGCAGAATGAACAATGACATTTCCACAGTCCCTTTCATGAATTTTCCTGCCATCAAAGGCAAAATTGGTAGATACAGCAATGACTGCACAACTTGATACCTTGTAATGCATGAAGTGGGCAAAATTCACCTTACAGAGTTCTATTTACAGCTCAGCTGGGAAAAACACTGCTGTCTGAGTAGCACATCATTAGATACAGACTGGTACCTCAGAAGCATGAAGTCTTTATGAAGAAACCTTCAAATTTACTATCTACATCTCCTAAATTTTCACAAAAGCAGCCACAGTTACTAGAAGAACTAATGAAACTGAATTGCAAGGGTAGCAAGGAACAGAAGCAGAAATTACTAGTTCAGGAGTTTTACTTTTCCTAATAAATCCTATGTGGGTCAAAATAAATCTAATCTATTACCAAAGCAACTACTTAGTCCAGATGGCATTTATACACAAACCTGATCAGCTGAAAATGCACCAAAAGAGTCATCAAAAAGAGCTGTGGGCCTCTGAGGAAAAATCTAAAAGGAGATGAGGATCCATAACATTAAGAGAAAGAAATGTAAAGAACACTCCACGAATTAGCCTCTTTACAAGCCTTAGGAACTTGTGGAGCAGATATCAAAAGCAAGCCAGAGTTCTACCTGCCCCAAACATAACATTTTAACCAATTCTGATGTCCTGTATTTCTGAACAATGCCTCTAGATAGGACCCCATTTAACCTTAGATAAGGCTGTTGCACGTGCAAGTAATAAGTAAGAAATATTACCCTGTGCTCCTTGTTCAAAACTTTTTGAGATACTAGAAAGTACATTCTTTTATTTGTACTTCTTCAGTAATTCTGCTTAGGCTGGATAGATTCTTTACTAACCTGATCATGTTTTCTTTATACCACTGATTTCTGCCCTTTTCCTGCACAGTTCTGCTTCTTTCAAATTTAAGAAGATAGATATATTGACATGTACTGGAAAGAAAATTCCCCTGCATCCCTTATGTTCAGTGGTTTGTTAGATTAGAATCCTTTTTTCCAAGGGGAAAGAGGATTAACAGATGCATCTTTTTGGAAACATGACACAACGGTTATCATTCTTCCCTACCTTTTTAGGGGAGAAGACTCCCAGTGTTCCTCCGTCTTCCCGAATGGCAACTCCCATTTCTGCCAACAACGCCTCCCTGAGAGGAAAAAAAGCAAGATATTTATCATATTTTTTGTCTCTTAGACAAAACAGGTTCTAATAAAAGCCATGGAATGAAACACATTAGACTTTCAACCAGCCTGTCCACTGACCACACATCTGTCACCACCTCATAACACAACAGGGCAAATGTCTAAACACTGGTCCTGCAGTTTACAGGCCAGCAGAACAGCGACAATCTAACAGAGACTGAACAGCATTTTTGTGTAATAATGGTATCACTCTCAACTCAAACCAAAGCTGGAAACCTGGAGCTGGTTCATAATTTTAGATATGCCAGTACTAGAAGTTTTATCTTTTCTGTTTAACTTTAAGGCCAGAATTTTTGGAATGCAAGGGAAGGGCGAAAGGGGGAAGACAGAGACCAAGACTCCACGCTGCTTCATCACCAAAGCCAATCTAGCACCTTAGAATGTTATTTGAATTACAACACTTTAACTATAGGAAATACAGGAAAGAATTTGGTTTTCTCTCAGCATTGCTCCTATTGTTTATTGATAAAGGTCAACAGAATTATCACTAAGCACTATTCTGTTGTTCCATTGCTTTTGAACAGAGTAACATTCTCCATTTTCCCACACTTCTCCATTTTCTAGAGACCATCCACATCTACAGCACTTCTTACTCCTGACCTTTCCATCCTAATGGCCTCAGTTTTCCTCAGCTTCTCTTCCCAGGTTTCATTCAGCTCTGCAATGATCTTCTCAGATTCCTGTGTGAAAATCCCAGAAGGTGCTTTACAATTCTTCTCAAAGTTCTTTACATAACACACAAAGCCATTCAAGTTTGTGCTAAGTTCTAGACCTCAAACTAATTTGGGATGTACAAAGTACTCTCAGCACTTCAGAACTCTAAGTTGTTTCCCTTCATTTTTAAAAGGGTAAATAGCCTCGAAGGCAAGCTGGGAAGAAAAAACAACTTCATATCTAACCATAATCAGACTTTAATTTGAACCACCTCAAATATTTTCCTTTTTGTCTATTTTTTCTATATCTGATTTACAGACATCATTCAGTAACCGAATGACAAGAAACTGCAGAGACCACACTGTTATTTCCATGGCAACAACAGGTTTCCAATAGGAAAGGGAGATGCAGTGTCTGCTCCAGCCCATTCCAAGTCCTGTGGCAATGTTTCATGGACGAGACATGAGAATGAAGCCCAGAGTCAACACAGCCAGCTCTCCCCACTCATCCACCCCTGGAGACAGGAGGGGGGGCTTTCAGAAAAATTAAGAAATACTTCAGTGTAACGCACTTTTGATGCGGTTCAATTCTATGCAGAATTGGGACAAGGCTGCTATTGTCTGGACAAAGCATGCTATTCTGTGTGCTTCACATTTTAATCTGTGGGGGCTGGGTGAATGCAACAGTGGCAGGATTATTCTTCCTCCTTTTTTCCACTTTGGGGAAATTTGGTTTTCTGAAAGCTGAGTGCATTTGCTAGTCAGACTTTGTCCACACTAGGGCTGACCAGGTCTTCTGAAGTCTATGCTTAGGATCAATTTTTTTCATAATTCCCACTGCAAAGGACCTGCAAACAAGAATCAAGATTTTTCATTTATAATTTAATTGCAGGTCCAGGCTACAATTAAACCTAAATAATCCTAACAGGAAAAGCTGTTTCTAGCCCACTGCAGTTAAGTGCCCTTTTTAAGGTGCAAAGGGGTTTCAGACAGCTTCCCACAGAAACAGCACCACACTGGATATATTTAGGAAGGTTGTCCTAGGTTCACTGCCATTTATTTAGCCTTGGAAAAGACCAAAATAAAAACCTCCTTAGTCTGCAGCAATACCTACCTTCAAACGTTCGATTGCCTCTTCTCCTCCAGGAGTTGACATGATTCTTTCCTGTATACTGGACACAGATGTTATGCCCACCTGACTACTGAGAGAGCAGGAGGATGGAGATGCAGTGAGGGACCCCATGGAGGCTGTGGAAAAATTGCCAGGACGTTGATTCTCGGAGGCTAGCAAGTATCTATGTTTATTGTTCTGAAAATCTTTCAGATCTGGGAGAGAGACACACAGACAGAGGGAAGGCAGAAAGATAGGGAAAAGGAAAACAGGAAGAGGGAAGGAAGAGGAAAAAGGAAAGGAAGGAAATACCAGTGTAAGAGGAAAGCATTTAAGCAGCAACAAGACAAGTTTTGTAATTTTTAGATGGCAGTTCTGAAACAAATCCTTTAATATTAGTAACCATAACATTACAATAACTCAGCTCAGACCCTGAGGATTATTAGTAAGGACTGCATCATAAACCATTTTGATCAAAACAGCTTGAAAAAAAATAAACTACCCACTTATCAAAAAATAAACCATCCTATTCCTAACTGAACACTAAACAAACCACCATGGAGCTCAGACCAGGAGCAGATATAGCTCCTTGTGCGATAAGTGACATTTTGGGCTGAAGGCCATAGAGACATCAACCCCTTAAACTCAGCAAAACATTCTCTTCCAGACTCCTTTAATCTAAAATGATTAAATAAATCTCTATCACAATGGTGGTTCTGCTGCCAAACCACTCAGACCACAAGGATAAAGAACTACCCCTCCTTAAATTCTCCCAGGAGGGTACGTAAATCACCTGCCAGTACACGTTGGGGAGAAGGGAACCCAAGTTCACAGTAACCGCATTCTGTTACTGCTTGAGCCTCTTATCTGAAAAATGCCCCTCTCGGCTGCCTGACCAGTGAAATTTCTGATGAGGCTCTCATACTTCAGAAATCACCTTAAAACTTTTTGGTCTTAGTTTAGGTGAGGAAGGTTTAAAAAAAAAAATAAAAAAAAAAAGTTAAAAATTGAATAAGCAGCTTTTACAGCCTGGAAACCTTGAAGCCTGGAAACCTTGAAGCCTGGAAACTGCCTCCTTGAAGAATAGAAAACAAACAAAAGGTGCGTGAGTGATTCAAGAATGAATATCTGAAAGCAATTTACTCTAACTTAGCTTCTGAGATATGTCTGTAAACCGTATCCTCAGAACAATCACACACCAAAAAACCAGTAAGTATAAACATCTAACACAGAAATATCAGCAGACTAACTAGCTCAGTTTTAATAATTTTGATAATTTAAAATTTTATTTCAAACCCAAACCCTTAAAAATATGTATCCTTAGGAAAGAAACAGGTCAAATCAGACCTTGTGTGTTATAAATAAGGGCTCCACACTCCAAAAATGTGATGCTCACCCAGACATTGCATAAATTTCACGTCTTCCTACATCTCCTCTACTCTTACCCTGAACAATTCTGCTATTGTCAGCCTTATGCCCTAGTTCACTCCACATTCCACCTGCTGTTCCAGCCTTATGAAACTGATGATTGCACTAAGTCAGTTTGAAAACCACCATCTGCAAATACAGGGAGCAGGGCTGGGAGTTTAACAGCAGAAAAGCAGGTTAAGAAAAGGGAATGTCATTGGGATGAGGAAAGCAGGCATGACAGGGCAGGGAGGATGAAGTCTCGAAAGGCCAATAGGCACATGCACTCCTGTAGATAAAAGTGGCACTTGCAATAGGTTTCACAGCTGCTGTGACCACAGAGAGCCAAACCCCTCAACATCATGCAAGCTTCTCCTGGAGGCTGCAGCTTTCACACAGATGAATATGCACACGCTGGAAGCAGCATCAGAACGTTAGACAAGGCCAGGATGAGTCTTTACACCACCAGTAGCTTTAATTTTAGGAAATTTCAGACAGATCTCTTCTAGCTGGTATTGTTTGAGTGAGGGTGAAGAAGACTGACAAAGAGTTTAAAACGTCTACCAATCCTAAATTTACATAAAATACATTTCTCTTGCAAGGGACTATGTGTATTTCCCTCCCACAGAAGCAAACAGTAGAACAGAAATGAAATGCTATTTGCTGACTGGTTTTAACCCTATTAAGTTCATCATCTGCAACCAAACAGTCGAGTTCAAATAAGAGACCTTCATCAGTGTAAAACGTCCACCCTTAAAAGGCCAGGAAGCTAGGTGAGCAGAAGCTGTTTCAACTGAGTAAGCTGAAATAGATTTGAGAAAAAGATTTTCTAATTCACATCTAAACTGTTGGCTGTCAGGAAAACAAACTAAGGAATTACCACTCTCCCTTCTACATCCTGCCAGAAAGCAAGCAATGAATATATGTTGCATTTTAAGCTTTGCAGTTATTTTTGACTGTCCACTCAATCTAATAAATGCTGGTTAAGCTAGTTTCCATGAAACTGCATTGCATTCCACAGTCAGTGTTCTGTCTGGGATTTCCCTGTGAGAAATGCTGGCATGCAAAGCTCAGTTAAAAGCTGACCCAGAGAAAGCAGGTTAAAAAGAGAACCACACAATACACACATTTGCCTCCACTTCCAGAGTATTCATCTCCCATTGGATCAACTGAAAGGAAGCAGGAGGGAAAATACAAGAAGGATCAAAATTTAAGGTTCACTAGCGACACAGGAAGGGAAAAGAATACTACTTGATGTTTAAAGAAACAAAACACAATTTTCAGCAACTCAGTTTTTTCAGTTTTGATTTAGAACCAAAAAACACAGACTGTACCAAGCCAGAAAAAAAAGCTGAATTTCATTGTCTTCTGGCCCAATTCTCTTGAAAACAAGCAAACAAAATGGTAAATAGATGTTACGCATCTTTAAGCTGTGACTGAGTCAGGACTTCTGCTTCTGCAACACTCACCTTTTTTAAGTCAAGGAATTTTATAATCCACTAGAATACATTCTGTGTTTTTATGGGCATGTTCTTCCCTAGGAATTAAATTACTGTTCATATCATAGAAAAATGTAGCAGCTAAAATTTTAATTTGCCTTGTTTGGAACAAGGACAAGGAAATAATTCAGGCACAAGTGCGTTCTGCCGCTTTAAGAGGTTGCTGGCAAAGCAGATCAGTACAATGCTGCTCTGCCAACCTCACTCAAAATCTCGCCCCAAAAGAATTCATTATTATTCACAAGCAGCTGTTTCATAGCTATTTTGAGATGACAAATGGTTTGTCACTCAGGACATTGTCTAACAGGAATTAACCATCATTTTAACTTCAGAGCAAGGATGGCATTGAAGCCAGGTATCAACTAATAACCCTACCCCTTTGAGGTGGATGATACTTTCTCAATATGAAATTAAGCTTCTGTATCTCAACTATTTCCCTTTCATTGGCAACCTGACAAAAAGCCCTCCATAACTCCCTGGGGCAACTCCTGAATGTGCAAGTTCTATTACACAAAATCATTTCTACAGTAACAGGAAACTCCATCTCGACGTTCTTCCTTGAATGTTTAAAGGCAGCCTGTCAACTCTACAGACAGTCCTAGGATGGGCTGTTTAGAGACAGAAGAGGCTATCATGTCTAAAACCATGTGCAAGATTTAGTGTCAGTACCTCTGTTTGATTTCCATGTTTTAAACCCCTCTCTCCCACAGGCTCAGTTCTCCCTCCTCTGTAATAAACACCAGCCTCAAGATGGCAAGGTCTGTTTAATCCACTTACTGTCAATAATATCTCCCAGCCCTTGGGCACGCAGGAGATCCTTGAGCCTTGTCACCTCCTCCTTCAGCTCACGCACCAGCTTGGCATTGGGATCTTCATTGATAACAGCATTGCATTTAATCTGTTTTGCACGATCAGCATATCTGGAACCAGACCAAAACAATGTAACCTTACAATGAACATTTAAGTGCTTATATGCAACACAGGAGACAGTTAGCTTGCAGCTGTATGTCAAAAGAATCATGGATTATATTCAATCATGCATCTGAATTAATATTTAATACCAGGTTCTGCTGCAAAAAGACAAGGCCTATTCAAGATGGATTAATATGTACAGTGGGCAAAACGGTTTTTTCTTTTTACTTTCAGTGCTTTGAAGCCTCAGCCTGACTAATATGCTCAATTTTAGGGATCACACTGGAAAATTACATATAGACATGAGGAGACAAGTTTTCTTCTTCATATAAGAGTCAGCATTAAATCCCTAGCTCTTATTAACACACAGATTGGTTTTCCTCTTTCAGCACAGTATAGAATCTCCTTCCCCTCAATTTTTGTCAAACAACCCAGAGGTTTAAAGGACAGAACGGGACCACTAGAGCTAACAGTTATCCATATCCATCTCAGATAAAGTACCTTAAAGTGCTCAAAGTTTCATCATAGTTTATGTCTGCTGGACTCAAAGCAGCAACCATTGCAGTTCTGGAGTTACCACCTATAAAGAACAGGCAAGATTTTAGATGAAACTACAGCGTACAATCTAGGTGCTAATTATGTACTAAACATCAGTATTTTCAATAAATTACAGAATTCAGCAACATTCTACATTACTAAGGAACATACAAAAATCATAGCAAAGACTTGTCACTTTAACAAAAGGTGGAACTCTATGACTCAGATTTGACTACTAAAAATAGTTAACCTCATACTTGATACAAATTTAAGTGAGTTAATAGCAGTCAGGAAATTTAGTGACAATTTCTTTTCATATTGGCACAGGCAAATCAGCCATACCTAGATTTTCTCGAAGAAGCCACGTCAGTACAGAATCCCTGTAGGGTATAAAGTCTGTCTTCTTCTTTTTTTTAGTCTACAAAGAAAGAAACACTACTGAAAAACAGGCACAGAAAGGAAAATGTTTAAGACACAAAAATCACAGTATAGATATTAAAAAAACAGACAGCACATACATATGTGGCCCATACTCAGAATTTATCCCCAACATTAGAATATTTTGAAAATTTCAGTACTGATAATCCTCAGATTTCATGACTGATTTATAGCCACAGGAATTTCTCGAAGATCTGACATGAAAGATCCCTGCTCTGATTCCAAAGCGAGTAAAATCTTACACAGGCAAAAAAAGACAACATCCACTACTACTAAACCATCATACCTTGTTGGTGCAGTTATCCTAAGTGGAAAGCATTAAAGAAATACAAGATACAAGATGAGCTTCTTAACAGAGTTTATATATAATTTTCATATTAGCTTGGATAGTATTTTCTTTTCTTGAGAAGCCCAATGAATGAGAATAGTTTTCATTTAAAAAAGAAAAAAACAAAGTTCTAAAACGCACTCAAGTATATTTGGCCTGTCCCAGCTGTTGAGAACTCACTCAAAACAATTTACTTGGGCTTGTTGGTTTGTTTTTGTTTTGGTTTTGAAATAGTAGTTGAGTATAAAAGTAAAAGACAAAGTACTTTTCTATTCCTGCAGCATTCTGTTTGGATTAACATATGCTCACTCAACATGTTATTAAATCATTATTAAACAAGCCCGTGAATCAAACGATTACACTGGCATTTCTAAAGTTTTAATCAACAAAGTTGCAGTTAGTTTTCTAAAATTATTCTTTCAAATAAAAATCAAATGACTGCTCTGCAGAACTAAAAGCTTGCTACGTGAACAGGTCTTCTACACAAACACAGGCTTCTTTTTGTGAGGCTTCTTCCCAGAAAAATAATCCAGCACTTTAATCTATCAAGAGATGAAGCTTCTACCAGCCTGCATAGCATTCACAGAACACTATCAACTTTATTCATCTGTCAAAATACACTCAGTTTATTTGGCTGAGAATGGTAGGCCAAGAATACTCAATGATTCTGCTGTACTCCATGGTTTCTACTGTCTCTGTTTTACTAGTTATGGAAATAGTGTTGAAGGTAAGTAAATGCTGCACTTACCACTTCAGCCAGTGCTGAAATAACTTTGCCCAGAGTTGTGAGAGACTTGTTTATATTTGCTCCTTCCTGAAAAAGGATAATCCAGTATTATACAGTAATTACGTTTATTCAACCATGAACGTCTCTAGACTAAATGAGCCAAATGTCACATCTATGACCAGAGGAGAATAAGTCTTCAGTTTTGCAACTGTCTTTTTCATGCTTATACCAGAAATCCTTTTTTTCCTTATTGTCAAGCAAAGACTCCACCTGAGGCTTGTGCACTCACTTCCCTTTCTTTCCCCATTCATCAGTGGCCCAATACCTTTAATCTCGTTCCTTTGGCACCAGTTGAATCAGCTCGCTCACTCCCAGCTAGATCCACAAGGCTAATCTTGCTGACCTGAAGAAAGACAGCATAATACCAACAAGAATTAGTTCTTGGTGAACTAGAGTTAGAACAAAACTTCAAAGGATTCTAGAACTCCGCTGTCTAAAAAAAAAAAAAATCACCATGGCATGTTTACAACTACAGTCCAAAAAAGTTTTCACAAGCAATTAGCTTGAGGTCATTATCTTACGGATAGGAAGGGTCTGGGATTATGCTTTGTTTTAAGTATGACTATACCTAAAAAAAAGAGAATGAGGTGTCACATGAACAGAAGTCAAAAGAAACTTCGTGTTACTGCTACAGACAGGTGACTCCCAAAGGAAGAGAAACTTAATGTTTCATCCTGACTCTAGTGACGCCAACAAGAAAGCACTGGCCTAACTGGCCAGTTAACGATCAATTTTACAGGGTCTTATTGGGAGTGTGTGTGTGCATGCACACAGGTCTTCAACACATAATTTTTTTCAGATCTATTCACAAAAGTCATTTCAGAAATGTGACCATTACCTGTATTTTCAGCTACTTTTGCATGCAGAGCCTCTATTTCAGAGTAATAAAAGCCAGAAAACTGTGCCATGCTAAACAGCGCACCTCCTTTTAACATGCAAATTCCAGAAAGTGCCTAAGTCTCACTCATCCCAATGCCTGGGCCCGAAGAAAAGAACTAACGAGGCAAATATTCTGCACTGACAAGCAAAACCACAGAAAGTTCTGGGAACAAGACTGAGGAAGATTAACTTCTCTTATTTCCTACATCCCTCCCTGCAGAATCCAGTCCTTAAGGCCGTATTTTCCCCCAAAGTACATATTCTCCTCCTGCACACATTTTCCATTTAGTTGTTTTCAGAACTGCAATCAAAATCTCATAAGAAATAAAAGGGCTCTATCGAGGCACACGGCAAGCTCACCCTTACACAAAAAACCATAAACTCCAATTAATTCTTCTTTTTAATCATACTGCCAGTAAGAACAAGTCACTGCAGGGAAGATGTGTGAAAACCAGCCACTTGTCTTTAATATACCTTCTCTGTGGAAAGATCAGTTTCTGTGTCATGTTTCTTCTGAGTAAAGACAATTGTAAACACGGCATGGGAGCGGCTGCTGGTTTCATTCATGTTGGTAGCTGCCACTGTCCTGAAATATGAACAGATAGAGATGTGTTGAGAAAACAGCAGCCTCTGTGCTGCAAGTACAGCTACCTGCAGGGCCGAAAGCAGCTGGAGAGGAATGACACCAAGAGGCTACACAGTTGATGGTCTGCCATGTAACCAAGATCAAGACACGTCAAGTACCATTAACAGAATGACTCCCATCTTCATCACACTATAAACAGAGCTTCCTCAATCTGTCTGGAGCAGACAAGAAAACTACTAATAAACTAGAACCTAAAGCTGGAATGCCAACTTCAGTCCTGACCACTTGAATGAACGAAAGACTGTTCACATGCTTGTTTATACCAAGGTAGTGATAGATGTGGACAATGAAGGTAGAACTGAAAGCAGTATAATTGTTTACATACTTGATCTCAAGCCATTACAAGCTTTAAATACCTACACAGTGATTTGCAGCAGTGTTTCACCACAGAAATCTTTTTAATAGCATTGATTAGTGCACATTTCAACAACACTCCTCATATGACATAAGGTTTTTTTCAGGTGTGAATGCATCAAGGAAGATAATTTAAATTTGCTGCTATATGCCCACACAGAAATAAAGCATACAATGAGCTACCATGACTAACCTGGCTTTGTTCCCAGCATCCATGAGGTCTGCAATGTCCGTGTAAGACGTGACTGCTAACTTGGACAGATCTTCCACATAAGGTCCAAGCAGAGGATGTTCTCGCACCCGCAAATTCCCTTTGTTCTTGGGGTTCAACAAGTCTCTGACTCTCTCACAGTAAATCTCCATGTAGCTCACCTGAAAACAGGAATATGCATGGGCAATTTACTTTTCCTTAAGGCTTCCTCTGCAAGCAACTCTACAGCATTTCAGAATAGAAACACCCCTGGTCTGCTACAGGAAAGCTATGAGTTGGTGTCTCAGTTCATTTAACAGCTTGAGACAATGGCAGAAGGGAAGAAGAGTCACTAGTCTCATGCATGAGCTCTCCAACATAAACTGCAGGCCTTGAGTCCATGTATAGGTCCCTCAACCATTTAATTAAACCAATGTTTTTTGAAAAAATACACACTCGAGTCCACAAACATCGTAACAGCTTTAATACAACACAGCAGTAAAACTATCTTTCTAAAGTGGTAGACAAGACAGATGTTAAAAGGAGTCTCCTTACAAGGAATCTCTCTTATGAGCCTCCAAAGCAAACCTGAAAGAATGGTTCTATTCACACTCTGATCGCTCACCATACTCACCTCTACAGAATATGACATTTCTTCATTGCTGTTGTCATTGATTTTCTCAAACAGTTCTTCACATAGCTGGAAAGATATTAAACCCATGTCAGAAATTAGTCTTTACTAAGTAGTAGCAAGTAACTGCTATGAAAGACATTAAACTGGCCTTAGTGTGAGGGCAGAGGAATAAAAAGAAAAAATACAACTATTACATCAACCACAGAGAGCCTCACTGGGAAGGTACTTAATTCTACATCACTATTGTCCAACCTTATTTTATATAGCATCTCAACAACCATCCTAGGGCTAATCAATAGTATTATTTTGTACTATAAAATCAGAAACAGCCTATAACAACCAAAATTGGAAGTAGTAATTTTATAGAACCAATGATTAAAATCCTTAATCCTCTCCTTTTCTCATCAAACCAATAATCTGATTATTTGGTGTGCTGAACTTCCCGGAGTCAGATTTAAATCACTAGGCAGAAACAATCTGAAAATTTAACAGTATCTTCATATGAAGGGTACTTGAACTATCAGTGGTCTGCTGCTTCAACAGTGCTTGGCTACAAGTAACTGAAATGAGAGACCTAAAATTAAGATAATAAAGGAAGAAGTAACAAACAGTGGGCAAGCCATGGATATGTATCAGGAGATTAAAAAACATGGGTACAGAGAAGAATAAGAGTAGAAAGAGGTTTCTCTAGAAGCCACTGTATGAAAAATAAACAGATTATGAAGAATACAGACAATTTGGAAAGTACACACTCTGATGTACTCAGTCAACACATGGGTAAAGTATCATAAAGTTCAACACTGGGGACCAGCAGACAAGGAATGTTGCCAACACATACGAATTTAATGTCAACAACCTATATTACTTGGAACACGGTTATGCTGCACCTTCTGGGTATGTGACAATAAAGAGAAGAGATTCAACAAGGTCTCCCTGAGAGGATAATTCATTCTGTGCCTTTATGAGAAGGCCTCCCAGTGAAACTGGAGGGAAATTATTTTGGTTTAAAACTGTAGCAGGTAACAGGAATATTATCAAATCTACAGAAGCATTATTAAGTTGGGGTTTTTTTGGGACAACATTTAATTTCAGGAGGATAAATAGGACTATCGAAACTACAACAAAAAACTTCAGCACAAAGCTGTTGCCACAGATTTTCAGCTCATTTCATCTGTTCCACTGTTACTTCACTGCAATAAAACCAAAAATGCTTCGACAGAACAATGTTGTCCATCACATTCACCCTTCCAACGTTATTTTAAGCTAATCACCAGAACACTTGCAACTGATGTCAGTACACACGGCCCCGCTATTAACAGAGAACAAGGCTCTGTGTCCTCTATTTCACACCTGTGGCACGAGGCCAATGTCTATTGCCAACCTGCAGCAGAATGAGGATTCAAGCTGTTCAGCGTATTTATTTATTAAAACTGAAACCCAACCTCAGGTTTCTATTTTGGGAATGGAGGAACACACTGTCTTCCCACAAACTCTGTCCGCTGTCAGCATGCCTCCGCGCTGAGAAAGGCCTGAACTTAAAACGCGTGCCACACAGCCAGCAGCTACAGCAGGCTGAATTCACGATGACGGCATAAATTGCTGCCAGGCAACATTTCTTGTAGGGGTATCTCAGTTTCTTGAAATTTCAAGGCAAATGTCAAAAACAAATTTCAGGGGGAGAAATAATACAGGGCTGTGCTCGGTTGTTCTAAATATTTTTATCCCAGTGTTCCATACATTTCATTTCTTACCAAGCTATATTATTCAGGCTTTGGGAAACGCTGTTTCCACAAACAGTTTCTGGCAGATTCATCAGCAATACCACCTTTTGAATTCCTACTGAACAGAAAGTGCTTAAGTGCTGTCCTGGCTAAAGTCAGAGGAGGAGACAAGAAACCCAATAAAGAAGACATTTTGATTTACTAGTTTGCTAGTGGAGAAATTGGATCTAGGAAAAATACAGAGACTGTATAGTACAATTAAAAAAAGTAATAGAGGGAAAAATGCCTAAAATTATTTTCTTTTCCCCAGTAGATTTCTTTCACTTCAGAAGAAAGCTGTAGCTCTCTGTTAACTGGTATTCCAACATGAACAGAGTGTATCAGCAAGCGTGTGTTTGAATATGCTACACGTCCTCCTTCAGGGTTCTGTCCTACCTGGGGGATTATGCCTGCTTGGCTCTCCTCCTGCTTGCCCATCATCGTGTAGGATTTCCCTGCTCCAGTTTGTCCGTAGGCAAAAATGCAAACATTATAGCCCTCAAAGGCATGCAGCAACATCTCCTTCCCAATATCATTGTACACACGGCTCTGAGATGCAAAGCAGGGATCTTCAGGCTGAAAAGACATGAAAACAGTGTAAGTACAGTCTTACCCTACCATTCAAGTAGCTGTTTTATTTTTCTACATCTATCTTGTGAGTCGATCCCACAGGAGGAGGGAAATGTAGCACATTTTTACACACAGCTTTTTCCCAAGGCAGTACCAGCTGGAGAAGAACAACAATGACAACCCTGGCAGGACCACTCCATCAATGCCAAGGAAACAATCTGCACAAAGAAACCAACCAATTCTGCCCTGTGAACACTGTTGACACTACTGGGAAAGTTTCGTGCAAGACCACCGACAAATGAGACTAAGGGTGTTTGGGAGGAGGCAGGTGGCAGGAGAAACCCAAAAGGATAGTTCAGAGAGTCAACACAAACGAATAAAGGGCTGGAAGTTACAAAATCCCACAATGGCTAGTCTTGACAAGAGCTCTGAAGGGTAGCCAGAGGAAGAGAGAAGAAAAAGTTGATTAGGTTTATTTTGCTGGGGCTTTTTAAGATTAAAAGAGTGTAAACAAATCATTACAATGACCATGTTTTCCGTGCAGCTTTCTGATCCTGCTGTCTAATCCAATTGGGGTTTCTATTTACAACCTCACTGGTGACTACGAAATCCCTAAGTATGTCAATGTATATTTCAAATCAGCAAGTAGCTGAACCAGTCAAGGACAATGTACCACAACATTTTTTTCTATGGTTAAATTCAAGGTTAGCAATAAAACTGAAATAGAGCATTTTAAAAATAAATAAATCTGCTTTCAAGCAATTTAGCCCAGTGATAAAAAACCCAACTCTACTGCAGATGCATTCAGTGATAAGAATCTGCATAAGGACAAATCTAGTTACCAGTTTTCAACACTTGACTGATCTCAAGGCAAATACAGAACCTGTTCGAAACAGAACTTCATGAATTGTAGAAATTATTTCCCCTTTTTTTAGTGAGTTTCAGCCACTCAGGCACTGTACTGATCAGACCTCAGATCTAGTCACAAAAGGCAATCCAAGCTGTGGCTCCAGGCACAGTACAGGGCACACAAATACTGGCAGAAATCTGGATTTAGTGTATATGCTGCTTTTTTCTGATGTCCTCTGTGATCGTTTAGGGAAATGCTTGGTAAATATACTTGAAAAAACTATCAT
Organism: Todiramphus chloris collaris; assembly: GCA_025345505.1. Classification (NCBI taxonomy): domain Eukaryota; kingdom Metazoa; phylum Chordata; class Aves; order Coraciiformes; family Alcedinidae; genus Todiramphus; species Todiramphus chloris. The sequence goes on from JANVCC010000174.1 coordinate 1,601,983, forward strand.
GCTAATAGTTATCTACACGGGTGTTTTATGCTGTACAAACCAGAAGAGACTGCAGAGATAACATACTATTGAAAGCTGATTTTATAGAAGCATGTAACTACATTGTATGTGACTATCTTAGTCTTAAATCTAGCACTCTCTCTTCCTGAAATGCTGGATTTTAACATTGCCTGCTCCTGAAATCGGGACAAATTTAGCAATGCTAACATTCTCATGTTGGGATCAAGGTTTTATCAAATCACTCCTTTTCCTTGATGCTGCTTATCTGCTAGTTTTCAGGAACGATGGTCATATTGGTCCTCTGATCCTGTAATCTAGAAAAAAATTCTTCACAGAAAGAGTGGCGAGATATTGGAATGGACTGCCCAGGGAGGGGGGTGAGTCACCAGCCCTGGATGTGCTTAAACACCGCTTGGATGTGGTGTTGGGGGAGATGGTCTAGGGGCGAACTTGTAGAGTAGGGCTAATGGTTGGACACGATGATCCCAAGGGGCTTTTCCAACCTGAGGGATTCTGTGATCTGCTTGCATGGTTGCTCTACAAGATTCAGTAAGCTGCACATGCTCTACAAGATTCAGTAAGCTGCACAAATCCAAGTTTTTAATCATAAAAACAATCTCACTGGTCACAGATTTGCTCAGAAATACTGTCTGTCTTGCACCATCCAAGTTAATAAAGCTATTCTTAGAGAACTGCGTTATCCCCTCTTCCTACATCTTTTGAGAAAATAAGGCAGGGGAGGGGTAGGTGGCAGAACACCATCGTTCTGCTGTAGAACAATTACTGGAAGTCAGCAAGAGCTTAGCACCAATTCACAGGAGGGTGGGGCAGAGGAGCTAGATGAGAGTTTATTGCTTTTACAGCTATTGGAAGCACGGATCGCTGCTCTGGTTTTCCTGATGTGACAAGAGAAGCCAGATCCCATCTCAAACTGTGAGAGCTCGAGCAACTTTCACTTGTCTAGGAGCAAAATTGAACCAACTGTGGTTCACACATATCCTTAAAATATTTAGAACAGAACATTGTTGCAGAATATTTTCAGTAATCTTAAATATTTACAACTTGTTATCAAACTCCAGGAGCTTAGCTTTCTGCTCCCCCCCAAACAGGAAAAGACAACATACAATCATAAGCTTTTAACCTAAATGAGGGTGTGAGGCAGTGCAGAAACATCTAACAGGGGTGGCATGATCAGAAGAGAATGCAGTTAAATCAAGCCAGTCAACAACCAAAAAAACCAACCCCAAAGTAACCAAAAAACCCAACAAACCAAACCAGCTTTCTGGCAAAAGAACTTACCGATGTGTGGGACCAGTAAGAGTAGTCAAAGCTGAAGGACTTTGGTGCTTCCTTAGGATTCTTTGGGTTGACAATACCTACATGAAATAAAATCAAACTCTTAGTCAACTTGACATTTAGCAGCAAAATTAATGAGCTTCCTCACCCTGAATTTCATCTGTGAATCTCGCGTATTCAGAGTTGCCACACTGCACAAGAGTAGCAAGTCTGAAGTAAGAGACTTGCAGCTTCCTACGACTGCATTTCTGTAGGCCTTCTTTGAAATAAGTCAAGGAAAATAAATTCCTAGAAGGAATGCTGCTGCTGCACAAAATTCTTCTGCTGGACAGAAAGCCAGAAGCAGATGATGCTGGTCCCTTATCTTTTAGAATGGGGCAGGCTTTTAGGAGCTGAGGAATATTAGCACTAAGAAAGATCCAAAACGCAGAGAGTTTAAGAATCTCTGGGGATTTCATAGCAGCACAACTCAAGTGTATTTTGAAATACACATTACCCAGAGTACAAGAGCTCACTGCAGGAGGATTTCTTTAAGAAGCTCAGTATTTTCACAGCATGGAAGAAAACACAGGAAAAGCTGGATCCACAGGCATTTCAGGGATAATCTGCACAGTTCATTTCAATGTTCTTTTACATGCACAAAGCCTGTAGACAGATTTTTGTTCTTACTGTGTACAGACACTGAACCCCACCGTGACCTTCAACCAAGTTGTGTACTTTTTCTCCTTGGAACTTCCATGTAATACACAATGGCCCTATGATGAAGTTCACACAGACGTAAAAAGCCAGAATGAAAAATTGTCTGTGCATAATTCCTGTATTATAGCCCTGGTAAGACCCATCCAAAAAGCTGACCTCCAGCTTCTCTTTCAGCTCTTGTAATCCTTAATTTTCTTTCCAGGTGAGTTAAGTAACACTTGAAAAATACCAGAATAAAGATTCTTTGAAAAAAACCCTGGTTTCTCTTCACGTCAGTACATCTGTAAATTTTATGCTCTTTCTTTTTCTCAGATCCTCTAATTCTTTCAATATGTGACCCACACAAGCACACTCCCCTCAATTAACAAAAGCTCTTCCAGATACCTTTTGGGTTGTTGTTTTGTTGTCTGCTTTTTCTTTCCCAACAATAAACCAGCTTCCTATTCCTAAACCTTTGCCTGGAGGGAAGTAATACACAATGGATTCAGCTGTCATTTTAATAGTATGCAGAATGCCTGTAGTTTTTGTATTCCAAGGAGGGCAATTAATTTCTAGGCAAAGCTCTTGCTGCAGAAGTGAATCCCTACTCCTTTCTTTTCAGTGCCACAGTGCTGGAAATACCGAAACCTATTTTTTCCAGCAGGTGTTTCCAACACCATCTGTGTAAGGACAGTAAAAAGGCATACTCTTGAGGGTATCGAAGTTAGATAAACCACCTTAGATTTACACATACCCGTCTGTACCTAAAGCAGCAACTCGCCTTTGGGAGAGATGCACTAATTATGACAAATGCAAATAAAATCTACAAGGAAAGAAGCTATACAAAGCTGGTGACAGTCTTCCCGGGGATGATTTACACCCTGATACCAGTCATCTTAAACAAAGGATGCTTACTTCTCACATACTCATGCCAGATAAGCTATGCTTTGAGAGATGGGGGATTCTTCCTTTCCTTCTGTAATAAATAAGAATTGTAACACCCACATTTCTTACCATTTCAGACATGAACTTAACATCATGTGGCAGCTAAATCTCTGAAAATGTGGTTACAGAATCCCCATGAAAACGCAATCGCTTCTCTACAAGACGCCGTGTCCCTGAGCTGGGCTGCTGTCCAAAATTACAGAGTGGAGAAAAGATCACTGTCTGGATTGCAAATAGCAACAGTTGCTACTCTATTTCTTGTGGCCAACTCCGTTTCACTTGGATGCACCTTGTGCTGACATTCTTGCCCTATGAAAGCTGACAGACATGCAAAGCCAGTGAATAATATGCCTTGCACCAGTACAGTATCAAATGGCAAAAATGCCTGTGGCTTTGGATAGCAACACGGGCATCAACACATAACAAACTGGTAACCTAAGCGATTCCTTTCGCTTCCCTTCACTAGTTTTGCCCAAAGAGCACACACTCTTAAACAAGGTCTGAAAGTGAACACAGCTGCCCTGCCCCAAATTCAGTTCTCTCCTGTCAGTGTATCCCAGGCTGCTACAGCCAGCACCTCTCCTGACAAAAAGCATGCTGCTGCTTCAATCGTTTTAACGCAAACTCCCGTTTAACTTGTGTTAAACTGGCTGGGGAAAGGGAGGAGCAACGGCCTCTGCTGGGCCCTGCACCCTGGACGTTGCCCTGCAAACGGGCACGCGGCCTGGCAGGCTGTGAAGGCAATCTAGACAAGAAGTCTTGCTACAGCTCTGCTGATCAAGAAACAGGTTTTTAAGCACCATCTGAAAACATGCACTGGTTACCCGAATGTCACATTGCTGCAGTTTTACTCCAAGGCACCAATGCAATCACAAAGGAGAGCTTTGATCTCACCTATTTACCTCAGGGCATGACTGATTTGTCTCCTCTCAGAATCAACAGTGAAATAGCAATTATTCATCATTTTTTCTTTTCCATTTTTATACTGTGGTACACAAGCAAAAAAGGACATTTCTCTTGGCCAAGGCAGTACTACACTTGGTCTCTCCCAAGGAAACAAGAGTTAAATTGCCTTCTAAGATTCCGCTGTGTTAGAAACAGAAAAAGGGACAAGCAGCACAAATTTCAGTATTATTCAATATTAAGCTAGATGCAAATACACACACTTCCCATCAATTGTTTTAAAAAAACCCGAAACCAACAACTAAAAATCTCAAGGAAGGGTTCACCACTTCTAAAAAGCAAGCAAAGCAGCCAAATGTTTAATCAGAAGAATAGCTAGTCCTTCCACCCAGCTCACTGTGCATAAAGGCACTTTGGCCACCCATGAAAGACAAGATCTCTGGCTCTGCAACAGACTCTGTGTCTGGAAAGGCACTGCAAGCTCACAATTAAAGCTTCACCCTACTTGCTTCAAGCTTAAATTTGATCTATTGCATTTGTGACGAGTGAAGTTCAGGCTCTGTAGTTTATGGAAGTGGTTCCACTCTGCCCTATTTCCCCCCCCCAATGCCACTTTCTTATTTACTTAAACAGGGTTTCCTCAGCTCCTTCACGCTGCGCCCAGGTCACTATTTTGAAGACTACTTTTTAGGATGCATGTTTTTGCAAAGCATTATCTTGAGAGGCATATCAGGAAAGGGAGATTAACGTGCAAGAAGGCAGCTCTGTCAGAGGTTGGGAATGCAGCTGTCCAGCCAAAACCTTCCACTGCAGCAGGAACAGGTCAGAGAAAACCTCCTGGCTGCCAGGAACTCTGCATGCTGTCCCTTACTGCTGGGATTCAGTCACAGCCCTTTCACTCAGCTTCCAGTTCAAGCCTCAAGTCTATTTATCCCCATTCCTCCTTCGTACAGACTCCACATCCTCCATTTTCAGAATAACTGGTATAACAGATTTCTGAGTCTGTCTACAAATGAATCCAGAAGAGCTGACTGATTGAGAAAATCTAAGATTACGACCTCAGTGGATTTCAATTGGACTGAAACCCTCTTCATTTGGAACACTGTGCACCAAGAGGGTATCTACCAGCATCAGTCATATCTGATATGGTCCCAGTTTGAAACAAGTGATCAGGTCCACAACAATGTGAGATAAGACACCTGAAAGAAGATGCTGAGGCAGCTAAGAAACCACAAACTCAAAAGGAAGTAACTGACCTAACTGGAAGCTGTTTATTGCACCAAGCACCTTCGTTAGAGGGACAAGCAAATCCATGAAAGCTAGCTACTTTTAAAGGAAGCTAATGGCTATTTCTGAAGAAATTAAAAGACTTCTTACAGCACAGGTAAGCTTTATCCTGAAAGTTCATACAACAAATTGGAGAAAAAAAAAACCAAAACCAAACCAGGAGTGATCATGTAGATATTAGACTGAGTGGGCAACACTGATTTCATGTACCATGTTATTCAACAACTGTGTTCTCAGCTGAACAAGGAAACAAACAGATTTTTAAAAGAGGACTGTTGCCAGTGTCTCCAATCCCCACAAGAACACTAAAAGCTTTTCAGTTATTTTGTTTGGGTTTTTTTAAACCATGCAAGGCCAAGATGAATTGTAATAGTAAATCATGAAATAGGTCATCATCTATCTCCTCTCACCACAGCAGACTCACGGCATGGTACGCAAGCTAATGGTTTAATTACAGAGCCTCAGGAAATGAAAAAGGCAGTAAGGCAGAATATCACAGCAGGAACACATTAATGGCCTTTTTATCTTACAGGATAAATTTGTTTATCTGCTATTTCAAAGGTCCAATGTGGCAATTAACTCTTCTGTTTGCAAACTGACACTATGGCTTTGTGCTGCAGCTATAATTAGGTACCACCAGCACGGCACCGTAGCAACTTTGAATGTTGGAGTTAGCCTGAGCATCTGGTTTCTCAGAAACTCAATCCCTTTTTCAGGCCCCTTGCCTCACCAGCAGCCAATTTTTTAGGTCATGTGGAATCCTTCGGCTTTCCACAAGTTCAGGTTTCTGCATCAAACAGAAACTGGAAGAGGTATTTCACAAAATGCCCATCTCCCATATGACTGCTACAGAAAAAGGTGGCTGAGGGAGATACATGCCCGTATTATTCCTTTCCTTTATGTGAATTACTCATTTCCAGCAATTTTGAACAATATCCTTCACCTTAAGACATAATATTTACAGCAGTTTTCAACCTTGGTAAGCAAATAGATTAAGTAGAAGTAATTACATGTCATAAATTGATATAAAATCCAGATAAAAGTGCACTGTGTGAACAGCTATGCAGCACTACCATCTAATTTGAAGCAGTTTATTTAACACCCACTGCCATCCCAACCTAGAGACACAGCTTGCACTTTAAAAGCTCATTTCTCCTTACAGTTATATCACAAGCTATATAATATAGAGCTGCTTCATGCCATCCAAGGTGCCTCTAAGCAAGATAATCCACGTATTTTCTGAAGCTCAAATGATTTAAACAACTCCTTTTAGCTGCCTAGCTGTTTAAGTTTGGTGAGGGTTTTTTGATATTTCTAACTACCAACGTATGAGTTTTATATAAAATTGACCCAAAGGTAAGGAAATCAACAGCTTTAAAAAAAATTTCTTCACACTAAATCATCTAGGATTTTCTATCATTACCCAAGACCCACATACTTCAACTAATTAGTCCTTGTACAGAAGAAATATATAGTAGGAGCAGTACAGCCCAATAAAAGATAAGAAGGCAGGAGCACGATCAATGAAGGAATTACAATTTTAGATGTGCTGCATCAACAGTAACAAACCAGTCTCCACAAAATGCTTGGATTTTAACATGCCCTTACTTAAAAAGGCAACTTCACTTCTTGGCATAAGATACTTCCACAGTCCATCCTACTTGTTCCTTAATTAACATTTTTCATCCCATCTACCATCTGCTTTATCAGCTAGCACAAAAATAACATACACTTTCAACCTTTCAAATATACGAGATCAAATTCCTTGCTAGCTTTTAATTTTAGCAAAACCTGTGAGCAAACTTTGGAGGACTTCACCATAGAAACACCACCTATTTATTTTGTAATACGTATCATTCTGTGTTCCTATGGTCATTCTGAACATCTATACTTTTTTGCATTATGTTCCAATCTTGAGTTACTGAAGCTGAAATTCAAAAAGCACACCTCTAACATACTTTATTTTGCAATTACAAGCTGAGTGAGGAGCATAACAGAGAACTGATGCAAAGCTACGGTCTTCGAGGATACTTTCAACTGGAAGCAACATTGTCTTTCTTCTCATCCCTTCCTAAACACACAAACACATTCCCACTTCAAGCCATCATTTCTGGACTGACACTTCCATTCTCCATTAAAACAAACCAAGTAAAGAGACTGTGAGAAATGTAACAGAGATTAAGAAAATTTTGAAAAGGAAAAAAATAGCAGGGCAGTTTAGCCAAGATCAGGCCCCTCATTCCATTCCCATCTACTCCGCCACGTTAAATATTTTTCAGGCACAAAGAATGACCAAAACTACTTCTTAACCACTTAATCTCCTGTCAGGTTATGACACTGAATTTGCAGTTTCTGTTTTCATCCCAGTCAGCGCTGCTTCTCAGCATCTCACACGTTTTGCAGATGAGACATTATCTGCAGTTCAGTGGCTAAGGATACAAGCAATTCTTTCTAACAAACCACCGGAACAGAGAGACAGAGCAAAGCAGACAAGAGGTAAGAACCGAAGGGGTTCTCTTATCCCTCATTTCAAGTCAAGTCCCTGGATTCAAGAGCTCCTCCTCTGCTAGCAATCACAGTCAGATGACAGGGCACTCTGCCATCAGACATGCCACACACACATGAGTCACTGCAGGGTGCTCCAGTGAAGAACGGGCTAACTGCAGTTTGCCCTTCAGATAAACACCAGCAGACAGAATTAACTTGGGCTAAATCCTGGGATTAGCTGATATACAGCCTGTGCTGGGGGGGAGGCAGACTGATAGATTATTTTAAAAATACAAAGGAAACTATCGATTGCCAATCAGAAATAAAACCCAATAATGGTGAAAGTCAGGTATGGAACCGGGGAAACTGAACTTCCACCGTGTGCACAAAGCAGCCTGTTTTCTGTCGTTCACATCTCCCATGCCCGTATTGCGACCACGTCTGCCACTGCTGAAGGCACAAAGGCTCTTGAATTTCTACATATTAAATAAAATTAGGTTTCATCTCAGGAAAGAGGCTTCACACCAGCCTCGATAACTCTCCCCCTAGCAGCAGTAACCTACGCATCCCCACCAAATGCCAGCAGATATTTTAAGAGATAACAGCTAGCAAAAAAAAAAAAAACAGTGTCCTGTCTTCAGTTTCATTCTCATTAGTCACTGGTAAAGGAACAGGCAGAATTATTTAAAAAACATGCTAGTCTAGACAGAACTTGGGAAAGGGTAACATTCACTGAAGCAAAAACCAAATAATTCACCTCTAGGCCTTCTTCAAAGCCCATCTGAAGCAATATGCACAGCAGCTTTATTTTATGATGCCTGAATAATCAATTTAACCAATATAAAAGATCTAGGGCTTTCAGAAGTGACTCAAGAGGACCACACTAACATCAAACATACAGTCTCTTAAAACATGCGGGTCTGGAAAAATCTCTCTGTGCCATCTGTAGACTGGAATGACAACAATGAGAACACGGTTGTTAGCGAGAGCAGGGTGGAGCAGGCATTCTTTATTTGCTGGAACGAGAAACACGTTCCCAAAGACACGTTTAATACAGGCCTCCATCCTGGGCATACGTTGCAATCAGATATATGGCTATACTGTTTTTGTAAGACAGACTTTCAAGGTTGTTATTATAAGAGATAAATGAAGGGAAATGGACACTTCCAGCTTGTAAAGCAGAGCTTGCTTTTCAAAGCATTGTTCGCATTTTTCAAACCATTAAAAGGGAAGGAAACCAAGCAGGAGCTAAGAACAGCTCATTTGGAATTCAACCGGATTCTCTCCCCACTGTGGAATTCCAGCCTGTACTGGGAGAAAGGTTGGATGGGGGAGGGAGTTCGGCTCAACAGCACCAGAGCAAGGCAAGTGCTTGCTCACAGAAGCTGCTAGAAAGCCGCTCTCATCCTCAGCTGCTGTGACAGATCCAATGCTATAAATACCACGGTCCAGCTGGTGCTCCCAGAGAGCAGCATGCCAGCAGGCTCTGCACCAAGAGGGAGCCAGTCGAACCATCCTGTTCTACCTCTCCGGAACGCCGAGCCAGAACCATTCCGAAACTTCCACTGCCAACCAGTCACCTGAAAACATCCTGCTGCAGAAGATGCACATCAGGTCGAGTTGGCTAAGGGCTTGGAGTTGAGCTGAATTCTTTCTGCTTCATGGCAGGTAAAAGAGTATCTCCCTTCACCCCCTGCTTTCACGTGACTACACCTCCTCCAAGAGCCAGTGGCCTTCTCAAAGGCCATTCTGACCTTCAGACCCATGCCAGCACTACATGGAGAGGACATCGTGTAGCACCGGGATCGCGGGGAGTCAGTTCTGCCAGCCGCAGTATCTGAAAGGATTCACGTAGCAAAAATATCCAATTCTTCAAGCAGTTCCCATTGACAATTCACATTTTCTTTACTTCTACTTCCATACCGAAAGGTGGCACGTTATTTAAGCATTTGATGAATCATGTCTATAGGCCTAGTTCTGTGTCAGTGGGCACTGATTCTGAAGGGGCAGCATTTCACAGCATTACTTACCACTGCCAAAAAACTTTTCTGGGTTCCTTAGTAGTGTTCTCTCTCTCTACTGTAGTTCTAGACTAACAGTAACAGTTTTTTAAACGTACTCCAACCTCATTCAACATCAGCTGAACATCCCAGCCATCCCACGGTCTCGCTCCTGGCCCATTATTTGTACTTCTAACATTTTAAAAAAAAAAAAATCATTAAATGTTCATCTTCTCCCACCTCCCTGAAGTCATCTTCCAAGATGACTTTTTTTTTTAACAGTGTACAGAATTAACACTTCTCAAGCTATCTTTACACAATCATGAGAAAGACTTTAGAAGGGAAAACCAGCACCTAAAAAAAATCCTTTTTTTTTTTCTTTGTCAAAAAGAATATCCAAGACTTGTAACAGAATGTATGAACTGTGAGTACTGTAGGACATTCAGAGACAGTGATGAAGGCAGACTTATGGACAAGCAACAGAAATCCCTAACCCTGAAAAACAAAGAGCTCTGGTGTTCATACAGGGAGTCTTTTCTTGCTGCCTGCCCACTCCCAGAATGATCCAGTATTATCAGAAAAAATCTAAAGCAGCAGGAACCACACCCCATCAAACTCCACTCCTAGAAGAACTATTTAAAGAGCATTGCAAAAGAAAGGACAAAGCAATTAAGTAGGACAACTACAGTGAACACTTTTGCTTGCCTTTTTTACCCATGTAACCTATGCTACATAAATTCCCACCACTTTACTACTGACTTACTCAGGGTATCACTGAGTACAAGTCAGATCCTTATAAAGGCTTTTCTCATCAGCAATTTACACCAAAGAGTATTTCCATGATACAAATTCCTCCGTGAAACTATCCAAACTATGCTTACAGAATACTTCCTGCTGCAGAGCAACAAACCCCCCAAACTTACTCTTCTCCCAAAAGCAAGCACACATGATAGGGTTTCTTTTCATTCAGTGTCTTCATTAAGAAAACAGTTAAAAATTAGATCAAAGAAAAACATCAGCAAACCATACTGATTCGGGGTTTTTTTACCCTCTTTAGGATTAAGCTTCTTTGAAAGATGTTACTATTTTTCAGAGCTACATAATAGTGAAAAAGGCAAAACATAACAATATCCCCATCAATTCACCCCAATAAAGTACTGGCTGAACTACAGATGAGGGCACCTTGCCCTGTGAACCTTTCACTAATTCTGACTTTTGCATTATTTTTCAAATACCCACAAGTTTAGTATTATATTTTAAATACCAGTAATTTAGACAAATACCCCATAAATCAAAGGCCTTTTAAGTTAAGTCCTCCTCTCCCACCCATTTTTAATTTGCTCCAGAACAACTGTATAAAGCAGGACACATCTTAAAAGGGAAGATAAAAAAGAGGAAATCCAAACAGAAAAAGACAACAAATCAGATGTTTCTCTACTCGTTTTTTATTCCATTTAAATATTTAGGTTTAGATCAGAGGTTTGTAAATCTTTAGAGAGTTAAAAAAAAAAACACCATAAAAAGAAAAATATTTTTTGTCTCAACCTCCACAAATTATCTCCAGAAAGCCTCGCAAAGTTTTTCTGATGCCAAGGATTCCTGCTTGAGAACCTAACCCCATATGTCTACAGCAGCAGCTGTGACTATTGTCACTGGCAGATGGGACCTCTCCACTGTGCCTATTTTCATGAAACATCTAATACCTTAAGCAGCCCACAAAAGAACCTTCCAACATTACCAAGCCACAGGGACTATCACGGAGATAAAATCAAAATAGGTAATTTTCAGTCCTAACCTGAGGATCCAGTTGCACTCCTGTCTTTGAAGATAACCCAGGCTGTCAAGGCCCATTTCTACATGAATGTGGTTTCTGGCAAACCAGAAAATACAATAATCTCAGATGAACTACAGCTCGAGAACTTTGTTTTACTCCGTTCATGGCAACCACAAGATGCTAAAACCTATTTGCATTCATCTACTGCACAATTAATGTCAGATCAATTGTAGAGGAGATATTCCAAGTAGAATCATTCCTTATTTACCATTCAGCTTTTTAAAGAATGAGCTAGCTGAACTCTTTGCTAGTGATGGATATCTAAATGCTTTCTTGAGCTACTAGCTTGAACCTCTGCTTCATTTTCATTTGGTTTTATTTATTTACAGATGAGATTATCAAATCACTTCCATCAAAAAAGGCCCAAACCAACCAACCAATAACAAAACGCCAACCCAAACAGAAAACCCAAAACACTAGGGAAGTTTTTAGGCATGGAATAGCTTAGCTTTTCATTTCAATAATCCAAGGCAGCAGCTGCCAAGCTTCTTTATATCTGTTACATTTCAAAGCCTGATACAAGAATGAGCACAAGAACTACTGACACACAAAACACTCGGAGCTGCAGCTCACCTTTTGTCCCATGTATTACACACCAGAATCTTTCCCCACTCACCACAAAATGAGTAATTAATGAAGTGGACAGGCAATAGGTAATTAATACATTATGGGTAAGATGCATTGGTGTAAATCATCCTGAACAAAATGTGAAAAAGCAGGAGTTAAAGACAACACGTATTCAATCAAGATCTGCTGACAACAACGAGCCATTCTTGAGTTATGCATTGCAAAAAGCTGCTTGTGAGTTTGACCCAGAGCACGAGAAACCATCTATCCAGGAACTTCAAGAAAATACTAAAGATAAAACTTCACATTTATTTAAAGACTGACAGAATTAAACAAAGTTATCTCAGAGGAAAAGACTGAAGTGTTATTTTAGAACTTTGAAAACCAATCTTTATGTTTCTTCAGATCATATCTAAGTGATAATAAAAAACAATAATGTTATTTTCTTAAATGAATCCCCCAAAGTTACTGTTCTGGTAGGGTTTTTTAATGACTAATTTGATGGTGACTTGGCCTCTTCTTTAAAAAGTGTTTTGCATTCCAAAATTAACTTCAGAAGTAGGATTTTGCAGCTTCTAACTTCTGCCTTTAGGAATTCCTCTATTATCTTCTCCTACCCCCACTTCTCCCATTTCCACTGAAGAACTTCTGGCAGTATCATTCACATGGTTACCATCTGCAATTTGATATGATCTGAGCAGCACAGGCCTTCTGCCAAAATGCCAGCCCCTTAATGCAGTCAGCACACGTGACTTCAGCAGAACTGCATTTTTGCAGCGTACTTTTAAAACTGAGCACTGAGAATTCTTGAAGTGCAAGACACTGTTATTATGGCCTCTGCAACCACAAAGGGGAAAAGAAATACTCAATCTTGTCATCTTAGCACAGGTGACCAAAAAAAGACACATACAGTATGCTTCAAGTACAGATGTCAGAATTCCCGTATTTTTGCATCCTCCTGACAGAAAAATAGAAGTCCCAATTACTCACAGAAATTGCCCTTAGCTCTGTGGGTTGAAGGCCTCTGTAGGAACGTTTTTTCTGAGACTAAGACATATATAGAGCTGTTTACAGCTCTGTGTTTGTTTCTTTTTTTTAAGACTGAGCAATTACAAAGATGGAGACCTACCCTGGAACTTGATCAATGGCCTTGATCTTCTACAAGGAAATGACATAAAAGCCAGATAGGATAACAAATCAATCCTGGAGGAGACCAAGTCCACTGCAAAGTTATACTTGTTTTGCTTCTAAGGCAAAGGCAAACCACGTAGCAAAATTAGAGAGTAAGATTCTAACCCAGGAGGATTTTGTTGTTTGGCTGGCACGCCCACCACGAAGGACCAACTATCCCAAGAGCTGTAAACAGCCAAATTCACACAAAAAGTGACAAACAAAAGCAGCTTGTCAGGAAACAACCCCGGTGGCATTCCAGCTTCAAAAATATACTTCACTATGAGTGTCAAAACCCACTCCTTTTACATACATTCATTAAAAAAACCCAACAAACCAACAGCAATGGAGTACCTGTGACACATGTTATCCCCACACTGTTTTCCACAAAGTAATCCTAAGCCCTGTGCCTCAGTTTCATTATAATGCAGTCTCTGCCTGTATCAGCCAATACAGTCACAAAACTCAGGACTCGGGCAGAGCTTAAACCCAGAATCCACAAAGGATTCGTAGCACAGTCACCACATAAAGAATTAAAGTTCAAGTAACAGGCAAAATCCCTTCTTAGCTTTCAGACTTCAGTGTCTCATCAATCCTCTTCATCACAATAGTCCATTAGACTTTAATTCCTAGATAAAAGAACTTTAACTGCCTCAGAGGCTTAAAATAGTCTCCACCTAACATACCACCAGCCTCTCAGATTTGCCTCTTGTCAACTTGATTAGTGCAATAATGAAAAAAAAATACCCTCAGAAGCAACATATATAAGGCTTGACCATTTCACAGGCACATTTGAAGGCATGAAGCAGGAACTCCATAGGCTGGAATTACTCCTGAATTCCCTTTATTTTGAAATACCTGCACCAGATATGAGAGTCACAGACATTAATGTCACCTTCTGTAGTCAGCTTTTAGCCACCAAGGTCAGACCTTAATAATCAGTTCCATAAGGTAACTGCAAGCCTGCAAAGACTGAGGGATCATGAAAAAGAAAGAGTCCTTGGCAGAAACAGCAAAAGTACCTATGCCCCAAAATCTACCACAAAGCCTAAGGAGAATACCAGAAGAACTTCAGCTTGAAGCTACATGTGTCAAGCAGCTTTGCCAGGAAGAGTCTCTGAAAAGAGGATTTCTGCTCAGGTTTTTTCCCCACCAAACAATGCCTTATTCATGTTTTTTATTTCATGATCCTCTTCTGTTCAACAAGTTTCCTCTGTCCATTGCTTTCTTTTGTATTTCTCCTCTAAGAGGGGAAAAAAAAAAAAAAACCCCGAGATTGTAAGAATGTTTAACTATCACAACTGATGATGATTCCTTTCCCAAAGTGTGTAATGGCTCCTCTTGATGACTTAAACCTGACCATCTGTCATATCACCCATCTTGTATCAGAGCCATAGGACTCAAACAGAAGGCTACAGATGACAACATTTCCAGAGAATAAAATATAGCAAAAACTGTAAATAAGTTTCCAACTAGATAAAACAGAAAGCAATTTTCTCCTACTGAAAGCTGATGCAGTTTCTTGAAAACGTTTAGTGTCTTTGCAGTGCAGCTCTAACATTCAGAAACAGAGCCAATGGCTTTTGTCTACACCACATTTCAAACTTAAGTCAGATTGACAGAGATTGACTGGTTGCCCTTGCTGTTGTACACCAAACAAACTGTTTCCACAGGCTCCTGGAGTTCAAAAATCTTAAGTATCTAAAATTATGGTGGTTGTGTCATGACAGCAACAAGAAAACCTATGACAGTGGCACCCAGTGGTGCTGCTGTGGCTAACAGCTTGGTGACATTTCCATAACAAATGCCATCTACTGAAGTCTACAGTTCTTCCATTCCACACCGGTTTCATGTGTAAGTTGGCACGCAACATCAGGATACAAGCACCTGTTTCTACTTGAGATGTCTTCTGACTATTCCCCCTGCCTGTTTTAAATGGAAACTTTTAAATCCAAAAAAAAAAATTTCTTCCACATAAGGTCTGAAGAGAAGAATTTACTGCCCTGAACAGCAAGGTCTCTTCTGTATGATGCCTCTCTTTCAGTGAAGCCATAAACATTGTGTATCACTTAAGTGACCGCAGCCAGGACTTAAATTCCATTGCAGAAGCAGGAAGTACAACCCTGGCTAAAAAAGGGAGGACCCTGCATGAAACCTCCTTTGTATTAACAAGCATGAGTAAATACTCAAGTATTTAATACAAGTACTCAAGAGAGCAAAGTAACTCAGTGCTCTCAGAGTGTGATTTCGACAGCTCCAGATGACTCTACTTGAATACCTAAAAGTGAAGAGCTATCATAAGAAGAGCTACACCATAATAGGTGTGGCTATCAGTCCACACATGACCAGCATCTCTGCAGCAAATGCTATCAATAATGCCTTGACCTTAAGAAGCATATTACAAAAAACACCTCAATAAAGAAAAAATTTAATCAATCGACACGTTGTGTGCCCATATTGTTTCCCATAGAAGAGCCTTCCCTTCCAAATTAGACCTGTAATAATTATTTAAGAACGCTAACACTTCTAATTGGTTAGAAAATAAGATGATTTTATGTAGTGTTATTTTGCCATTGTTTAGACAACTAATCTGGAAAGCATAAAGCTTGACATCCTTTTCCCCTCAGCCTTCTCACTCAAGTTACGCTCCTAAACAAAGGCACAGACTGCAGAACAAGCACACCAAGAACTACAGCACCAGACCCAAGCAGGAATTACACCACAACTATCATATGGTGGTCTGCAACGTATCCCTCTATCTGTTGGTTCACGTGATATTCCCACCCACTGAAGTTAACAAGAAGGTTAAGGAGGTCTGCTCTTTGGTATTCTCATCTTTCCGTAAAATTCCCAACTCACCACAAGCAAACACCAAAAACAACTGTGTGAAAATCAGGATACTCGTGATTTAGACTTTCTAGTCAAAGTCAGAGATAATCTAAGTAGTAATGACAGCTTCAGAAGAGAATATTCCCTTAAAAGGTAATTCTAGATGATATAATGTACACAGTACTCAATGCAGTCTGACAAAAAGAGGATTAAGCAGGGAGGGACAGGAGAGAGAAAGACTCCCTTAATGAGATCAAAGTGAACTTACTGGTTGAATTGCCTTGCATCTGGATGATACATTTGGATTCTTTGCTGGTTTCTCGGGAATTGAAGGGCCGGACCCGAACAGCCACCTTCACCGAAGCCCCCGACATTCTGCTTGCTTGTAGTGCAGTCAAGAAATTGCTAATGAAGGGGTCAAGAGTGCTTCAAGCTACCCTTGGTGGTGGTGCTTTCTAAAGAGAAAAACATAATTCAGTTATTTACAGCTATTCCGTTCGAGATGGTGATAAAACTAGGGAGGTTCAAACTTGTTTGAGGACATCAGTTTCTGCTCTGCAATCGCCTCCCCCAGCCCCGTGAAAGCTGTCATTTCAACTGGACACACACATACCACACCTGTACCCCCAGTCCCTAGTCTAAAGTTTCTGTCACCTGAAGCAGTTCTTTTGATGTGCACAAAAGTATTTGTTTTCATTACTTGGTTTTCTCCCCAGAAAGTATGGATGCCAATACCAAAAAGAAGATTTGGTTGCAACATGTGTTAAGCTTAACCTAACAAAGATAATTCTAACAGTAAAGATACAGCTACTTAGAATTCAGCATAAGCTAGCTACCACCTACCACATACCCACATTCTCTGACTGTCAACCTTTGCTGCCACACAGCACCCACAATATGAAAACTAACATAGGTGTGACGGGCCATAATCACACTGACTCTCAATACACAACACTCCAGAGAAAAGGGTGTACCCAACAACCTTAAAGAACCCTTTGCAGGCCTGGGAAAGTCCTCTCCTCAAAGGAAGGAAAAACCTCATTAACTACTTGCATATCTGCTGATTAAAGGACGCACTACTCTACAAGGAAGATGAGGAATCAAAAATGATTGCCTTCAGGATAACTATTACTATCTTCAGCAAAAGTTCACCAGTAAATTCATCTTCACTATCAAATCCTAGTGCACCCAAATGATGAAGCACTTTAGTTGGTAAGAAACCATTCCCGATACCCACGGCACAAACTTCAGGGCACATCCCAGACAGTACTGAAATGTAGGGGTAATAAAGACTGGTTCAGTGCTATTCTCCTTGACCAATCTTGTCCATTAAAAGAAAGTTTTTCAGTTGGTCTACAATTAAGCAGTTTAACATTATCACGGGACACTGTCAGTACTGAAGTTAAATAGACAACAACACAGATTCAAAAAAAAACTCATGAAGGTCTAGTGAAAGCTACTACCCTTGGCTAGCAAAGGCCCCCTGGAACAGGCTCTCAGAAACAGGAAGACCATGCTGAGAAAACATGACTACATGACTGATTTATCCTTATATTCTAAATACTTGCTATGGCCACTGCTGAACACACTAAGTGAATCTTTGGTCTGACTCAGTGCAGACATTTCTACCTTGCATAAGAGTGACCATGGGCACAACTCTACCCTTCATAAGCCACCATGCACAGCCCAGAAATCCACTTTTTCTGGTTATCCGTATCCCACATACACAAGGAAATGCTCATTTCAGGGTTGTAATCATGATGCCACAAGAGTAGAAAAGTTACTGGCAAATCTAAAGCAGAAGCATTTCAGCTCTAAAGGGAGTTCTACAGCTGGTAATAATACTTTTACTTGCTTAATTCAAGTTAGGACACATCTTCACAGAGCACAAGTAGTTTTTAATAAAACTGCATTACTTCATTAATGCCATCACATGGTGAAGGCAGAAATTAAATGACTCCACTAAGCAGAAGAATTAATTTAAAGCATTCCTTATTTCAACAAGCACCTGAGGTATCTAACCAGATGAGAAGAATAGGAATGTCTCTAGGAACAAGCCAACTGAGTTTCAACATCAGTGGTACAGCAAACTGGTGGAATAATGACTAGGAGGCAGCCACACAGTCAGCTTTAGGTTAGTACAGAATTTTAAGAAGCTTCACTAAAAGCTTAAACATAGAACAGAGCAAAGAAGTAATTGGCCATGGATTCATATGACCTTCCAAGTGGAAATTCTGGGTTGCTTTAGAGGACTGCTTTGTTCATTCTTGCTCAGAGGTCCCCACTTTTTCGTAAAACAAAGTATCCAACACAGTTTCATTATAAACCTTCTTCCTCCTGAGTATCTATTGCATGGAATTTTTGCTCTCCCTTCTTCACATGACCCTTGCTTAAGTACCTGTGCCCTCACAGGAAAGCTAAGCGACAGGACTAATCCTGATACATCCCAGCAGTATTTATTATTCAACTGACCCTGAATATTGCTGCTGGAGAACAGGAGTGTGTGTCACTGCACACAGCCACTAAGCATTCTGTTTCCAAAGCACAACTTAAGAAGTCTATCAAGTGCAAAATCTCTGTTATTATAAAGTTCATAGTGACACAGTTTACTTTGTCAGATTGATGAAAAAGACAAGTCAGTGGAACTTTCATAGGATGTAGCACGTCACAGAAACTCTACCTGGCAGTGGCTTAGTGGTTCTCATCTTTCTCTTCCCCATCCATCCATATTAATGTGAAAGCCAGAATTTTGTCAACTCCTTACAAGGCCCCATGGATAAAGGTAAAGGCAAGGCCATTACTGAAGGGGATTTTTAATTTTTAAGGAAAAAAAAAAAAATCAACCAACATGTTCTTGTATTATTTATGAAATGTGGGGAACTTATTTTCCCTTCTTACTGAAGAGCACCACTTAAAGAGGCTTTTTTCTGATGGTTTCATAGAAACAAACACTACACTCTCAGCAGACTGCATCAATTTCTGCAGGTAACTAATATAATCTAGGAAACTTGCACACAGGAGTGAAAGAATCATCTATTTCCAAAAAATAACCCTTCTCAAGTACCTCTGAAGACCATATTCACCTTAAGAAAGCAGGAAAAGCACACTGCCAGAGACTCCACATGCACTTGCTAAATGATAGCCTTGTTTGAAACATCGCTGTGAAGAAATTCTTACAGAACAGGTCACAAAATCACCTACAACAGCATAAAAATTTAACTGCTAGACTTCAGCAATTACCAGCTTTGCCCAACCCTAACTTTGGTGCTCACAGAAAATTAAGTGCAGCATTATTTTAAATCTCATTCCTTCTCAACTCTGCTATTTTGCATATCTGAAGCAAGCAAAATGCCTGCTCATAGTTGCAGATGGATTTCAGATGTTGTGAACACCATCTCACTGTGCAAGATTTAATTTTCATTAGTAAAAAAATTAAAACTAAAAGTAATTAAAAAAAAAAGGAGATATATTTTTCCAAGCTTCCCATAAATTTAAGTTGTTGGGGTTTTGAGGGATTTTTTCCACCTGTGAGCAACTTCAACTGCTGTAACATTTTACAAAGGCAGTATTGTCCTCATCAAGCAGAACAATAAAAGAAGGCAAAATGACAACAAGTCGCATAGATTCACAGATAATAAACCGCAAGTGGTTTTGGGGGGGTTTACACTTCCAAGTAATATCACTCACTACTACAGAATGCTGTCTACAGAGTGGTAGGTAATAGGAGATGTAACTTGCAACAGAGCAAAACAGAATGTGGGATACAGTCTGTGGTAGAGATTGAGAAGAATAATCTTTATAAGACGGCTTCTTTTTCTTTTAATGTTCATTACAGGCTTAGAAGGCTGCCAGCCGTGCTAGAATGAATCATTGCCCTGATGTCTTGGGAAGAGTCTATGAGCTGTGTATCTCTCAACCTTCAGCCCGTCTGAAGCCAATCAGGAACCATGGAAAGAAGGGAGCTGCCTGCTCGAGTCTTTCACATGATATACCACTGGCCCTGGAACAGGTGGGAGATAATATGTGAGTTGTTGAGTGAGCTCCATCAGCACAAAAGAAAATCATACATATTCATCTTGCACTTATTTTAAACTATTATTAGAAGATATCCATCATCCACCCGGTAAGTCACACAGTTAGGTTTTAATATTAAGTGTGTCATCAAACAAATCATCTAACCTATCTTGTCTGTTTTCTGTTATTCAAGCTGCCAAACCCAAAGATGTTGGTCGGCCATCCTTCATGGTCTCAAAGCACTTGTAATTAGATCTGGACTTTCACACAAACGTTTCAAGCAACAAGCTGTTAATTAAGACTTGGAATCTTGAACGTATATTAAAGTTCTGGCAAATAGTTTTTTATGCCACGTCAAAATACAGAACATATTGGGGTTTTTTTAAATAAACTTGCAAGCAGAGGAGGAATTTAGTCAAGTTATTATTTATATATTCAGAGAAGTTTGAAACAAGTTCAAAGTGGTTACAAAAGCAATGTTCAGAAACTGTATCTCTATGTTCCAATAAAATAATATTAAAAAAATCCCACCACGTATGGCAAATGAAGCAGCACCCCTTCTATTTAACACAGCCAGCCATTTTTGCACAGGTATGCCTGTCAGGAAACGTGACAGCTTTTAAACAAACAAACAACACCACCACTTGTAACTTAATCAGTACAACAGCTCTAAAGAAAGAAAATGAACAAAGATCGAGATTAGTATACGGGAAGTCAGCAGACCAGCTGTTCAGAGCAGCAGGGGTTTATGAAGCAGAGGACCACAGCGAATCCAATTTTAGGTACTGCCCTAAGGAGCAGGTAGTGATGACAGTGTGCTCGATCAGCTGCACCCCCACACTCCCAATTGCTATCTTTGTACGAGCAGAAGATGCCAGATAAAGCAGCAGTGCAGGACTTGGCAACGCACGGAGAATCTCAGCAGATAAACACAGGGCTGTTTATCAGGGCACCAGTGTACCGGATTGTGCAACAACAAAAAGAACTGAGCTAAGGAGGAGCTGGAACCGGGGAGAAACAGACTTCAAAATCCGGTGCGAACGTATTTTCCGTTTCAGAGAGCGGCTATAAACTCGCCATCTGCTTCTGGTGAATTCTAGCTCTGCAACCTCAGTTTAATACCCGCATTCTGCCAGCGACCTCAGAAGCGCCAGGCCTGTCATCCTGTCTCCTGACGCCTGCCTCCTGACTTCGCCGAGAGGATTGTCAGCTCATCATCCCAATATGGCTGCCTGGGGAACGCCGCTGCGCTGAACCCAGGCACCGAGCGCTGCCTGCAGCTCCGCAAAAAGCCACCCTGGAAACCACAATCCTTTTACATCCCTGCATCTTCCAGCCGGCTGAGGGGCTACGCCTCGCTCCTGAGCAAGCCATTATCCCCCTCCCCCCTCCTCGGGGCTAAAAAGGGGGGAAAAAGGACGACGAAACGCGGCGATAGCCGCGACCCGCACAGCGGGCGGGATTCAGAGGAGGAAAAGGACGGGAAGCTGCCGTTCCGCCATGGCTCGGGGCGCCGGGGGAAACGGGAAGGAAGCGTCCCAGGGGACGAGTCGATGCATCGGGCAGATGCAGGCGAGGGAAAACCGAGCCGGGCCCCACGCCCTTGTGCCGCTGCCCTGACAGCTCCGGGGCACCCTGTCCCGCCCGCACCCCCCCGGCCCTTCCCTCCCCGCTCCCCAGGCCCCACTCCACCCGGGGCGCCCCCGCCACGTTCCCTCCGCGTCGAACAGCTGCGTAGAGCAGCACCCCCCGCCTCCCCCACCGCATTACGGCATCCACCCCACCCCCGCCTCGGCCCCGAGCCGTTCCCCGCCTCGCCTCCCGCCGCTCCGCGCGAACCGCCCCTCACCTCGGGACGGGCGGGAGTATCCGCGGGACGCGGGCAGCGCGGGGCCGCCGGCGCTGTCAGCAGCTGGGGAAGGCGGCGGGGCCGACGAAGCAGCGCAGTGCGGGGCGGAGAAGAGAGAAGAATCCGGGCATCCCCATCACGCTTCGCCGCCTCCACCGAGGCTGGGGGACACCCCCCGCCCCCGGCCGCCAGGAAGGGAGCAGGAAGGAAGCGAGAAGGGCGAGGGAGGGAAGGAGGGAGGGAGGGGAGAAAGGGGGAGGGAGGAAAGAGAAAGGCCGCGCCGGGAAAAACGAGCGCTACGACGCGCTCCCCACAGCGCCGCTCCCACACTGACAGGGGCGCGGGGCTCTGCGCCCGAACCCGCCTCCGCAGGGGGAGGGGCGTCCGTCCCGCCAATGGCAGAGCGCCGCTGTGCCCGCCCCCCCCGCGGCTCACCAATCGTCGGGCGCGGAGCGCGCTCGTGCCCGCCCCTCGCCGTGACAATCACAGGCTGACAGAGCCGCGCGCCAATCACGGCTCGGGACTGCCCGTCCGCAATGACAAGCGCTGCTTCTTGCCGCTGAGTCAACCCCTCCGCCGAGCCTCGGGGGGAATCGCTTCTCCTCCCAGCCGCAGCCAATCGGGACTCGCGATACATCCTCCTCGTCCCCCTGCCGGCCTATAGCGAGCGGCGCGGGGAGACCCCCCCCCCCCCCCGGGGCCGCCTCACCGCTCAGCCGCGGCGTGTGCGTGCGCGCCCCCCTGCGGCGGCGGCGGCGGCGGCTCCTCCCGGCGGGGACGCGTTTGGTGACCTGAGACGTGAGCAGAAACCGGGCACTGGCCCCCCGAAAACCCCCCCCACACCCCCAGCTTTAACGTGCGCGGCGAGCAGGCCCGTCTGAGCGAGCGAAGCCGCCAACCCCGGCCCGCTGCGGTGGGAGTTGAGAGTCCGGGCTGAGGCCTAACGATGAGGCGGGGAAAGCCTTTTTTCCCTTCCCCCCCCTCCCCGATTCCAAGGCTCGTTTCGGTAGCCTGTGGTATTTTCCTGTAGATCTCCATGTATTTTCACGGAATTGGTTGCGTTGTTTTCATTACCCCTCAAACTCGCAATAATTGCACGCGTTCTCATCTTTAAAACGCATTTGTGCGGCGACACCTTCACCTGTAAAACACCTCCTTTCCACCTGCACCTCGGTAATTTCTGCTGTTAGAAATAGGCTTCAGTTGAAGCTTATAAGCATCTTAAAGAAAATAATATTCTATGAAATACCTTAATTACGTATTTTCCATACACACCCTACCATTAATTAGCTGGAGTCAAGCTCTTGAGAACACTTGTGACCTGACATTTTTAGTTTCAGGAGCTTTCATTCTGTTCATGGGCTCCTGGCAAAGTGAATCTTCATGGTGCCAGTTCTGTTCCCCATCAGTTTCAGGATTTTGAGAGAAGGAATTACTTGTTACTCTGGTGAAAAGTGGCTTTTCCCCCTTGCCCATCTCCTGGTGTGTACAGAGCATCTGCAGATACACCTGTGAGTTCAAATGCCACAAAACCCCACAGAACAGCAGTTGGTAGGGAAATAACTACCACAGAACCAACAAAGCAAGAATAAGTGGCTTTCCTATGACCCAGAAAATACCTTTATTTGAACTTTAGATGACTTCCTATTGATGATTTCGTGGTGTTTTCCATGTGTTGGTAACTGTGCTAACTTTCACCTAGGGATACGCAGATTTAGGTCAGCTATAATTTCTCTGGAGGAAAAAAAAACCCAAAAACAAACAAAAACCAACTCGCTAAACCTGTTTTGAAATCCTCTGGGAGCTGTCAGGATACTGGGTGTGTGCTGTAAGCCTCTGTGGTAATAGATGCCATGAATTTTACTTCAGAAACATTTGTGTTGTGTCTCTTGGGAACAGTAGCTCCTGCATCACTGTCTTCTGGCTAAGTTTGGAGAGCACTTGCATAGAGTAACTGCAGTTTATTAGTTCAGTTGCTTCCTTCCAGAGTCTTGAAAAATCTGCTAGAAATGTTCAGAGGAAGGGCAGCTCCATGCTGAGAAAGCAAAGGGTGAAGGGTGTAGGACACATGCTGTAGAACACCTGGGAGCTCACTCACTGACTGCAAAGGGACACAAAAGGCAAATTCCTCTTTAAATATCCAAGTATGGAGGTGAAAGGTGGGCAGGTATTAAGCAGTCCTCAGCTAGCTGGTTGGGGTGCCTTTTTAATTATAGAACTTAGGCATTTTATCTCAATTTAATTAGACCAGCCTCCTCAATATCATCTTTGAAAGTCAGGTCTCCTTGGGCAATTCAGAATTAACTTCATAAAAAAATGTATCTTCAGCAGAATTCTATTCTAGTGTTCTACCTGTGAATGCTGTTTAAAGAACTAGTTTTCCTTTACAGGCAAGAGAGCATTCTTGGATGTTTCTGACCCTATAATTGGAAACAAATCCAATTCCCTGCAAGCGTCTGCACGTTTAAAACTAGAATTTAGACTTTCCAAGAAATTGCCACATAATGAAGGTCCCCAACGCATTATTACACCAGGAAAATGCAAGTAAGTTGTGTGGTGGAAAATTTACATTTATTGGTACAAACAAATCTTGATGGTTACTCAAATCACTGATACTACTGAAAATTGGGAAGCTTGCTTAAATCCAGGAAAGAGGGTAGGGTTCAGCTGAGTGATAAAGAAAAGGAAGATGGTGACAGTGGAGGGCAGTGCTCCTGGGGATTGCTCGAGCCAAGCTCTTGCTGGCTACGGCAGCACTGTCATCCTCCTGTGAACAGCATCAGGCTGTCCTTGCTGCCAGCAGGGAAGAGCTGGCCGAGACGTAAATTGTGCTATTACATAAGTGTAAATTGTGATAAAATAGAATCAATTGTACTGGATTGTATTGCTGTAACATCACAGCTTGCCCTAGAACTTTTTCTAGTCACAAGGCTGCAGGGCAAGTATTGACCAGCAGCGACACCATCTTGTAACTTCACATTTTTCAAGAAAAATACATTTTTCTGTTCCTGGGAGGAGCAGGGCACAGCTCAAAGCTATTCAGAAGCTGCAGATCAATGTAAATATCAAAAGGTAATTTCATCAGTTGATAATTTCCGTAATCTCCAATAGAAATTTTCTGTCTTGTAATGAGGTTACAGTTGAACTGAAAAAGGTAAAAGGGTGTGTTAGTATGGGGAGGGGGAAATTTAAAAAAATCAAAACCTGCAGGTGGCATTAAATGAATTAAACTAAGAGCTGTCACACAACTGAGATGCTTTTGTGGAAGACTTCATCAAATACTAACTTCAGCTTTCAGGTACTCAAATGTCGACTATCCCCTGAAAGACAGGGTTTTGATTCACTTTTGTACCCAGAAGACAGCAGTATAATGATACTTCCAGTTGCTCATATTAAAATACCTTCCATTATGCTACCCCTGATGCTGAATTTGGGAGAGTGTTTGTCTGAATTCACACCTTTGAACTACTTGATACTAGTGCTTCAGATAAAATTGTTTTAGCCACTTCACTTTAGCCCTCATGTCTCCTGTAATATCTGCATTGGAACTTTTCCAAATGATAAATGTATCCCATAATTAGACAAAACAGTTCAGTAATGCACTTTGCTATTTATATTCCTCAGGTCAAACTTTGATATGATGTCAGAATAAATACAAATTCAGATTCTGAAGGGCATTGTCTTCATTAATACATCCAAATGTAAATATTTCCATTTCCTCCTCTCAAACAAGGTTGCATCTGAGAGGTCAGCACTGGATTATATATATAACCTAACAAAAATTCCCCCTGGAGCCTCTCGCCAGCAGTGGTGGAGCTATGAATAGGTACAAGAGTCACCCGCCTGGGAACACTCATGAGATTCAAGTATTACTGGTATCTGTGTGCACTGACATTTTTCACATCATTTACAAAGTTAGCTCCAGCTCCTAAATTGCCATCAGCAAAGCCGACCAAAGCCACCCACTCGTTTGTATTCTCTGTGCTTTCAAGGACACACTGAAAGGAAAGACAAAGGAAACCCTTCGTGCGAGTGTGTATCATTTATTGTAGTTCAAGAGTCAGGAATTGAACAGAAGACACAGCGAAAAAAAAAATAAAAGAAAAACAACCTTTTTTTTCAGACTTAATTTTAAAACACTGTGGTTTCAAATCCTTTTTAAAAAGGAAATTCAAGTATTATATGCAGGGGGCAGTAATACAAAAGTGTTGGTGAATATTTTTTTTCTTTTTTTTTTTTTTTTTTTTTTTTTTTTTTTTTTT
>JANVCC010000174.1:1628203-1667655 GCA_025345505.1 Todiramphus chloris collaris
TTTTTTTTTTATGTAATTCTACATTTCCTGCACCCTTTCTGCTTTGGTAAGGCCAAGCCATGGATACAAATTGGTACGCAACATAAAAAAAAAATGACCCCTGCCCCGAACTGCAGCCTCCAAAAATGAAAGGATCTCTTTCTGTGGACAAGCTCTAATGGCTCAGAACTGTCATGTAGCATATATCATATCTGCAGCATTAAAAGAATGGATTTTCTTGCTTTAAAAGTCACTGAAATCCTGGTATTCCCAAGCATCTCACTCACGGTAGCCGTTTTAACATCTTTTATCTCAAGGCTTTGCAAAAAAATACCAGATAGATCAACATAAAGAAAAGGGACATTTCAAAGAATGGAAATTAAAATCTCTGTGTGAAATCTGTGTTTGAAATTATCCTCGTGTCTAACACCAATTAAAAACCAAATATGCAAATATGTGTAATATAAAAATACGATCCCAAGATTAACACTTTGTTGCAGGCACGGTTATCGCACGGGATGTGTTCCTTTTAGGGCAGGGGAATGATTTTGATTTTCACAGGGATTTTTTTGCTATACAAAAAAGAAAAAGAAAGAGACAGCGGTGCAGGTTTGATAGGTGGAGGAGGAAGAAGGGAGGGAAAGAGGAAAAAGTTACTTTAGCAGCAAAATGTCCAAGGTTCTAACCACAATCAAATTAACGGATATTTGCCTGTAAAAAATAAGGTTGAAGGGATGCTGCCCTGATCCATTCATCTTTGCTAAAATAATTCAGCTGTAAAAACTCCAAAATGTGACATATTGAAGGACAGTTTTGTAACATAAGCAACTTCCTAGCTGGTCCTCCTTGTTATTGACCATTGTTATCACTTAAATATATGTACAAGAATTAAGCCGCTTTTCTCCTCGTCCTCATGCTTCTGGTCACTACTGCAAGTCAGTGCCCGTGGGCGTGCTAATCCCATCAACAGCTTTCAAATTGAATCTGCTCCACTATAACCAGAACAGCCCACGCCCTGCTCTTCCCATTGGTGTTGGCGTGCACTGCGAGGGAATTTTTAATGGTCAGCATTCTGCTTGTCTCTCATCCAGGCTTGGATTTGCTCTTTAAGTTCTGGCACTGAGAATGGCAAGAAGAGAAAAAATAAACGAGTTAAGTTATTCAGTAATATCACTGTAAGAAAGTTCCTCGTGACCAATTTACTTTCTAGAACCTTTTGCAGGAGTATCTACTACTGTTTTATTTTCTATTAATATGTTTTCTGCACAGCTTTGAGTAAATCAATTACTCATTTACCTACCATAATAATAATATTTAGTCCAGTGGTTACGAAGGCAAGCATGTGAAATCAGAAGGGAGGGTTTTTTTATTTCTTTTTGTTTTTTCATAGAATACCAGGTTGGAAAGGACCTCAAGGATCATCTAGTTAAACCTTTTCAGGTAAGATAGATATATATATAGATACATACATATGTGTGTGTGTGTGTGTATATATACATGTGTCTATGAGTGTGTGTATATATATATATATATATATATAGTTTAAATAAGATGGCCCAGCACCCTCTTAAACTGAGTCTTAAAACTCCAGTGTAAGAGAAGTCACTGAGGCCTCAACACTACCTTCTAAAAGCATACAGAGCAAACTGCCTCTGAAGTGCTCCCCCCTCCACAGCTCCACTGCTGACTGTTCAGTAGGTACCTGGTTCCAGCATATTTTCTGTCAGCGTCTGACGGTTGAAAGGATCAGTGGAAGAGTTCAGCAGATGCCTCAGGATGATTGACCTGTCCATAATAGTTCCAGATGGCAACCTCACAGGATCAGTCATCAGAGTGTCCATAAGTGGATCTGAGGGCACAAGTGTCTCCTCATTAATCGAGGATAATAGCTACAAATTCTGTCTGCACACAAAATCACAGTGTGGAACTGCTATTCAGGGTCCCCAGGCAGGCATTATTGCTGAAGTTACAGGAAGTGGTTCAAATGAGCAGCGATCTTGAGCCTTTATACTGCCTTCTCCTTTCTGAACTGGGACTAAGCATTAGCTATTTTTACCTTATTTTCAGATTTTGGGGTTGTTTTTTACTGTTTTAAAGTGTACGTAAGCAAAACATGGATAACTGGACAGTACAATCCCAGGGGAAAACAAATTCTTAGACCTCTATATTTACTTAACTATCAAATTGAAATAGAGCAAGATACAAGGCTTCCTAAAGAATACATAGTTTCCATTAATACATATTCATATTTATAATCAAAGTAAAGCACTAAATGACTTCTAAAAAGTCATTATTTAGAAAACTCCACTTGCCTCTGAATTCATCGGGCGCGTCACTGTAATCAATTTCTGCACGGGCATTCTTGGCAACAATTTCCTCCACTTTCTCTGCCAGCAGTTTGAATTTCTCTATTGCTATGGTTGACTTGATTCCAGCCTTTCTCATCTTTGAGATAACCTCCTCAAAGAGCTCTTTACTGTAGGACCTCTACAAGCAAAGCACAAAAAAGACAACTCTGCTGAGTTGTAGTATCCTACCCGTGCCATAAAAATTCTGAAGATGTTTTTAATGCATTTTTAACACTTGAGATCAATGAAACCGCAACGTTACATCAGACAGAAAAGTAGAATGCAGATGGTGTTTCATCTAGCACTGAAATGTCAGCTTTGGGGTGAACGGATGCTTTTTTACTGGTCATCACTTTATCAGAATGAGTAAGACACTCAGAGAAGCTGACTAGCATTAGGATTGTTCTTTCTTGCCACTCCTGTCTGCATTTTTGTTCTCCCAAGGCTTGGCTGCATACACAGCATAAAATTAAAAGCTTTTTCATTTCTTAACTTCTCTGATAATGTGCAAGGCTGTATCAGGAAAGAAGTGATTTTCTTCTCCTAACCAAAACAAAAACCCCACCCCATGATGTTACAGAAAACAGTAAAGCAACGCAGAGGGAGCTAATAAATACTTGCTGGAAACCCGCCAGTCGGTGCAGTAACCACTGCACAGCCACACAGCACAGCACTCAGAGAACACAGCCTCTGGTTTCAACTGAAGCAAGCATTACTACCATGGAAAAGAAAGTTAAGCATCTTTCACAAGTCCTTGCCTACGTTCTAAAGACCATTTTCTCTTAAGTTGACAACGCCATGTTCCGATATAAGCCTTTTCACAAAAATTGTTATTTACACTGCAGTGCAAGGCTGAATGAAATGACAAACAAACCACACTAAGTCTCACGGATTTCTATTTTCCTTGGGGACTTTAAAATGTTCCAACACAACCCTGCTTCTTTCATCTACCCTACACTGCACCAAGAAATACCATTCACTACTTAGGACACACAGTGCCCACCCAAACTCCTTTCTAGTCTGCAAAGAACAGAACTATGGCAACGTGCCCAGGGCTTTATAAACGGTTTTAGATTCCTTCTAATACGTGCTGCGATTTCCAAACGGGAGATGTAGCAAATGCTTTAGAGACTCTGCCATGATCAAGCAACTTTTTGTTTGTTTTGTTTTGTTGGGTTTTTTCCTTCTAATACCAGTAACCATTAACCAACCGCGTTTCCTCGGTGTTTCTTTCCTGTCATTGACAGTTTCCAAGATACTAGTCACTCCCCCCACCCTTCTTATGAAGGGCTACTTTGTTAATTAAGCTTTATTCCAGTTCCCACACCAGCAGGCTTCTTTCTTTTTAATCCCTATGTCATTGCTGTGTCTTTTGCTGTGGCTAGCATCAGTGAATGAATGATGGATAACATTCTCACTTCCTGTATATCAAACAGCATAAAGAAAATACACTGCATGCTCCTGCTACACACGCAAACACATACGATCCGGTACTATCTGCAATTACCAGAAGGTAAATAATTACCAAAAAAAAAAAAAGGATCATGATTTACTCTGATTCCTCTGCTTCACTAGACATACAAACTCAGCTTCATGTACTGTAAAACCACTAGCATTTCAAGTAGCCATTGAGAACATTATTTTCCCCCTCTAGCTTTTGAAAAGTTTGTGTTAGAGGAAAGGAGAGCTGCAACTCAGTAGTTTATCAACTTCCAGAACACAAAGGTGAGCGATAGCTTATCTACCCAAGAATTAGTACTCTGCTCTGAACACTGCCGTGAGGAGTTCAAAGGTGTCTCAGGTGTACTGTGTTTTGTCAGTTTATTACACAGCCATTTAATAAACTGATATAAAAGGGAATAGAATTTGGAAGCTGATAGGCTGGAGAATGAGCTTTGGACTCTTAAATGAGGCTCTACCTGTTTCATGTGCTCATGATGAGGAATGGAGAAGAGCGTCAAAACTCTTCATATGCTTCAGTTTTCTCACTTGCAAAATTAGGACCAAGTACTTCTGCTAATTTACAGTGAGGCTGTAGCTAACGAGCAGCTAATGCTCAGGAAATTTCCTAGGCCTGTGAAGTGCTACAGATGTTTATTTGGGCCTGTAAGTTTGCAAAACACTTTGAGAACACACCCATCTACAAAGAGCAGACAGAATATGAGCAGAGATGATCTGCTGAAAGAAAATTGCAAGCATGTATGATGGAAACTGGGTGGAGTACCCAAGTAAGATGAAACGCTTCTAGAATATTCTGTACAGTGCAGAGTTGTCCACAATGCTTTTGTCCTCCCCCACCCCCACCTCGGAGCTCACCTGATCATCAGCAATTGCTTTAGCAAAGCGAGCACAATCTAGCTGTAGGTAAATGTCAGTCAGTTGGTCCAACAGCTTCTTTGGTTCAAACCCATATTTCTCAGGGTTTTCCACTTTCAGGTCACGGCACTTGGGGCCACAGAGTTGCTGTAAGTTAAAGTTCAGCATAGCAGCCAGTCGTGGTCCAAGTTCCTACGAGACCAAAATAAAACACAGATGACAGCGTGAAGGCAGTGATAAAGAAGATTATCACTACATTTGTATTCAGCAAGATCAGGAATTATTAACTAATCAAATGCTCATTGTGTAGGCTTGCAGGAAATCTCTTTTCTTTAGGCACACTTTCCATTACAAAAAATGTAATGCAAACAGCTCCTATCCAGAAGGATCACACTGTCTTGGTGACTCAGGTAATGCTCTTACCATCAAGTAACTTCAACAGCAATTAGATTTCAATGAGTTGGAGAAAAGGAAGGAGAATAGAGACAAAGGGCTACCAAACATTTTCAGGTTATTATCCAACAGTAGAGGCATTTGAGAAGCTAGAAGCCAAGTTAAATCTGAGCATGACTTACTGGTCTGAGAAAAGGCTTTTGAACCTGCTTGGTAAGGATATGGAACATATCAACAGTTTCTGTTGCCAGGGCAAGATATGAACGAGACACACGCTCATCCTGAGCTAGCTGCGACTGCCGAGCCTGTTGCTGATCCTAGAAAATAAACGTTCAGTGGTTACAAGGCCACAGAATCTCCTACATTATCACCCACCAAAACCTTACCAGCCATAACGCTCACATGATCTAGACAGACAAAAGAACAGATGGCAATTCCAATCCAGATGTGATACAGTTTTCAAGTACTTTTACTACCCAGTACTAAAGTCTGCATCAATCTTCCCGAATTCTGCAAGACTAACAAATGAATGCAAATGGTATCACAAGACTCCACGGTTATTGAGTCTGTTTACATCCTGTAACTGCTCCTCACAGCTGCAGAACTGGGTTATGCTTCCTTTCCATCCAAATACCAATACTTCAAAACCAGCTTGGGATCTGAGAGTCAAATGATGTTCTCTCTAATTTATGTACCATCAAAAGCAGTAAACACTCCACACTGGAACAATCTGTAGATGATGTACCAGCTCATTTTGTCACTACGGTAATGGCTTTACCTTGCTACTAGGCACAAACAGGAAGAAAGGCTTCAGAAGAGCAAACCAGAATATGTTTAGCAAAGAAGATCTTTATAGCTTTTCTTTTCAAGCCCTTTTTATTTATTTTTTTTTAGATCAATAACCTTAAAATAGAGATACCTGACATTGGTGGGTCAGCACACACAATTTTTGTTTAGCCTGGCTATGGTCTGAGGTATTGGCCTCTAACTGTCTGCATTGAATCTACCCAGAATCAATGCATTAAGAAAATAAAAGCGTCTATTCCTTGAAGTCAATTCAACTGGCGAGCATCTTCCAAAACCTCCTTCAAGAAGGTTAAAGTCTCGGTTTCTCCACTTAGAATTAAGTGCACAGTAATTTAAATCTTTACACTAATTTCCACTTCATGCCACACTCTTGGCCAGCCACAACGCAACTACGCAGAATGATGGTTTTTGCAGAATGTCATCCAGAGTGACCACAGCCATACTGGCAGCAAGAAAACGCATCGAGAACTGCTTCTCACGAGCAGCTCTTTGGTGCTGCCCCTTAATAAAAAGGTTTTTTTAATGGTCTTGTATTAAAAAATTAAAAATAAGTAAAGGGCACTTTGAAAAACAGCTCTGTTCACCCTGGGCAGCAGGTCCCATTGTTCTTTATTCTTCATCTCCTCTTGCACTTCATGGATACGTTTTAGGGACTCCAGACTCTCATCCAGCAAGAAAGTTGTGTCATTTATCAGCATGTTGATGTAGCGAACAAACTGCTTCCCAGAGCTGAAAACATTGAAACACAGTTATCACGGCAGAGTAGATGGGTGTGCAGACCAGACTGCAACCCCAGCACCACTCCTCCTGCACTGCATATTTCGATTAATGACCCCATTCCCCAAGCCAAGTCGATTGTGGTGTCCAGAGAAACACTCCAGTTCTACTGGAAGGGGTTGCCATTTATAGTAGACTGGAAAGCAGCATCACCCATTCCCAATGGTAATGATCTCCTCAGGTCACTGCCTGAGCAGCTCGCATGACAGTGAGCGGCACTATACGCAATTTCTTACTCACTTGAACTCTTCCATAAATGTACCATGGTGAGCTATATTCTGCCACAGGCTTTTGAAAATGGTGCTGATGTGGTAGCGGATTGTAAACTTGTCATAGAATTCGCTAGTGGCTCCAGTATGTTCAACATCTGGAAAAGAACACAGAAACCACAACTGAAATCAGAATTCCCACCAGGACTCACCTGCAACTCACTGTATCCCCCCCCATTGTCTCCAGTGTGATAAGCTTCAGGCACCAAGCTTTAAGAGATGTAATGAATTCCCATTCGGAAGTCTCCATCTTAATCCCCCTCCAAAGAAGCAGCAGTGTCCATATTCTAGGCCAGAATCAGCCTCATTTCTGAAGAAAAACCCTCAGAAAACACAACTTTTTGTTCAGTTCAACTCCACTCTGCTCTTCATTCCATGGTCTTAAAATTTCCCTAGTAAGAAAACTCTGGAAATACTGCAGAAATAGTTTTATCTATGGGTGCCAAACCCTTCTGAAGCATTTGAACCTACAGGACTAGGAAAACTACAGTCAGAAGTGTTAAAATCCCAATATTCCCTTACAAAGCAATCAAAAAAACTTCAGTTTGGAATCTAAACACCACAAAAGAAATTGTCACATCAGTCTGCAGCGCTGGAGTTGTCAGTGCAGAGTAGCTTGTAGAAGGACTAGAATTCTCAAGGTTCCATCTAATCCTGTTTCCTCTGATTCCCGAGCAATATAACCTCATCTTTACAAGACCCAAGATCTACTTAAAGTGTTGTGTTTTGGGTTTGTTTTGTTGTTGTTTGGTTTTTGATTTGCTTGTTCTGTTTGCTTGTTTCAACAACTAACACAGCCCTGTGCCTTACAATATTTATTGCTTACAGAACACTCAGTGAAGTACAGATGAAGCACTTACCTGTATAAAACTTCATCAAGGAGGGGACTAACAATTTAGTGGAGAGAGGATGATTCTCAATCATTTCAAAGAACTTCTGTGTCCGGGGCTGAACAGCTGGATTTGTCATGAACATCACTTCCACCAGCTTGGCTACTAAGTAAGGATTTCGGATGTAGTTCTGGTTGCACAGCATCACAACAAGGAACATCACTATGTCCTGAGTACAGGGCTCATAAAGCACCTGAGGAGCATATCTGAAAAGAGGAAAACAAGGAAAACAAAATTAAACACCCCAGCCCTGTATTGTCTACAGGAATTATCATATATATTAAGTTCTGATGGCTCATTAGCAATAAGAAAAAATTAGCCACGTTATCATCATTTCCCATTCAGAAACTGAATTCTTACTGCTTAAAAAAAGCTGTTTAAAATCATGACATGAACTACAGAATAGTTAGGAAACTACTTTCACACCCTAAATTTATGCATGCACTGCCTATCACAGAGGTAAATGATAGTACAAGTTTCCTTTGGATAGAACTTCACTTACTGTACAATAAAAAATAAAAATTCAGCAACATCTTCCACGTAAAACTCTGGCAATGCTGCAAATACCTTCGGAACTTCAGGAGTTAAAGGCAATTTTATGCTGTAGAATAAGAGAGACAACAAACAGGACAATAAAATTAGAGGAGGGTTAAGTAGAAAGTGTCACAAGGACTCTTGAGGAATTCTCCTATGGGAACACTTCACAAGAGTTCTGAATATGACTTTAAAAATCTGTGTCACTACTTCAAGTGTACTCAACGTACCCAAGGATTGCTCCCCCCAGCCACTGAACCTTAGACTGTAAGACATACACTGCATGCAAGAATGCCTGTCACTGACATAAAGTAACAATCCTGTAAGAATACAGTCACTATAAAAAAGATAAATAAAAATTCTAGAACTGCTAAATTCAGTAGATAATCTAACATGATCTGAAATACCTTTGATACAATTTACACAGAAAATCCTGACACTCACTTGGGATAGGCAGGGTCAAGAATGCGAAGCATCAGCTGAATCACCATGCCATAGAAATTCAGGCATCTCCTGAGAAAGTTTTCATCCAGCAAACCAGCATCTGCACAAGCCTTGCACCTCACCAGTTTCTGCAGAATAGACACACAAAGACTAATCCAGGGCAAGATAACTTACAAGGAGGGTCAAGCCTATCCAAGCTAATCAATGTATCTGTGTATTATGACAAAAATACAATAGCCTCTTCTTAAAATACACTCTTATTTGAGGGAAATGGGGCACTTAAGCCCCAACATATCAAGAAAAACATGTACATAGTTCAGAGTTGTGAGGACAAGTTTATGAGAACAATGAAGGAAATAATGAAGGTATCAAAGTGGGACAACGTGCAAAGTCATTTTGGTGACAGAGCTCAGAAAAATTGATTCACACTAGGAAGATCTAAGCTGAATAGACCTTCAGAAGAGAGTACCACAGCATACTCATCTTTGCAAGAATTCTACCTGATACAGGGGACTCGAGAGTTCCATCTGCATCTTGGGCACGGATTGCATAGGCACAGCTACCCCTGAGCAAACCACAATCCCTTTGCATGTTCCCTCTCCAAGAAAAATAATATTTTCTTCTCTCTGAGGAATACTGCCCAAGATAATCTTGGTGTTCCTTTGAGTCTGAAATTCAGCACCAATGTTCTGTTGTATCATGCCCTCCAGCTAGCGCAGTACTCACGTGGTTATAAATTCAAACCCACTGTTTTCAAGAAGCACCAGTGGGAAGTTGCATTTAAACATCAGGACACAAAGTAAACACACAGACAGGTTGCCAAAGGCCTTTAGTTGAGAACTGAATCACTTGCAAACCTTAAGCTGTGTCTTGCAACGTTTCAGCATTTCTCGATGCCTGGTGGCCAGAGGAGAATCCTTCCATTGACTTTCATTGTTTTTCAAATCTTCAACAGTCCTGAAAACCACGTGCAACAATCAGTTACCATGACACAAGCAGATACTGCCATCTACAAGGCATTTTACCCACTTATCTGCTAAATATCGAGGAAACGTTAAGAAGAAAAGTGAGGGGAAAAGCTCACCCTTTTTGCACAAGTTACATCACAACAGGAAAAAGAAAATGCTTTTGTAAATGCAGACTGAACATCTGCCCAGTGTGCATTCGAAGGCACATACACCAACTCCAGCAGATGCCTGTCAAACTAGAACAGTGCAAAAACAATAAACAAAGCAAGGGATGAAACACAGAAGGGATCTATCCTGCTTGGCAAACTAATTTTATCTGCTGTATTTAACAAGAAAAAAAAAGTATTTGCCTTTTTTACTTTTTTCACACTGAAGTCTACAAACACTCTAAGGGAAGGGTAAAAGGATGTCATTAAAATTAACCCTTAAATTAACCCTAGCACAAAGCAAGGCTAGTCTGCTAAGTATCTGGTTGTTAACTGATCTCATTCATCTTCTAATACCAGAAAGGAAAATGAAAACAAAATCAGCTAAGGAAGATAAAAGTGGCTGACAACAGGACTTGTTAGAAACACCCTCCCTAGCCCAAGGAAGGCACAAATCTGCACCCTGTGTATCTTCCCACTTTCCATTACTGGAAATGACATTGTTCAGTTTTGGTCTACCCTTCCCATGCTCCACTACCCATCAAATTCAGGTTTGCAGAGGAGTACAACAGATGAATGTATGTATCCCTATAACTCCATTCTTTTTAGGAAGGCCAGCTGATCAGAACAAAACATACTGAACTGTACAAATGCTGGCCCTTTTCATCCCTCCTCCAAACACAAATTCTTTTCCACATCAATCTCTGCCTACAGCAGAAAAATATCCAGCATTTTCTTTACTATCAACCTAATTACGTTGCCCAGTGTCGCAAGCAACTAAGCAATTCATGGAAAATGCTGAGCACTAAGGTCCTCCTTATGTCAGGGAAAGCCAAGGGCTCTTCACTCCGCACCGTTAGATGGAGATTGCTGCATAAGCAACTCCTTTGCAACAACTCTAAATAAGGAAAAAGAAGCAATTCCTTTTTCAAGCCAAACGTATGGCTTATTTACAAGTAACTCACAGGCTGTTTATATGAAAATATTTTTTCTTGAAGATACACTGACTCTTCCTGCTCTCCTCTCTGCAGCTCCCCAGGTTCTTGGCCTGCATGTGCTTTACAAACTAAAAATGAAATCACTACAAATGCAGTCCAAAAATGCAGTAATGAACTCAATGGCATTACTGCCAAGGAACACTTACCCAAACGCAGAGTGCAGTTATAAACAATGGAAAATACTGACAATACACAAATCTGTTCTAATTTTAACAGAGCATTCTTCGAGGTTTAGCAACTATAAAGGTCTATTTGAATTGATGCCAAGAGACATGGAAACTAGCAGTATCTTCACATCAACATCCTAACTTATTGAGACTTTGTTAAATGGTAAACCACATGCTGAATTACACGTACATCAACGATATTAAGAGTTTACTGCTGAAGGCTTCCCTCTCCCTGCCCCAAGAGTGCAAATTATCCCACCACAGAAACCAAGGGAAAACAGGTAAATATCTTCTGGGACACAGAAAGCAGCTCAGGCACAACTAACAAGATCTTGTTTCTGAAATCACAAGTCATCTACAATGACTTATCAGACATGTAACTTCATATTCAGTCCTACATGTCAAAGAGCCTGAGGCACTGATGTCCACATACCACCAACCACACCACAGATTAGGTTATAACATAGTGTTAAGTAATCATCCTAAAATGCTCTGAAGAAAATTAAATTGTCTTTTAAATTGAATGGTCTTCTCACCAATTTGAGCTGCTTTGTGTAACCAATATCCTCCATCCCACCACCATTTGAATTCCTGATTCAATCCACAGTCTGTAAGGGCCAAAAGAGCAGACTAACAAATATTTCAGGTGATCTGTATTCAGCAACAGTTTTAACCAAGCTGTCATTTTAATTTCCATTACATTTATAGGGCTTGCCAGCATGGTTGAGAAGAGGACATTGCTAGGATGCTAAGATGCTCAGATGCACTAGATAATTAACGACTTCTAACCTGTTGAGTTCCCTGATGGCCCGCAGTCTACGTATGTACCGACGGCAGCTTGGCAGGATTGAGAGATGATGGGCATGCAGGGTTAGGAAGAAACATTCTGTTGGGAATTTTGGCTCAGAAAACGGAGACGGATCCCTATCTAGAAAAACAAACAAACCAGTATAGGTGAAAAAACTTCTTAAAATTAACTGTCCTATATAGGAGAGATACCTTGAACTCTCTTTAAAAAAAAAAGAGAAGATAGCATCAAGAAAATGCATCTAGGAATAGAGGAATTATTTGCTGGAATCAAGTACTTCCATGTACCTTCAGTATCAAAAGCAGAAGGCGCAGTAAATGCTAAACACATCTCAATAAGAGTACTCACAAAGTTCAGCAATCCAGGCCGTAACATCCTCCATTGTTGCTTTCACTCTTGTCTCATCTGTTGGGAGGTCAATACGACACCTGGGATGAAATATGTACATGGGATCAACCGTTTCCAGCTTTATCTTCGTACTTAGTTGCTGTAGTACCCATAAGAAGTTGAGCATAAAGCCATCTGTAGATACCAAACGATCATCTGTCTGTGGGGTAAGAAAGGAAACAGTTAAAGACATGAGCTTAACAGTACAAAGGTATTTTCTGCTGCTTTAACAGTATTCAACATAAATGAATTATGCAAGTTCAAGAAAAGAGAGAAATGATGAAGAATGTGAATCTGTAAGGAGACCTTTGTCAGAAAGGTCACTTAGTAACTTCCATATTATCTTTCCCTGTGGTGCTTTTGAAAAGGGGACATGGTAACAACAATGAAGCAAACTTCAGTTGTTCAGAATTCACCCACAGATTTTATCAGAGGAAATGAGTGCAATGCAGTAATTAAACAATAGCAAAATAACATCCCCCTTGTTTCGCTGGAACCAGGCCAGTTTGTATCTGCATTACTCCTATAGACACCCTACAAACCAAGCCTAGCACCTTACCAGCTGGGAAATAAGGTGGGTTTTTTAACATAGCCAATTGGAATGAAGCCCTGATAGATGGGGCAGGGCAGGGTGGGGTGGGAGTACAAAGCTTTAAACATTTACTATAGAAGCTCTGTTAATGAAGTGATGTCCTAAGAGAGGAAATAACATAAAGTGATCAAATAGGTAATGCAGAGGAATTTCAGAAATGGATAATGTATTGAAAGAAATAAAGAATGATGACAGGGTGTCCTGCCTGTTCAGTAGGCATTCAAAATTCTTTTATCCTCCACTCAAGAGACACCACTGCATCACTCATCTGGTGCTGTTTGTGCACTGACTGGGGCCAGGAGTCACAGGAAGAGCATTTCCCTTTATTTACCTGCATTTGTGCCTTTTTCATGTTGGCATTGACAATAGCTGCCATGTAATTGAGAGCTGCTTCTCGCGTTTCACCGTTCAGCAAAATGCTGTGTAGAATCTTGAAGAGCTCTTGCTGGAATTTCAAGTAAACATTCTGTCAGGTTGCACATACTTCTCAACATGGCTTTTTGCTGCTCCGTATTTTTATGTTCTACAAATTCCATAAAACTAACTACAACTTCTCCTATGGTCATAGTGTCAACTTCCTGTGTATATATTAATTATGACATCAGTTACAGAAAAATTATATATAGAAGACTAGTGCAACACACACAATACTAATACAATATATATTTTTATACTCACCCTTTAATTCATGACTAATTGTTCTGATATTTTCTGAACTGGCTCATGGCCTTAGAAAGATATTTGTAGCACACTGATTTTTTTTTCTAATTCCCTTCAACCATATCCTAACACATGTGTTGTTTAACCCAGCAGCTAGATTTCTTTCAAATTATAATCTTCATTCGTATCAAGACTAAAAAAACAGAATGATTTACTTTTTTTGTTTTAAACACTTACCCTTGCTAATTCCAGGTAATGTTGCAGAGACTGGCTAACCACCCGGGTGTTTTCAAGAGTAATGGCAGGCCCTGAGAAGTACTTTTCAACTACTTTGTTCTGAAAGTAGAATGAATATTGGCAAATGTATCGAACATATTGGGGAAAGGAAAAAGAAAACAAAACCAAGAAACCCCACCATGCTCCTACCAACAGCCTTCTGCAACACTTACGTCATCTTCCGCAAAGACAGAGAGACTGAAGAAGGCTCCAAGATAGGAAAGTCTTTGCAGCTCTCTTCCCGCACCTGTGCTTAAAGATTTAGGCAACCACAAGGGCAAAGAGACAACCTAGAAAAGAGGAGAAATAGCAAGTTAATCAGAGCTGCCATGCCAGCCACACCACTTTATCTGCACTGTCACCTTTCAGTGCTTGCCACACACCCTCCATTCTTTACACTGGCTCATGCTGATAGCTCCTGGAAGTATCTCCTCAGTACTTCAGCCATCTAAGCAAGCCTGTTTGTCCCAGTTTTAATAAGTTCTCAGGGAAAGGTACTCTTGTTACCAGTTTACTTGAAACTACTGGTTTGCATGAGATACTACAGTAGCCCCCCCTTTAAAGTCCTGAAGAACATTATCAGTGTGGATCCTACAGTATCAACAATCAAGTAAGTTACATGGTTCTTTTACCTTGAAAAAAAATCAGACTGGATACACTTACCAAACTGCACATAGGGTGTGTTTTCCCAAACTTGATTTCACAAAGTTCACATAGTGCCTATAGGGAAACCCCAGGAAAAATTACTTTTGTGTGTAATTTCTAAGTAACCTGTCTACAAATAACAAGCTAAACACAATAAACTGCTGAAAGAGTCAAACCTTTTTCCCTTAATCAGTGGAAAAACTTCCATCTTCCACAATGATGAAGAGGTCCAAAAAGAGAGCACACCCTGCTCCCATTTTAGCTTTCACATCTGTTCCGAGGTGCCTCAAAACCAGGCATACAGGATAATAAATTATTGCACTTATTTCAAAAATTAGCTGTGCAAATTGTTTGTTCAGAACATAACAATGCCTTTGCTCGACTTGTGCACTGCCACATAAAAGTCAGTAACAATAACAAATAGAGCAATTGTTCTATACATACACCAAGGCCTTTGTCTTTTGAATCAGAGTGGAAAAATGTCAGATGAACACAGAAGCCAGAAACAAAGAATCCTATCCAAGATCTCTAACTCACTTTCAACTGCAGCACAGAAAAAAGAAAGCAGTTACAACAAACGGTTCTGAAAACACGAAAATACTGTAGAGGCTTTCACATATCCTGCTTCTCCTGCACTGTATGTCCTCATTCTTCAAAGCTACTGTAGCCAGGAACTCCTATTCCATCCTTTTGTTGCACACTGTGCCAACTGGAGATGATCAAAATGGACTATCGTTTTCAAGGAGCCATTACTTGTAGCCAACAGCCAAACTTGCAGCAGTTTGTAATTTAAATTGGGAGAAAATAACAGAAGAGTAGGAAAACACAGAAACACCAAAAATTGATACTCTTGAAAAAATATCAGAGTTGCTTATTCGGTTTGATTTGCAGCACCTCAGTCCAGCTAACTTCCTGAGGCACAAATTAAATCTGAGATGGAGCAGCCTTTTTTGACATCGTACGCTGAAGATGCTAAAATCTGCAGGTATTAGCTGAAAGTGCTGATTCTTGGCTGACAAGCCAAAAAACATAGCTTGCTCTTTTGTGGCCAAGCATGCTTTTCAAAAGACGTTTTTGTTTTGTCAATAAAAGCAGTGGGAGGGAAGCTGCTCTAGGACTAACATATGCACTTAAAGTCTAAAAATAAAACCTCCAGCTTTGCAGCCAGGGATATTATGATGTTTTCCTACAGTGTACAGTCAC
Source organism: Todiramphus chloris collaris (assembly GCA_025345505.1). Classification (NCBI taxonomy): domain Eukaryota; kingdom Metazoa; phylum Chordata; class Aves; order Coraciiformes; family Alcedinidae; genus Todiramphus; species Todiramphus chloris. The sequence continues at coordinate 1,643,811 of JANVCC010000174.1, forward strand.
CAATTTAAATAATTTTGGATTTAATTCAACAGATTTTAGTTTCCCACATACAAAAGCAAGTCCAACAAACATTGGTGTGGATACTGGGACTCATTTCCCAGACTTAAATTGGGAGGAGCACGGCAGGATTTTATAACCATCCACAGTATTACTAGTATAGTATATACTATTATGCATGATGTATAACTAGTATGCATGATGAAATCCACACATTTAATTGGTCTTATATAAAAGCAATACATATAATCATTTCAATAGTCCACTGTACAAATACTGTACGTTAAGCTTAAGATATTATTGGCCTCAGACTCTACTAAATTTATGGGGGGTTTTTATGCATCTCGTAGCACATTAAGCTTCCAATATAAAGTTTAACAGTCAGCCACTGAACAAAGACATCCCAAAAATGTTGAACTACATTGTCTTCTATAGCATCTGCATAAGTTATCAGCAATCACAAAGAAGCTGCTTCTAGAAATGAAGGGTCCTTACCATAAGGGGGTATTTAAAATTGTCACTATCAAGGGAGCATTCTTTGGAAGCTACAGCCAGGCCTTGTAAGATGGGAATAAAGATCTGTAAAGACAGAAGTAGATTAAGAATAGGAAGCAACCAAATGACACTACTGCTGCACGCTGCATGAAATGCCTGTTCCTTCTTCAAACGCTGCAAATAACACAGAAGAAAAGAAATCTTTTCTTGAATTTGTCATCAGTTAAGCCTTAATGCTTTAGAGATTGTTCAGAGCTAAAAAGCAAATTGCTTGATGTGGTGTTAAGTGATGCACTGAGACTTGATGCCTGGGCATAAAAACTCATTCATAAAAACTTCCTTCCAAGCCCTCGTGTTTTTCCTGATCACACTGATTTGTTTCCAAACGTTTACTTTGCAAACCACAAAACCCCAGAGACACACACATCTAGATTTGCACCCAAAGCTAACAGATACAGCCTGAAGCTGACTAACAGGAATGTCAGCACACTGGCAGAAAGCAGGTATTCCACGAGGTTCTCTGCATAGGGGGAAGCACATATGCTGGAGATACCACACACTTGTGTGCATGCATGCACAACAGATACACAAATGAGAGCACGAGTTCAGTGGAGGTCTCCAACAATTTGATTGCCCAAATGAGTAGTAATTTCTTTGCCTATACACTTGGGTTAATAATATAGCTTCGATTTTGCACACCGTGTAAGCAAGCTAGTTTTGTGGTGGTTAATTTGGAACTGTGGTAAGAGTAAAGATAATAAGCAGCAGTCAAGGGTTGTTATGAAAGAGGAAGTGACATGACAGGAACTTATTAATCAAAAGCAATTATACCTAATTAGTAAGTCCCAATGACACAGCTCTGACAACTACACCCTCACAAAATAAACTCTTACAGTAATTTGCAACAATAACACCGAGAGGTCCCACTATATTTTAGATTTCTCTATATTGTGTTGCCTCTATGAAGAGACAGAAAAAGTTAATCGATCGTGTTACAGGAAAGGACTCTAAAGAGGAGGTTGTTTGCTTCAGCTAGAGGAATAGTTCTCTTCTCCAGTCTTGAATGTACTTTAAACTAGGTGAACCTCTACTAAAAGGTTTCCAGAGAGATATAAATTATTAAAACTACATATAAAAATGAGTTAATGTCTCTGTTTTTTAAAGTGGGAAGGATCTAACGCCATTCTGAAGGCCCCTTTACAGCGAACTCACATAATACTAGGAGCACTAATTAGAGACAATTACAACCTTACTGATCTGCTTTAACCTCACACAGGCTAGACTAAGCTGACTAGTGTTGTCTCTTAATTACTAAGCTCACTCGTTCCCATTTTTTAACCATCTCAGTGAACTACTCTGACACGCAGAATAAACCATCTAATCTTTCTCAGTCATCTCCTCTGTACAATATGAAAACTTAATGGACCAGGTTTTGTAAAATTCTCTTAGCACCTTTGATGTAAACTATTCGAGTTGCAAAGAAGGGTAAAGACTGCAAAATAGGAAAAAACCCAAATATTTCTGAGTACAATTACAGAATATTGCTGTCTTACACGTGTTTTTAGGATATTTTTCACAGAAACATAAGAGGATGAAAATCCAGGATCAGTCCCGTAACACACGCTGCTCTATTCCGGGTGGCTCACTTCAGCATACAGAAACAAATGCACTTCCAATAATCAGAACCAGCAAACAACAAAAGTCAGTCTTCTGCACAAAGCTAAATGCCTTAAAAAGAAACAATGCCAAACTCCAACTGCTTAACCGGTTGCAAGCCACTGAAGTAACTGGTATGGAACTGAGAGATGCAGAATAAGCCGCTGGAAATCCACTCTCCTGGATATTGCAAATAGCAGAACTAGATGACATAAATATTTCTTTTTCTACCCGTGCCTTACCTGTTTGAACACCTCTTCATCCTGATAAGTTGTTCTCACCAATTCTTGGATGAAGCCAAATGGGAGATTCCTACACAGCATATATGGTACCAGCAAAGACTGCTGCTGCAATGACCTTTATTTGAGTAAAAAAAAAAAACCAAAAAATAAATCCAAAACTTCTGATTATTTGCAGTAGTATTTGCAAAAACATCAAAGCAATTGCCTCTAGGGATGTGCCAGAAAGCAGATTATCAACATGTAGACACATCTACTCCTTTCAAAAAGTAACTAACCTTGTCTTCTCAAGTTACTTGCGGAAAGATTATTCTGAAACAGATGCTGCTGCCAACATCACACTTTAGTTTAATGAGTCTGGAAGAAAATAACAGCTTCTGTGTAGAAATAGGTTCTCCCTTCTAATCCTCTCTAATGAAAAAACCCTTTGTTAAGGGCAACCAGTGAAGGGATAACAGTTTTTAATGTTTGTTTTTCCAGACTAAGAAAAGAACGTAATATTAGCCTTTTCTGAATGAATACAGTCATTACTGTTAACCACTCCCGGGGATTTTTGAACAAGTACCTTTTTTCTTTTTGTGTATTACGTACAGAAACTTACTCTAATGTCAACACTGGTTCATGTAGAGACAAAACTCATCTCAAAGCACAGGGAATAATTGGTGCACCGTTACAGATTATGGAACTATTGTTTGGAAACACAAATACAAAATTATGCAGCTTTCCATAAAAGTCACATATACAATTTTAAAGACCTTTTTGCTGTTCCAACAAAACAGACTGTGAGTTAAACAGCTGCTGCTGCAAACTACTGCACTGGGTATCTCAGAGTTTAGTGTAGGTTTAGTGTAGAGTCCGTCTACACACAGATTTACGTTACCAAATCTGGTGTGGTAACCTCTCTGAAGTAAACAAGTGCTATGCCACTAGCAGTTTTTTGCTACACATTTTGATAAGATTGTTTCTCAGATGCAGCTCTACTGGTTACTGACTTTCACAGGAGTAGTGCCCCAACAATCTGCAAGTAAAACAGTTTATGAATGAAGTAAGGCAAAAACCAGCTTGGTTAACTCAACCCCCCATTTAAACTGTTCAGCTCAACCTGGATGATTTTACCCAGACACCCTTGGAAAACAAACTGCTCTCCACTAACGTATCAGTGGGAACAACAGTCTTCAACAGTAAATCAATAAACTATTCCTCTGGCACACAAATATACCCTGCTCCAACAACTGATTGATTTAGATTTCTTATCTAATCCTTACAAGAAAAACCAAAGAAACAAACAAAGAGCCCCAGAACAGTCCAACTTTCACAGTTAACACAGGCTGTACTTACCTCGGTTGTGTTAAGGATCCCTGTAGCACCAAAGCAGCGTGTGAAATGCACTGTGATCGGATGTTGCTCAGTAACTGGCTAACTGTTGGCTGGCTACACATCTGATAAAAACAACTTTGTTTTAATACAAACTAGAAGTATTTAGAGACAGAACAGACAGGAAATATGATAAATTTCTTCATTCGTGCAGTATGAATGGAATATGCAAACTAAGATTAGCACTACTCCAGTGAAAAACCTTTTATATATAATAGGAGAAGCGATTGTTTTCTCCCCAGAAGCAAAAGCTTAAAGTAGAACACACAGCACTGACAAGGAGATGGTGTCTCAAATATATGTTTTACATGGAATAAACTTGGGTAAAACACAGTAGAGCGAAAGGGGAAGGGCAGTTTCTAACACAGGGCTTATTTTAAAGGTGTAAAATGTACACATGACTAATATGATGACTTCATAAGAGTCAAGGGGACCTTATAAGTTCTGTAAAGCTATTTGTACAACAAAGCCATTGAGAAAGCATTACCACCAACGTTCACTACTATCACTATTCCACCAACTTTCGCCAGTGCACAGTAAGAGGAGTGTCTGTGACAGCACTGATACAGCTTCACTCATCTGAAATATACCTTTGGTGCTTTTCTCTCCTCTATTCCAACTCTGTCAAAACACTCAATGAGGTAGTTCAGCATCTCTGTCTCCTTACAGTTTTCAATGGTGAAGTGGTCACTGCAGGAATCGGAAACACTTGAGCTGCCAGAGCCTCCCATACTTTAAAACACACCAAAAAACCAAAACAAAACAAAGCATTAGGTACAGTTCTTGACTTGTGTGCAATCAAATAATTCATGAGCTCTTGACTTCCTCTGGCAATTTTCTGAAGACTCCATCCCATCATCCACATGGCTCAGTAAGTAAGATAATTTATGTGCTCTATGAAGTTCAGCTGTATTGTAACATGGCTGAAGAATCAATTGTCTTATTAAACAAGTATCTGAAAGAGAGCAACGAGGCGCATGACTTCAGTGGGAATTGGGAACTCTTGCTCCCACATGACAACAGCAAACATTAGCATCCTGACCTCAGAACTGTCTGGACACTCAGGACATCACAACCCTTCATGCCATAACGCAACCTCTGCAGAGTTTCCAGACAGGTTCTGTAGATAGCATTCCAAAAGGTAGAAATGTCACCAGCTTTGCTAACACTGGCCAAGTCAGGGGAGGCAAGATCCTCCCGCTGCAGCCAAGAGACCTTTGCTGATAGATGGGTCTAAGGACAATCCTTTTCTATGTTCTAAGGAAGGAGAACGAACAGGCCAGGAGGCAATGCAGCAAAGCAACCGTTCCTTTTGGAATTTCCACATTAAAAATCAACTCATTTCAAGCCAGTCCATTTCTATTCCCTTACAGCAGAATACACCATTTCATCAGGCAGCGCAGCCTCCGGGGACAGAAAACCCTGGGACAGTGAACACACAAACTGAATCCACAGAAACAAAACCATGCTTGAGACAAGAGAGTAACTGAATACAAGGAGTGAGAACAGACCTCACGACTCTCAATCTCAGGCTTGTTATCTCAACAGAATTCTTCTCTACATGACAGCTCGGCAAAGCTAATTAAAAGCAAAATCCTCATTTTCCAGAGGGAATTAAGACAAGATATAGTCACTTGATGTAAATGGAATTTAAAAAATAATAGCAATTATGTGGATGGTCTACTGCTATTCCTCAGTGAAAAGTCTGTGTATGGTCAGAGTGGATTTAAATGTAGACCAATTTATAAGCCTCAGATCTGAAACTGGAAAATAAGAGTATTTGTTTCCTTAAATGCAGCTTTTTAAAAACACAGTTAAAACTATAAACTGCAAAATAATTTACATTTTAATAATCAAGCTGTACAAAGCTGTTGTTCAAGCTTTACAGCCCAACCAATAAATCAGAGAAAAGGTTATTACTGCTAAGCATCTGGTAGCTCAGCATGTTAAGAAACCTAACTTCTAATAGCAGCAATCACTTTTTGCACAGAGAATTTGTTTTCAGTTACTCAATTAAAACTAATCCCTGTGAAATGCAGCTCTATTAAAATAGCCCTTGGTAACCATGGAATCAGACACGCTCTCTTTTCTATAGTCTCCGTCTTAAACCTCTCGACTTCTCACATTTAGCTTAAAAATGACCCTTTTAAGAACATCAATTTATATAAACCAACCCCACTACAGTTAGTCATTCTGTTAATGATTTCACTGCAGCAGTAACTGAAATTGTTCTAATGCAAGCCTCATACATCCTTCACACACACATTGAAAGCCTCAGGATTTTCAGAAGGCAAGTTGTTGCATAATTGTATAGTTACTGTGTTTATAATGTAACTAAGATCTTACTGCTGTCTGCAGCATGCCAGGACACCATACATAAACTGAGACTCCAGAAGCAGAGCAGCCTCTGAAATCCTTAACAAAGGCTTTGCAGCTCAATCCAACATTTGGATTAAACTGCCATCAGGATAAAAATTACACAAAGCAGTGTGGAAAAATAATCCTGAATTCCATTGTATACAAAAACCCCTCAACCTGTGTTATCAAATTCACACTCCTGAAGTTAGACTGGAATGGAGGAGATCCTATTGGAAGGTCGACTTGTTAACAGCCTGACTTGAGCAGGAACAACCCTAGAAAAGCTAGTAGGGGGAAAAAGAGCATCTCATACCAGGTCTTTTGGGGCATCCCCGACATCACAAGGTATTTCCTAAAGCCTTGACCTAGCTTAGTTTTAGAAGGCTCAAGCAATTAGATTTTTGCTCTAACTGCTTCAAAGGAGTCTGAAAGTCTTGGAGAAACTCTTTTTCTCTCAGTTTTTCAGCATGCTCATGGTCTTTAGAACTGTCATCTCACTTCCCTTCTACATTTGTACATGGTAACTGGCTCTATCAGGTTATGTGGCTGGCCACAGGCCACCTCAGAATGACTATCAACCACAGCCAGGGCTCTGAATGCTCTTGGAAAACACCCAGGATAGTAGTAAGACTACAAAAGTGTAATTTTTTTTAGAACAATCTTCCTAAAATACCTGGGGTTTATAAAAACCATTTATTTCTTTCTCCAATTTGGGCTGATGGAGTAAAAATTAAGATATTTATTTTCAAAAACATTTCTGTATCAGCCAAGTCACTGCAGCATTACTCTGCAATGGAACATAAAGCTACAGACGATCCTACCCTGCATTTACATTCCCAAAAGCTTTCTTATTTTTTCCTTGGCATACCCACTGTTCCGTGGGGTTTTTGCAGAGCTATCTGGCCAGCTTCCAGATAGAACTCACTAATATCAATTCTCATTTTGCTTTCACTGTCACACAAATGAAAGGGCTTTGCTATACGATTCCTACCGTCTCTCTTCCCCCTCCATTCTTGGCTGTTCCAACTACATCAGCCTCTGCTATTTACCATGTCAAAGGACTAGTTTAAACTTTCAGGTGTATTTTCTTTACAGGTCAGAGAAGCAATCTCCAGCTGTTAAGCAGCAATGAATCTTCAACAAAGCCATACAGTTTGCATCAGCTGGCTGTCTGCCACTGCATCTTTTTCTACATGCTAACCTGCATCCTCATTTGCCAGTTTTTCACGGGAGAACATGAACATGATGTACCACTGGTTTTAAAATTACAACCACGGGTGAATAGTATTCCTTCTACTCATACAGTCAATGAGGAGTTCCACTCAAACATCATTTCAGAAACCATGCTCATTAAACCTAAAAAGCAGTATGATTAACATTTACTTTTTCTTAGTCACCTCCTCCAAAACAGGTGACTAACCAGCATTTGTTACACATGTTTATGTGCCACCTTAAAACCCCATTCAAGTCATCTCCTTGGCTTTAGTCATTTCCCAAGTTCCTCTGAAGGACAGACTGTTAGTTCCTCAGCAACCAAACATGCAGGTTACATTCTCTTTCTCCGATACCTGGACCCAAACTGGACACAAGAAAAATCATCATCTTCATTTTCTTCATCACTATCCTCAGACACATCAGAAACGGCAAGAAGGAGGGAGAAAGGGTTGTCGTATATACTACCACAACAGAAATGGAAAAGGCCATCAGATTTTAAGACAAAAGTAAAAGGAAATGGCAGCTTTTCTTTGTAAGTCTGCCAAAAATCATCTTTGCTAAACATGCAGACAATGGGCAACTCCACGTTAGTACAACCAAGACTAGAGTAACATGCTCTGTTACACTACTACAAGTTATTTGTGTATCAAACCACCACGTGTTCACAAACCAGACCTTGAAAAAAAGAATTTCTGAGACATAATAAAAATTATGGCTGAAGTGGGAACGTTTAGCCATGACTCAATAATAAGGATTACAATTCAAAGCTACTGAACTTTAAAGCAGTGGTCTCAAAACCTTGTGTGTTGGTTTCTCCCGCCCGCAGGGACCGGAGATTCCAGGAGCAGCCAGCAGAGAAGATGCAGTAGCACTTGGCCTGGCATTCTGAAATAGGCTGCTCTGTAATTTAAATCTACGCACAAGGGAATCAAATCTAACACGGTCCAGCAAGTAACAACTTACAACAAATCAACTAATGCCCTACTGAAAAAACTGATTTCAAAGCAGGAGGTCTGTTTGGCTTTCTATCCAGCAGCAGCAACTGAACAGAAAGCTAAGAGCTTAACTGGAACAGATGGAAGAAGAGAAGGAAATTAAAACAATATTGCTACCTTTAAAGCAATTCCATTGCACTTCAGATGCTTACAGAAGCAGGTTCAACATTTTGGCAAAGTTAGCTTGTTAGGAAGTCAATGTATTAGCACAAACCAAAACGCAGAAATCAACTCAGGGTTAAGCAGGGTGAGCTCAGCACAAACTGAAGTTATTCCAAACTGCAGGATTACGCCACACCCTGCACGGCACACATGAAACACGCTTTTGTTCTTTTGAAATACCTAGAAGGAATCCTGTTCAGTAAAGGAGACCGCCTGCGCAAGGTACTGGGTGAAGCAGTAAACAAAGGTGGACCCATTGTTGTGGGTCTCTGTCTGGATGTGATGACTGGCATGGCTGGAGGGCTAGCAGCCATGGCTGGAGGACTTGGTGAACTAGACGGGATGGAAATGCTCAAGGAACGTGGGATGGAAGAAGCTGAAAAGGCTCCAGAATGGGCAACAGTGTATGGCCGGTACCTCGGAGAGGAAGGCTGGATCCAGGAAGGGCTTGTTGCTGTGAGGTGAGAGCTGACAGTAATGGAAGGCACAGATGCAGTGGCAACTGAACTGGCTGGTGGGGTAAGAGATGAACCAGTCATTGGTACATAGCTTGTGAAATTGGTAGTAGGAGCTGGACTAGTCCCATAGAGACTAAACCAGTTACACAGGAAAAAGAAAAAAAAAAAAAAAAAAAAGGAATGATTTAGGATTTGCAGAAAAAGGGTGAAAAGATAAAATGAGCAAGAGAAGCTCTTGCCCTTCTGATGACTCTTCAGCAATAATTCTTCAGCGTACACACATAATTCCTTTTTACTAATAAAAGCTGAATAATAATATGTTGAATAAAGCTATTTCACAATCTACACACTTTTAAGTTACAAGTCACAGCCTTCACTGATGCAAGTTAAGGATACTATTCTGAAGGAACCAGCTACATGGCTTTAATCTATCAATTACAGTTCTAGCCATGGCAGTGGAAATGAAAACCGCTGAAATGGAGGGGTATTCAAACACACACACAAACAGAGAATTAAAAAAATAAAGAAATAAATCTGTTCTGGTTATTGTTCTTGAAACATTTCCATGACCCTCTCTCTCCTCTAATCTACTTCAAGTGTAAGCGGTATTCAGTTACAATCAGAAGTCACCTGGATAAAGAACTGGAACCAAAGGAGCCCACGTTACAGAACATAGGACTGCTTCCTGGGTTAGAGCCCATGTTTAAAATCAGGCTTCTGTCAGGAGACCGGGCAGCTGCAGCAATTGGTTGTGATGTAGCTGTCAGGCTAGCAAATGGATTTTCATCCCTTGACTGGGTGGACATCATCAGCACTTCCATCAAAATCTGCCCGATTAAGTCCTTAAAATCTGAAAACACTGTTAAGAATAAAAGAAGAGAGTTAGTATCCTCACCTGCTGCTTTCATCTACACATTAGAGACAAAAACATTATCAGAGATAATTCAGCTTAAAAGGACAGTCATTTACCTCTGTGAATTAATCACAGCTTTTGGCAAAACCAATAGACTGACACGTCCATAGCTACCACTCTGTCTACAGTCACTTGGTTCTGGAATTAACAGCTACACAAAAATACAACTTTCATGGAAAGTACAAAAGATCACAGATGACCTAGTACTGTTATTGTTCATTAGTCAAGTTGCCTTGCCATCCCTCTCATATTTTCCCATCCTGCTGTTTTTTTCCTGCTGGAAAAAAAAAAAACCCAACCAAAGTCCCACACAACCCTCGCATATTCCCACACATAAATTAATAATTTTGTATTTGGTCCTATCCTACAGCTGACACAAAATATAACTTGTTATATAAAATACTCGTGAATTCTTAGCTTATCAAATTAACTGCTAAAGGTCTATTATGGTGCAAGGCAACCCATTGATTCAGAAAAAGGTTTCTGAAAAAATAAACAAGTTGCAGCAACACTGCAATATCAGCAATATCAGCCTGACAACAGCAATGGGGAGAAACAGGAGCTATGACCAGTAGGTTCCATGTTCCTTTCTGGGGATTCCAATTCCCACTACATCTGCTGATAGCAGATGCTGAAATCAAGCAAAGACCACAAGTAGGTGGCTCTGGTATTGTAACAAAGGTAGAAATAGCTAAAAAACAAAGAGTAGGGAACATGCCACTGATGTGAAACAATCCCTAACAGTAACAGTTTAGATACTTACCTTCCTTTGGGTTCTGCTTAAACTGGGCAGAGAGTGAATTCAGGAAGATAACATCTCTGTCTCGGTCCTTCCAAGAGACTCTGAAGATCTTACAGACCAGCTGTAAAGCTTGCTCCTCAGACACTTCAGACCCAGACAGAGGTTCCTTGGGAGGAAGAGTAAAAAAAATACATAAATACAGTTAAAACAAATCAATGGCAGACCTCACATACTTCTGAAGGATACAGGTATATTTGTCAAAGTTTATTTGGAAAAAAAGCCCTGAAGAACCACAAAGGAGATGCAGAAATGATGTAGCAGAAATACACAACTCCAGCAGGAAGCAAACTCCCAAAACACAACCAAAACCAGTATACTAAGAAGGGAAATTTAACCAAGATACCAACGATGTCTGCTTTAAGGAATTAATTTGGAATTCAAACTTTGATTTGCACAGATATTGAAGAGTTTCTTACAAAACTGAAAGCACAGGAAGGAACGAGCTCTCCCAAGCCTTTCCTGCTTTCAAATCCTTGCCCAGATAAAGACATCTCTGACTTGAATGAAGTCAGGACAGGACAAAAGACTTGAGAATTTGCCTTTCTTCCAAGAAAGGAACATCATGTAAGCTGTGCTCCAAGTGAAAAACTAGTTTCACTAAGAAGAATGCTACCACATATAACAGCTAGCCAAGGTTCAGAAGACTCTTGAAATCCTAAAGCAGCTTTGAGTGTGCACCTGAAAAAAATGGTGAAATGCAAAGAAATAAAACTGAAGTTAGGACACCTGCAATGGGACGAGAGGTAGCATTTAAAACATGTCCAAAACACACATGACAAGCCAGCGACATAATTCCATCTACACTCTTCTACCAACACTGGAAAAGCAACATAATACACAGACAATCTGGCTGCACAGAATTTCAAAGACAGAAAAGTTTTTGCTTCAAGGCCATTTTCCTGCAAGAGTTGTATTTGCTAGATATTCTGATATTTGACTAATAGAAGTGCACACTGTCCAATGTACCTTTTGAGATAATTAATGTTCTTTTTAGAAAAAAATAAGTCAGCAAGAACAAAAAAAAGAAAGATAAAAAAAAAAAAAAAAACCCAAAACAAGGTTGCCACTAAAAAGCTCCCTTTTTATCCTTGAAATTTTGAGACCTTGTAATGGCCACTAGGTAAGCCCAGATTTATCAGAAATTTCCCGCAAGGCATGATGCCTTTTCCAAAGCTTTCCCTCAAACCATTTGATAAACCATCAATTTTGGCACATTAATAAATTTGTATTGACTTAGTCACTCCACTAGTATTCTACTGTTTTCAAGCACCTCTACTTCTGCTTATTTTGGTAAAGGCAGCTTAATTATTGACATCACTGCCAATGCAAATAACCAGGCAAGAAAACTTCTTGCTCATAAACAAGGAGCATGCTGTCTCCTATCCACTCAACTTTTGGGGATCTCCAAATGAGTACGCAGTATTGAACCAAGTTTGCAAAGCTTTATTTCCCCCACCACCACCCCCTGCTTTAAAATTGTCCTTGATTCCAAGCTATTCTTTCACAGTAGTGCAATGCAAGCTGTCTGACTGCCTGATTTGCAGCTAGGAATCAACTGGAAAGGATTCTGCAGTAGGGTTATTGCTATGTGGCTTTAAGCCAGGCTCTTACCAACTGACCTTATTACTGACAGTGCAGAAATAAACAAAGACATCTAATGAGCACTGCAAGAATTGTTGTACAAACTTCACTACACTGATGTCCTGTTTCTTTCTGGCTTTATTTCACATGGGCCTTAAAAATAAACGACAGAGGACAATTTTATGAGTGAATTAAAGCTTTGTACTTGCTTTCTTTCTTTTCCTGTCTTAAAGGTTCTAGAACCTGTCTAAACCTTGATAGCTAACTATTTTTATTTATTTTCTTATACAATCACTAAGGAAACCTTATTACATAGCATTATTTCAGCATACATAACATTTTAGGCAGTAGCTTCTTAGCAGGCCTCTAAAAGCTATACAAATGAGCAGCAACAATCTTCAGAAGTGTCCCAAGTATTTCTTCAGACCCACTGCATATTAAAAAAAACAGATCCGAGTACTTATAGGTCACTTCTGTAGAATATAAATCAAAACTATTTTCTCCAGTTTGCAAGTATCATTCATAAACCAATCTGAGATAAATAAAATACAGTTGTTATATTGGAAGCGTTGGCTTTGTCTCATTTCCACAAATTTTAATGAGGAAATACAGTGAAGAAGTTGTTACAGGTGACATCTGAGAGATGGCTCCATCCTCTTGAACACACGTATTCGAAATATGGAGATAACTACACTTTTTACAAGTTAAAACTCTGCATCACTCCTCCACCCAGCCAACATTAACCAGACTGACCTTATCTGTCAGACTCCTTTTCTCTCTGCGATCATTCTCATCAACTTCCATGTTTTCAATTCCTGAATCCACATCTACCTGGGACATACTGTAAGTGGAAAAAGAGAAGAAGCTCATTAACTCTTAGAAAGCTGCAGACAGTCCTCTGTAAGATGCTGACTGAAGGAGTGTCACCTTAAGCAGAAGTAGCAGAGAAAAAAACAATGCAACAGGAACAGCCACATGGACAAACACCAAGTAAAACTGCTAGCTGATAAATGCTTCTCATATTAAATTTATTTTGAATTCAAGAAACACGTGTCTACGTTTCTTCAGCAGGCAAACTACACAGCTACCACATCCCATAACCTTTTCTTTTTTAAACAGAGTAGATGAATTACCCCCACCAGACATGCTCATCACTCCATGCCTAAGATAACGATTCGTCTTTTATCACTTCAGGTCAGTAATTCCCACTAAAACCAGACTAGAAGAAGCATTAGAGTGCTCTAAACAGCGTGTCGTTTTTAAGCATTAAACCATATTGCATTAACACAGCTGGAAGTGAGAAATGGCAGAATATTTTCCTGTGTAAGTGGTTTTGATGATTAGCATTGCGCAGTATTTGCTGGCTTATACAAGCTGCATTTTTTTTTACCTTTTCTCACAGGAGACACTATCAATATCCATGCTCTGAGACCGAGAGAGGGACTGAGATTGTGTTTCAAGGCTGTTAGATGGAGAACTGCTGAGTGAACTCACTCCTTCGCTGCTCTGGCTTCGGTGGGCTACTCCTAGAGAAAAGGCACCACCAAGATTACTACTGCAGAGATGAGAAGGCACTACACAGTTAGTTGGATGGAAAAGGAGTGGAAATACTGCTTTCCAGTTCTGCTTTTAAGCACTCTTAGCAATGCATTAGGAAATAAATGTTAATAATACTGACATTTGACTACAGATAATCACATTCTCTACCTTCATTGGAGCAGCAGTATGGGAGTGCTTACCTGCATTACAACACAAAGAAGAAAGCTCAGTTTGCATCCATGAAATACTCAGAGATTCACTCCCATTAAAAAACAAACAAAAAAACCCACACTAGCAAACTGATCTCTTGTAATACTTTGTCAGAGTCCCTCTGAAGTCCATCTTATCAGAACAGGACTTCACACTGGGTCATCACAATTAAGTTAACTTGCGTGAGGATACAGGAGAAAACTTATCTGAGCTCTTACAGTCTTCCCACAAAACCTCCCACAGTTTGATGGGAAATTATCAGGACTTTTCCTTCTCCACAAAAAATAAAACAAGCATCCAGGAAGTCCAAAAACCACGCACTACGTGCAACCCCAGCAAACAGAGAGCAAAATACTGGCTGAAGCATGGGTGAGGAATGTCAGCATTTGAATAGATGGATTCATTTGGCAATGAAAACTTCAGAGGAGTGTAAGACACCAGCATGGTATGAAGAAAGTTATCTGAAATGAATTCCAAATAATCCAGGAAAAGCCTTGTACTCAATATCAATGGCAGTTGAATGACTTCTACAATCATCTAGATGAAGAGGGCTCTTACATGTAGTCTATCCCCAAAATTTGTGTCTACTTACGCTGTCTGAAGTCATGATTTATAATAAAGTAGCAATGGTTGCAAGCTGCAATTGTAGCTTTATCAATAGCAGGTATTTGAACACCAGCAAAGGACTAGGGGAAAAAAGTATTGTTTGTCTACCTGTTTAAAAAGAAAGCAGCAGGGAATTTCACTCCTTTGGGTTCTTTTGCCTGCATTTTACAAGCTATCCCCCAAACAGTATTAGGTTTCAGGTAAGAGGTGTGAAAACCAGACTGACAACCTATTTTTAAATTCCAGCACTGGCTGTGTTTCATGTTTCTACTGAAAAGTGTACGTTTGTCCCACATTTATGGCAGCAACACATTCTGAACTTAACAGTGGGGGCAGCGAAACAGAACAAGTCAGAATTAGGCTCTTTTGACACAAGCTGTTTTCAAACACTCTTCCCAGAGCTTTCCTAGGTCTTGAAACAAATCACTTTACAGGAACAAAACTGTAGGAAGCAGGAAAATGCCCTTTCAAAGACAGTTTGCTGAAGAACAATTAAATATTCAGCATAGGAGGTAGAAAAAGTTACTTCATTCTACTCCTTTGAAACTCCTGGTTTATTTCCCTGGGTATATTCCCTTTATACTTAACTACTTATTTCAGGCTGGAAATGAGTCAGTATCCAGAAAACACTCGGATCACCAAATGAAAAGCAGAAAAAAACACCTATTTGCCAAGACCAAATGCCTGCAAAAGATTTCACCCAGGAAGCAGGAAAATGTCAAGAAAAACTAGAAAATGTCAAGAAAAACTACTTATTTCAGTTCTAAATGGCTATTTCCCCCAGCCCTGAAATTTTAGTGATGCATATTACAGCTTTGTCACAAAGTCCTTGCACGAGGCACAGGCCCAAGGCCTAGTACAGTTTCTTCACAAAACCAAGGATACAGAAATCTGAACTACAGTGTCTGAACAGTGCAGAGTTGCTCAGGTCAATCAGGTTAAGTAAGAGCAACTTTGAAAAGCAGAACTTCACTGCTGCAGTTTCCCTGGAGATAACGCCCAGCAGAAACACACTGACCGTGGCAGGGGAAGGCTGACTTCAGCTGGGTATTCCAGCACGCTGCTGATTTAAGATATCCCAGTCACAGCCTTGTGTCCCTTCAATACGTCACCAGTTATAAAGGCTCAAACATCCCTGAATCCTCCTCATCCCTCTTCCCAAAGAAATAGCTTGCGAAGTCAGTGGATAAAGAGACCAGAGCAAACGTGGCTTACCAAGGTGAAGAAGTGCAGTGTTCTACATTCCTTTACTCCCACTGCCAGGAAAATGTACTTTAACAGTTATACTGCAGTACTCATTAACAGGCCTCTTCAAACAAACTGTCCTACCTACCACCTTCTCACAATAAATCTTCCAGAATTTACTTCCTTTGCTGGATCAGGTACACAATAAAATACCTGACACGTGAAGTTCCAGTCTGCCTTAAAAGAAAAAAAAAAAAAAAAGGAAACAACAGCATACAGAGATATGCAAAAAGTAAAGACCACACACTGAGTGTGTGTAGCTGTCATTGATATGCTGGTTTTAGGCTCTCCAACATATTTGCAAAATACATCAAAATAATGATCACATTTTCCTTGAAACTGATGTGTAAGTCTGATCTCACCACGACATACAACTTCTTCTGAAAACAGATGCTTCCCAGGACAGTGTTCTGCTGGGGCTGCTCTCTGTGTCCAAATGAATTAAAATCCTCTGCAGTTATTTCAGCCTACTGCTCAAAGGAACCCCTGCAAACCACACACTGTTAGCTGAGTCTTCATTTATGCACTAAGCAAACACAGCAGATAATCAGTTGGGAACATTTTTCCCTGATCTAGTCCCCAGTTAAACTGCATCTCTTACCCTGGTGTGAAAAACTTATTTTTCCTGTGTTAGTTTTCACATGGATTAAGGCTATGAGCTGCCTCACCACACTGCCCTTCCCTCTGCTGTCCTTAGGAGCAAATAAAAATACTTCTTTGAGCAAGAGTCAGACCTAAGACAGTTTAAACTGGTCATGTAACCACAGGCTGCGTGAACACGGTGAGTGACCTCTGCACTGTCCTTAAAAAGAGAGTCACCTTTGCTTCTGGGTTGCTGTCTACAATCATGAGGACAACACACAGTGTTAAATTCCAGCTGCAATGAGCTTTTCTCAGGAAATGCTTTTGATAGCTCTTCTCTGTCCTGTCTTGGGTACGAGGCAACAAAATAAGCAGGAAGGAGTCACTCCTGAGTATTTCAGAACAGCACTGTAATTAAATTACAAGATTTAAGCTTGTAAATTAGCGTACTTGCCAAAGAGAAAAGCATAAAATTTCAGAAAGGAAATCAATCCATAATGAATCTTGCATGCTTATCAAAGAGAGTTTGGAAAAACTGTTCTTTCAATCAGATTGTTAGGAATTGCCTCGAGCACTGTCTGCAGTCTTGAGTGTCTCAATATAAGGACACCAAACAGTTGGACTCTATGTTACAGGTCTATTCCAACCTAAATGGTATTGAAAACTTGTTTAAGACAATCTTGACATTTGTTTTCAGATTGTTCTTGTGAACCTCTTAGCTTAGTAACAGAACAGAAAAAACAATTTAAGTTTTCAGATAAAAGTTCACAATACAGGAAAATGTGCCAATTTGTTTAGATTTCCAACATATCCAACTTGAAACTCAGTAAACAGTGAAACTGTCAAAGTAATACAAAGGAGAAAGCAAATACTTTATTCTTACATTGACAATGCAGTCACAGCCTACTATTTTTAGTTTTGCCCAATGCTTGTAATTAAATATCAAAAATGAACTTGGGACTGATTGCTAAAATGTACCTAGAAACCAATCAATGGAAACTGTGTTGCAAGACTGAAAAGGTTTTTTTCCCCTGTCTCCTTGACAGATTGGCTTCCTTTTCTGTAATATCCTGCAATATTAAAAAGTATTAAAACCATCAAGCTTTGGTAACTCAAGATTTTACCTGCCATTAGTTTATTGATACCTGGAAAACAACTGTATCTAACCATTTATTCTTGAAAATGAAAACAAAAAGTACCTTCATTCACTATTTTAGAATGTTTATTTCTGAAACTTTTTAGTACCAGCAGAAGTAATCCCAGTAAGAGCGTTCACGTTCTAAAGATGAGGAGCTGCAGAGTAACTTTGAGTAGACGTGCAAGAATAATTTTCATCGCTAACGCGCCAACCTACCTGATGCACCAATTGGAGAGGTAGCTGGGGTCATGCTATGGACATTTAGGCCTAGACTATGGGATGGCCCCGGGGCTGCTGCTACTACAGGTGGTCCCGGTGGGGTCTCTCTCTGTGGTGACGTCAGCGGTGTAGTAGGCTGGGAAGATGGTCCACCTGCCAAGCGAGCAAGGCGCCTTCGACGAATCTGCGTCAAGGAAATAAAACAACAGCACATGAGCACTTGTCCACGTGCCCAGAAGCTCACGCGCCCCACGGCTGCTCTCTGACCTTTCCACATGCTGGGGGTATTCACACAAATTCACAAATCCAGGAGTTTCACTCGATAACCTGCTAAAAGGAGATGATTCTCGCTGCCGTTCCTCCGTTCTGGGTGGTAATACTAAAATACTCTTGGTGTTTAGATTTTAAGTATGTATTTGCTGCCTCGGAAAACCATTTGCACTGGAGAATATGATGTTTGTCCCTCAAATAGTTGTGTAAGACAAGTTTAACATTTACTGCTCAGCAATTTCAAAACCTGTAACACTCCTCCCCGCTTGTTTTGGCCTTTGATGAAACAAACTGCATTAATCTGATAAAAGGGACAATATAAACACGACCTTTGCCTTAATTTCACACCACATGATACTAATAAAAATGGTCGTGCTGAAGAAGATCCAGTTGCAAGTTATTACAGAAGACTGCTCTCCAAGTTAATCTGAAACACACTGAAAATGCACAACTCATCTGCTGGACAGAAGCATCTCGAGAAGTAGACAGACAGTAAATAATGTCCTTCCATCACCCAGAGACATTCCACCCAAAGAGTTTAAAAAAACCCAGGTTTTGCACATTACTAATGAGACAGAGAAGCATCTGACTTCAGAAAACTGTTATAACATATATATATATAATATATTATTTAAATTACTATGTGGCCACATACCACTAATGTAATACCTGAGAAATAAACAGAGAAAATAAACTTTATAAAACTCATAATTGAAACCCGAAGCACAAACAAAAAACGTGAGATGTTATTTATTATCACAGGAGGCCTCGGAGGATCTGTTCCTCAAGCTTCAGTTTGAAACAGGCCTAGCAGAAGACAGAAAGATCACATTTGAAGGTGTTCATTCCCTGCAATAAGAAGCAATTTGTGTTATTCCCTCTTCGTATTATGACACTGAAGCCCTGGATCAGTTTTCATTTCTGCTCATAACCCTAAAAAACTGCCAAGCAAGTGAAAGAGTGAACAAAAGAGCTGTGTCAAGTCAATGTCTGTGCTACATTCCTGCAGTCATTTAATGGCCTGTGAAACCTCCTCCAACGGGAAGAAGAACAGATCAAATTAAATCAGACTTCAAAAAACTGTGGGCAAACAGTGTGTGGAACTACATCTCCCTCCGTGACAGGTGTCAGCACATCCGCATGGAAGGCAGCTAGAAAAGAAATTCTTTTTGGTTTTGTTCTTAAGACATGGGAGGGAAACAAAGGAAAAAAAAGCTATGATTAGAACATCTTAATCCCTCCTTGAGCTGATCGTACACACACGTTTAGCTTTGCCACAAGGAGAAGCTGTACGTATTAAGGTATCTTTAAAAGTTTTCTAAAATATCATAATTTTTCTCCATTTGTATCTTACTCCTTATTTTTTCATCTATTTCTCTGAAAAAAGTACAGAGGCACACCTGAGAAAACACCAGCTACGCGTCCCCGGATCCGTGTTCCTGAAACCAAAGGAAGCGTTCCCAGCTCACAGAGCTGTACCAGAACTACCGGTAATGCTAATTATGTAAAAAGCAAGGAAAATAAATGGGATCTGAAACTTTTCCACAACTTTTTGCATTCATCCTTGCTAGCTAGCTCCAAATCTGATGTTAGGAAGGAAATGTGAAGGAAAACTCATAGATAATGAATATATTTATCAGTTTATTCTCGAGTGTAGCCAAACGCTGGTTACTCAAACAAGGTCATATCCCTCACAAGGTGTGATCTGCGCAAATCCTCTCATCATCATCATCTCAGTTTCAAGTAGATACTTGAGGTCACTTGTGCCACTCAGCATTCCTTCACCTGCAGCACGGGGCTAGAGCAATGCTGAGGTTACAGCAGAACCAGCTGCAATCACCACCGGTGAAACGGGAGGACACCAAGACAAACTTTCTGCCTTGTACTTGTCGCTCTTAGTCCATCACCACCGGTCTTTCTTCTGGCCCAATCCCCCAGACTGTAACCTGCCCTGAAAAAAATGCTGAAAATGGCACAGAACAAAGAAATCCACACAGACACTGAGCTGCTTTTAGGTAAGATGCTGCAGGTAAAACAAATACAAGATTTCTCCCTGCCCCTTTAAGGATGATAAGCAAATTAACGTCAAAATATAAATAACCTTTGAGTATTTTTTCCACTGAAGGAGACAGCTTTCACAACAAAGGGTACATTTAGCAACTGTTAAAGGACCAGATTTGGTTCTTAGATACCCTGAGTTGTCATATTCCTCTAGGGTTACCTAAAATTTTATTCTCACAGAAATATGAAATTTGATCTGAAGATCAGAAAGTTTTAAGGAAGAGTGAAAAAAAGGGGAGAAACAAAGATATTGTGCTAGAAAGGCAAAAGTGCAGGCTGAAAGAGAAGTTTGAGAACACAGCATAAACCTGGTGCACACCTTCTATCCAGTTAATTCCCTCAAGACTAAAGAGCATCAAGGGGAGGGAAGACAGGCTTCATGCTCAGGGCACAACATGGGGACTCGAAATATGCAGCTCATGTGCAAGCACGAGACACAAAAGAGGCCCCAACACGTGTTGCCTTCACCTAACACAAATAACCTGGGTTAGAACTGTGGGAGCTCCAGGTCACCTGTTCTCATTCCAACTGACTCCCCAGATTACCATGAAGAAACACAGAGCTGAGCTTTGTTTTTTTAAGTGTTTTCTTAGGAAAGTTCAGGGTACCTCAATGACACCCACCCCTTGACTTCAGCAATAAGGATTTGCAATAGGGACATATGACAAGAGCTGTCACGTACCAGTCTGTTACCTAACAGTGACAAGGTACTGATTATGACACAGGCTACAGAACAAACCATGTCCATCTTCCCTACAGAGCACAACTCCACAAGATACAGTTTAAAAGGTTAATGGAAAAAAAACCTAATTCTAATTGATTGAATGGAAAAAGCAGATTGTTTTCTAATAGTACAGTTTTTGCTAGACACATCTGGACTATGTCTTTGAAGAGATTTTTGCTCTTACTGGACTTCTTAAAAGCTGTTAGCAGGGCACACTACAATAAACAATGGAAAACCAGCACCCTGTTATAGACAGCTACCTGATAATTTAATTTTGCAGCAGACCAATAAAGATACAACCAGGAAGACTGGTCCCTTAGGCTCACACACTCAGTTAAAAAAAAATAAATTCTCTATCAACATCTGCTTTAGTGGCAACTGCTTACTGAGACTCCAAGAATTTTTTTTTATTCTACCAGAATTATAGAAGAGTTCCAAATCTGTACAATAAAGGGTGGTTTGAATGGATAGCTGGATTTTTCTTGTATTCATTAGAGCATGTTAAATTGGCTTAAGAAATGCTTTATGTTCTGGTGACACCGGTAACGTTCTATGCTCACTAAACTCCTCAAAAAAAAAAAAAAATCGAGTAAATTTTAAACAATGCTAAATTTGCACCATTCTTTCCCACTTTTTGCCACATTTGGCTTGACTCTGCTTTTTTCTGTGCAGTCCCTATTCTCACCTTGTGCTGTCTATCGCTTGTGCTAAAAATCACACACTAAAAAGGAATCTTCTTTCCTCCCCTAAAGGTTTTTAGTGTGGTCTGTAGTGAATGACAGCTTCTCGTGCTTTAAGAAAGCAAACACTGAGAAAATTTTAGTGAGAGGCACTGTTGATAGTAGTAGTGGAAAATACCTTCCTGAAGCTAAAATATATCCTATAATCCCAAAGCCACTGAATTGTATCTGTCTTCTTTTTAAGTTACAATATGTTAATGTTACACTTAATTATGGTTTGATAGAATTAATAGTTTAATCTACAAGAGGCTTGCAACTCAACTTCAGTTAAGTGTTTTTTCACTTGCAGTCACTGCCAGTTAAAGAGCTGGGATCAGACAGGAGTCACATATAATGTATTTTAAAAGGCTATTTTTCCCATAAAGCCCACCTCTGATCTGGGATCCACTTTGCCAAGTACAGTAAAGTGGAGATGTGGAGGATTAAAATAGACTTAGCTCTGGCTTTTCAGTGAGGGGTCCATTAACAATAAAATGTGACAGCATGAACCTCTTAAAATGATATAAGATTAAGTCTGTCTCAAGCAACCACCTCAAAGTCCAGCCAGCTTTGGTCCTAGCTGAACTGTGTGAGGAAGACATGGAAAAACTTGAGTCACTTAAGACTGACATTTTGCCAGGAAAGGTAGATGAGTCCCTACTGGAGAACTCCTTTTCTGCAGCATCAGTTCCATGATGCAGTGTTTTTGATGATGTCAGTAATTTGCTGAAGCAGTGACACAAACAAGCTTACATAGGTGAAATAATTCTGAAATTAATCACAAAACACCTCATAATCATCCGAACAATCAGAAGACTAGCATGTAAACACAGCACTCATGAAATACACTGGCACCTCATCCCACTCTCCCCAACATGGGAATTGGGCTCCTTTTCTCCATGCTTCCACAGAGCGCGAGGACCTTCACCAGGCAAACAGCATCAAGCATTTCCTCCTAGTTCCTGCTGCAACGCAGTAGGGTCACTAAATCACGATACACAACATAATCAAAAAGACACTTAACTTTTTGGTATACAAATCTGAGTGATGAGAGCAGCCACCTTGCTCTACAACCCTGCCAGAAGATATGGTACAGAACAAAAATAACTTCTTTTAATCCTCCCTGGAGTATAAGTACAGCCTGGAGTACAAGTGAACTTATGCTGCAGCTGATCCAATACTTTCTATCTATGCAATACACTTTAATATGAAAGGATTACTTAAAGAGGTGATGGAAGATTTAAAGTTGTACATGATTTGGACATCACACCAGGACAGTGAGAAATTCCCTATATCCTGATCAGTACCTTGACAGAATTCATTTGAGAGCCCTCCTCCAATATATGAGCAAAACACAAGGCCCTAGTCTGTATTAAAAGAAAGGAAAACAGCACCACCTTTTAAACAAAAAAGCAAGAACAGTTCACCGTATTCCATGTCAGATGTTTGTCAATCACAACATAACATGTGTAACTCTCAAGTGGAAGAACAGGAGGGTGAACAAAAAGCAAATCAAAGGAAGCATCGGAAAACTGGCAAGCTTGTATCATGCCGTTTCAATAAAAAAAAAATATTAAATATAAGACCCCAGACAGACAGACAACTTGCTTCTCAGCAAAAATTCTCAGGACGCAAGATTTTCAGTGGTTTACTATGTTAGAAAGTAGGTGTTGTTTCTGGGTTTTTTTCAAATCACACCCAGAGAACACAGAAAACGCCTGGTGCTGAACACAGAAAGAAGACATCCTCCAGACAAAGACTACCTGGCAGATGGAAGCAGGCAACAAACAATTAAGCAAGAGAAGCAATTCAAGCCCATCGACCAGGCAGGGGCTGGCAGGTCAGGGGCAGCCCGAGCACACAGAAAAAAGACGGAGCACGGACCCCGGGCAAACGCAGAGCGCCCCAAGTAACGCTGCTTCCCACACAGAGGTTTCACCTTGGGGTCAGGAAGAGGGCCCGGGAATAGCCCGGCGCCTTTTCCCCGCAGGGCCCGCCCGCCCCTCAGGCCTCGGGCCCCGCGGACTCACCTCGTCCGTGCTCAGCTCCTCCATCGCCTTCCTCTTAATGGTGAACGGAGGGAGGGCGCTTTCCTCTGCCCCGCCGAGGGGCAGCTCCGAGGAAGCGCTCTCCTGTCGCCTCTGCCCCCCGGGCCGCCTCACAAGGGCATCTCCGGGGCGGCCGCGCCGCGCCTCACTTCGCCTCGCCCGCCGGCAGCCGGCCCCGCCGCCGCCGCCGCCCCCAGCCCGCTCCCCGCCGCCCGCTCTCGCCTCGGCTGCCGCCGCAC
>JANVCC010000174.1:1672655-1712897 GCA_025345505.1 Todiramphus chloris collaris
CGGCTGCCGCCGCACTCCGCCGCGGCCGAGAGGGAGCCGCCCCCCCGGCTGCCCCAACCCGCCCGCGCCCCTCGGCCTCAGCCCCCGCCCGCGCCGCGGCCCCTGCCCCGCGCAGAGATTATTCATCAAAACAAGAGGGCGGCGGCGGCCATCTTGGGGCGGGATCACGTGAGCCCGCCCGTCGCCGCGGAGAGAGCAGGGCACGCCGGGCCGCGAGCGGCGCCGGCCAATGGCAGCGCCCGGCAGGCGGGGCGCGGCTCGGCGCGCGGGAGGGGCGGGGCCTAGCGCGGCTCGTCGTGGCGGCCAGGGAGGGGCGGCCCGAGCGCGCCATGGCAACGGGGGCGGGGCAGGGGGCGGGGCCGGGGCGGTGAGGGGAGCGGAGAAGGGCGGGAAGGAGCGCGGCCAGAGGCGGCAGCGGCCCCGGCGTGGGGGGAGCGAGACCAGAGCGGCCCCGCGGGTAGGGATTGGGCTGGGGTGAGGCTCCTGAAGGCGTTCGGGTGTCCCGGGCCCGCTTTGCTCCCACTTCTCGGTGACGATCTCTTGAGTATTACGGGTTTTTAATCTCATTATTACAGCCGGTGTAACGCATGGAGGGAAAATGAAGGTATGAGGTCTGCGGTGCACACTGGGCTTTGGGCTCCTCTAAGTGCGCTTTGAACCTGATTTTTTTTTTTTTTTCCTTTTTCGTGTAAAAACACAAACTTTTCTACACCTACTTCCTTTATTATACCGCAAAATGATGTTTTTGTGAAGGACAATATTTTCCTTTTCCTTTTCCATCCCCCTTGAAGTGAAACTCAGAGCAGCTGGGGCCTGTGGGGACTCAGGGGACTGGGTGTTTGCTTCCAGCTCTGCTTGTTTGCTGGTTTATAATCTGTGTAGGTGACAAAGGCTTTGAGAAGTTGCTCTTTTGGAAGAGAACACACAAAAAAAAATGTGAGTTACTTCAGCAGGGTTTTGCCTCGAGATGAACAATTGCTAATAATGAGCTCTCGACAGCCAGCTACTCACAGCTCAGAGTAGGCGAGGGAAAGAATCCCCTAAAAGGGGGACAACAGGGTATTAAGATGAAAACAAAGTGGTCTGTGTGAACGAGGGACAGAATTGAGACACGTTTCTGTAAGCACTTCAAATAATAAAGCAGTACAATTGATCAGATAGTAGCAAACTACATTCAGTGTTGCAACTCCTTACATTGTTAGATATTGTTGTATAATTTGTTTTTCTTATATCCTCACTAGAAGAATTGGTTTACAGACTGTGAATCCTGTTCCTTTGGTCTATTTTGATTGTAGAATCCAGAAGGCAACCTGTTTGTGTTCACTTGTGTATAAAGTACTTTCACCTGTCTATAAAGTACTTTCACCTGCAGCTGGCTTACTTTAAAATCATTATACACATGGGCAGTAGTTGCACTAAAAAAAACCTGAGAGGCTGGTTGTTGAAAAAGTTCCACCATCAAAGCAATAATGTAAAATATTTGGTCTGAAACACCTTTGAATAAAACCCTTCAAGCGCTTTCCAGGGGAGTTTTGTTCTTGTCCTTCAGTTCTAGAGTTCAAGTGTGTACCTTGTTGGCAAAGACCATCTTAATGTCTTTTTGGTTTGGTTTTTGTGGGGTTATTCTTTTTTTCCCTCATTTCTAGACCATGTGACTGCTCCCTTTCTTTTCTCACATTGCATTTCAAGGTGTTTCATTTGTATTTTGTGGAAGCAGGTGAGTTGGTTAGTATACCAACGGAATTAGGATGAGCACTTTTGTCACTAATATCTTCTCACCCTCAAGATCTCCAGTGTGTTCTGCACAGATTTACCTGCTTCCAGATCAGAAATTAAAGGAGGAAGGTAGCAATAAGAAAAGCAATCTCACTGCTATTAGTAACTCTTCTATATATCTAAAGTAAGGGCCTACTAATGAATTACTACACCTTTAATCAGACAGCTTTCTAAGGTTGCATTTCTCTGATTTCTACCTGGAGTCTCTCTGTGCACTAACAGAGTTCTTGAAGTCATCACCGCCTCTCCGTATTGCTTCTCATGAGCATCTCATCGGAGTGCACAGCTCAAAAGCTGCGGGGCTTGAGTGTACCTGCAATATTGGACACTTGGAGCATCGCTGGTGGGAACCTCTGCAGTTTAAACAAAGCTGCTACGCGATTCAGCGGTGCCATCTAGTGGAGTCCTGGCGGCTGCGTGGCTGTCTCCGGTAGATTGTTTCACAGAGTAGGGCTGCTGCATGAATTTGTTATTTGTATTAGAATAACATGGTAGAAGGAATTTTGTTTTCGAATAAATGAGAACTACTCAGTTCCAGGAGGAAGGCGCTGTCAGAATGCAGAGATTAAACACCGGGTGTTTAGTGTTGGACCCCAAATTTCCCTGACTAAAGAATACTGGTTGTTTGCATTTTGGAAACTTGCTTAAATTTACATAGGCCTCTTCTAATTCCAGGGGAGGGGGGTGTCCAGTCTGACTAAAAGCCCTCCACACTTCAACAGGTTTTGTCTGCCTCTGGTGGTAGCTTTTAGAATTCTGAACCCACAAGCACTATCAGAAAGGTGGTGCTACTTCACTTGTAATATGTTAGGGATTATTTTAGAATTACTTTCCTCCCCTAAGAAGTAATTAAGTTATTGAGCTTATCAAACCTTTTCTCTTTCCACTGGTGATAAGATCCCTGCCATGTTAGTGCTACCAACAACATCCAGCAACTCATTTTACATGTGACTACCAAGTTGATCTGCCCACTTATGTATGTTTACCCGAGGTAGAATAAACCCTACTTCTCTGTGCAGCATTACCTAAGGCCAAAAAGAAAAATATTTGACCAAATTGAACAGATGTGTGCAAATAAATCTTAACTTTGTTCAATTATTTTGCAGACTGGAATCTACGTGGATTACTCAGATCTATCTTCATTGTTCTGGGATTTGATTACAGGCTGGCTTCCTCTGGTAAGCTGAATTTAATTACTCTGAGAACAAAGCAGCTATGGCACAGTGTAGGACCTTACATCACATGTAAGATACAAGCAAGTGGAGTTAACTACTATGCTGTATCTTAAAAAGAAGCATTTTGAATAGTAAATCTGGATTCTTTGTTGTCTGCTTCCTTTGTTGTTCTCTTCCTTCTCTACCCTCATTCCCTCTCAGTTTTGTTTGATGTTGGCATACACCTTTAGCGTAAGCAGTTTTTCTGGTTTTGATTTAGACCATGAGTTGACTGGAGACTCAAGCCACATCACTTCTGCTTTCAGTTGTTTTGTTGGGTTTTTGTTTTGTTCCCCCGTCCCCAAAACACATTCAGAAGTCAGATACATAATATTGGATTGGTTTTGGGTGTTTATTAGCAAAAAACCAGATCTTTAACACTGGCAACAGCAGACTTATTTCCTGAGCCAGAAACATCAGACCATTTAGGTTTACAGGTACACAGCATCAGTTCTTGTCCAAGCAGCCATCACTGGACACAGGGAAACAGTTTCCTGTGCGTAGATGTCTTTCCACGTAGGAACCAGTACACATCTTCAAGCTCTCTTGAAGACCTGTTTACATACTTGGTTCTCACAACGAAGTTCCTACCAAAAGAAAAAAGTATAAATAGATATATAGCAATGAAAGGGACTGCTTTTAGAAGTGACATAGATCCTTTACCACAACTAATGCTCTGCTGCCATGCTAAAAAGTTACTTAACATTCTGAATTTAACTGTTACAGTGAAACAATTAAGTTGTTCCAGCTAAACTAAAATCAAAGGAGCCTGTGCTCACTATGTAACATCCATTACAAATACTACAGAGATAGAAGAAGACTTGTGCACAACACTACATTATAGATCCTATTTTTGTTATAGAGGCAAAATTAGTAGAAATCTGAAGTAAATACCAGGTGGAGGTCATCCCCTTCAAGCCAGTGAGTCCAGCCCCTGTTCTTCTTCTCACCAGTCTGGACACAGACAAGTTTGTCATTTTCCCAGGTAACCAGGCTCTGGGGATGAGGAAACAAAGTGTTTCTGTATGTCTGTGTCTCAGTTCTGCAATGTAATCTTAGACAACATCTTTTTTACCTGGATAAAAGGGGATCTAAATACTAGTCCTGAGGGAAGTGAAACTCCTTGCCTGTAACTCAGGCTCCTATCTCTGCATTGTGTTACTAATAGTATTGTTGAAATAATTTCAGCTCAAGTAGCTGGACTGATCATGGTCTCTATATATTCCATCTTACCCTGCATTTTCTGTTATCCAGGCCTTTATTATCTTCTTCAAACTCTTCTCCAACTTTGAATTCAAGCAAATAATCTCTGAATGTGCTCGTGGTATGGATATAAAATGAATCACCATCTTGTTTGATCACTTTCTGAGGCTTCAGCATTTTTGCTATCTTGCGCGTTGCAAAGTCAATACCTTGGACAGGAGGCAAAAAGGTCAGAGTTGCTTTTATCATCAGGCATTTTGACAGCCAAGAATTGCCTTTATCACTGCTAGAAGCATTTCTTAGGTAGCTTCACCTTACTGCTATGCAAGGTTTTGTTGTTTGGGTTGGTTTGGGATTTTTGTTTGTTTAAAGCTGTATGTTACCCAGATCAAGTCACACTCTTGTACATTTTAGTCTTTAGAAACCATTTTACTCAATTGTTGCACAGTTCCTATGCAAATTTTCTATGATGTAGAGTCAGAAGAGTCCTTTAAATTAGGAGTTGGTTTTCTCCCCACACAGACACCCTAAACTTGGTCTCAGACTTGCCCCCTGCTTATCTAGATGTAGTTGTTAATACCTCTTCTCATCCTTTGTCAGATGAAAGGTATTATGTAAATTAACAATAAATCTTTGCACCCTGTACCTTAAATAGGGTAAAATGAAGGGCAGTCATAAAATGAATTACTTGGGCCCAGAACCCTTCAGTTACTCAACTAGCTGGATATTATCTTCCTCATTCTCCTTACCCTGACAGAAAAATTCTTCATTTTAACTCTGCAATATTGATTTTGGTCCAGTATACTGGCAACCAAGAGTAATTAAAGATTATTTGTAAATCATCCACTGGTTTCTTTGCCTTTACTCCTTAAGTCCCCCCAGTTACACTCTGAAAACAAATGGCATTTTTCACAAGACTGGGAGTTATATTTCATTTTTAAAAGTCCTTTGCTGAACAATGTTTATTAACAAGGAACAGACAGAATCACTATTCCATTTGACATGAACACATTAAAATTATATTACTTAGGAAACTGAGGAATAAATTCTCATGATTCTCACCCCTTCTTTTTTTTTCTAATTGGTAATACAGCAGGACTAGAAACAGAGACTTGTTCTTTCACCATGTTGAAGACACAAGTAGACAATTTCAGTAGGTCAGACAGCATAGATACAACTAGAAAATGGATTTTATTCTAGTTGTTTGGGCAGTAACCAACAAAGGACACTGCTGGTCATCAGTTTACACAAGTCAAAAAGGCAGGAAGTGTTGGGAGAAGGCAGCACAGAAGGTTGCCTGCTGTTACAGTCTGCAAGAAGCTTTGTACAAGAAAACTAAAAAAGTACTAAGAAGTTTCTTAGTTTCAGGGCAAGCTCTTTGCTGTCTCTGATGAAAGCTCTACAAAAATTCTACTTCTAACAAGCATTAGGCTGAGAAATTCCTGAAAGCTGTGATGATACTTGGGTGACAGACTAAAGTATAGTTAATGCTCTCTATTTTTTAAATAAACAAAAACGATTCTCTTGTTTTTTCAGAGGAAAAAAAAAAAGCTTGATCAGTATCTAAGTTTCAGAAGAACTCAGACTCTTACAGTTCAGGAAGGGAGGAAGGATAGATTCAGGAATTTTTACCTACCTAAGGCTACCATGTAACCTTCAAAGTTGTCACTGCTGATGAGGTTCCAGGTTCCACTGAAATCCACAGGCATTGCCAGACTGCAGAAGGAAGATACAGCCAACCCCTAATCAAAAAAGCCAAAATGAAGCAGTAGCTTTCCAACCAGGCCTTATATAAGGAAGCCTGTGGGTGGGATAAGGTCACAGAGCCTTTCTGATGGAGGGGAAGGGTGCTGCTACGGAGCCAATAGGTGAGAGGGTGTTTGTAGACCAGCTCCAGCTGTGTTGGAGGGAAAAGTTCACAGTTTCTGAAATCTTTGTGTGGAGCAAATGTTAATAGCCCAAGAGTTGCAATGCAAACCAAAAACTGGTTTAAACTGTGTCCACCTTGTGTATTTTAAAGGGAATCACAGACAGATTTTGTCATTACTAAAATTCCCTGCGTGTTTATTAGATCTGTGGCTTTGTGCTCTAAAATCTGCACGTTTGTTGAAAAGGTGATTTATTTTGTTTTACCCCCTGTAAATAGGTGCTATATTTGAACAGACAGGGATTGACTGTTAAACCTGGCTCGTATT
Organism: Todiramphus chloris collaris; assembly: GCA_025345505.1. Classification (NCBI taxonomy): domain Eukaryota; kingdom Metazoa; phylum Chordata; class Aves; order Coraciiformes; family Alcedinidae; genus Todiramphus; species Todiramphus chloris. The sequence goes on from JANVCC010000174.1 coordinate 1,679,044, forward strand.
GTATCAGCAAAGTTTAAAGCACTACCTGTGACACAGTAACAGAGATAAGTGATATCTCCTTGGTTCATGCCTGCAGCAAACAGTAAGCAGCATTGTTGTTGAGTGGTTATAACAACAAAGAGAAAAGTAAATCTTGTTTGCATACGTTACTCTCTGATGTGACTCTCAACAGAGCTCTGCTGTGCCACAGTTTACCTGTCTGTGCTCTGGTTTCTGTCATTTGTATCCTAGTTAAATGAACATACATGTACAAAATCATGTATTTTCTCAGATGCCTTACAGGGAGAAAATTTGTGTAACAGTAAGGCATGAGAACAGCAGATCCAGAGGCCTGAGCTCTGTTCCCAGTTCTGCAGCTCTGTATTTAGTTTTCCTAGATGGGAATACCAAAAACCCCAAACTGATGGGCATGGGAAATCTGAACTGTGTTGCTACCATAGTAGAAAGGGAATTTGTTATTCTGATTCTTTAATGAGGACTCTCTCCTATAGCTGCTACCTTTATCTATTTACTGACTTGGGTTAGACTGAATAAAATTATAGTATTTTGCAAAGAAAATTAAGTTTTCCTGAACTTTAGCTCCACTTTTGGAGCTGCCAGTTTGACCTGTATGACTCATGGAATCACGCGAGTAGGAAATTAGGACGTCAGAGCTTGCTTCCTGTTTGCAAATGGATATTGTTCTCTAGCCTGTGCTAAACTAAGAATGGCACAGCAAAATGCAAATTAATGTTTCTCCTGGACTCAAAGAGTAACATTTGACCCATAATTTGTTACTATGAGGTTATGGTAGTAAGACACTGTTGCAATGCTACTGACTCTTCCAAGTAAAGAGAAGACAGTGGTTGGGTAAGTCCTGTGCAAAAGCATTTTAATTGAAAATGAAGACTATTCAGACTGCCTGCGATGCAGAGCTTCTTTCTGACAATCAGTACTTAATCTCAGACTAAGACTTAAAAGGGTGCTATTACAGGTGTGGTGTAAGGGCCCTATGTTCTCTTAAGAGGGTAGAACCAAACACAGTGATGGAAAAAAATGAAAAAGCCTCACTTATGTTTGTAGAACATCTGTGAATGGATTATAGCTCTTTCATACAGAAGGTTAGTGAACTGCATTCTTCACAAACCTTACATTTTTGAGTATATAGATTCTCTTTTAGATCTAGTCCACTCTATAGTTATAAAACTCAAGTTATACCTGTCTAACACTTTTGAATATTCCCCATCACCGACCCTGTTGTTGATATTTCTGACTGGAATGGTCCATTGTCAGGGTGCAGTTACTTGTAGTGTTGTAACAGGCAGGTTTCTGGATCCCACTTGTGAAACAAAAGATCCATATTCAGCAGCTGGTGTAATTTTCAAACAATGTTCTGTTCTGTACAGGCAGAACAGTACTGCAGTCATTGCACAGCCAGAACTGTACTGCAATCATTCTACCTGCTTAAAAATCATGCAGTCATCAGACATCAGGTTAGGTTAATAACAAGATGACTAAAATTAGCATACTGCATGCAATTTATTTTATTGAAAGATCCATCACACATTACCATATTAGTACCCAGTGAAATGTAACTGTTTGAATACCAAAGCTTTATAAACCATCCTACTGAATTTGCAGTTTCTCTAGAACTACACACGTGCATCAACACACACTAGCATCACTACTTAGAAGAATAAATCTAGACTTAAAGTGCAGTTTTACTCTGAAAAGAGATCACATAAATAGGGTGCTTTCCCATTAGAAAGATCTGCTCTGTTAATTCAGAAGCACTTGAGTGCTGGAAAGAAATCTTTCTTGCTGTCTACTGTCTATTCTTGTCAGTCATAAGGACAGACAGCAAGTGAAAGAGAAAAGTCGAGGTTGTCCTTTCATACACACATCAATAATAGTTATCTTTAATCTGTTACAGCAGCTTGATTGATGAGGTGTCATGGGGGGCATAATTTATCCTTAGGTATCTTTATTACTGTTGATGGTAAAAGAACCCAGCCTCATTATCAAAGGACAGTGTAGGCTCTAGGGGAAAATAGGGCAGACTGAGCACATTTGATGCAGGAACCACCAAGGGGAAAATACTTTAAAAGTCACAGTGCAGTTACAGATGCAACTTTAAGTTGTGACTTGTTTTTATTACACTAATCTCATGGATCCTCTGTAGACAGGCACTGTTACAGGCTGGAGCTAGCTGAACACAGATGTTCTAGTCAATGGCAGTTGCAGAATTCCACATGGTGCTCCCAGTTCACATGCCTGATGCTAGCTCCACTGTGGGTTACTGGTTTTCCCCATAGTGCCTTGTGTCCTCTGCTGGGTTTTATACAAGCCTTGCAGGCCCTCAGACCACCCCTGATGTTCTGTGTTTGGCTTCTGGCTTCCAGACTCCCCCATAGCTCCTGGGGAAGCCTAGACCTTTGCCTCAGATCTTTGGGGATCCTCTACCCAGGGAAGGAGGATGATGGGTTGTCACAGTTATGATCCTGGAACTTGTCCCTGGTTCTAGACTTGCCCAACAGCATCTACACTCCCTGTCCCGAGAGTCCCACATTCTGCTGCATTTGTTGATCTGACAAATGTGAACAGACTCATCTTGTGGAGATGGTATGAAAGAGCTGTTTCCAAGAGCATCTTGGAAACCTTTATATTTTTAATAAGGCACAGAATCCAAACAAAAATGGATGACAGCAAATAAAGGGAGGTAGAATTTATCACCATGACATTCACAGTGCCTCTCTAGTTCATATTCACATAACACATACAATATACTGCTAAGATTCAAAACCAGATTACTAGCAAAGAAAAACATGTATGTACAGTCTTAATATCCTAGAACTTCTCAACTCCGGTTCCAGAAAACAATTCTGGCTTATATGCATTTGGCTCAAAAGTAAAAGCTCATTTATTATTTGAAACAGAGACAACTGACTGTGAACCAGTGCAATGATACTATCCCTAATTTCTATCCATTAAATCAATGGCTGTAAACCTGTTTCTGAAGTAGGTCTGTCCTTCCATGAGAAACAGTGATGAGCTTAACATACCACTCTGGAAACGTGAATGGAAAAGTAAAGCACAAGGCATTTTTGGGAGCAAAATGCATGGCAGCAGACAAAGGGGCTGGATGTTTGAAAGGCAGGCAGCTCAAAAGATGGTATATCTAGCACCACTTCAGCCAGGAGTCAATTTTTCCCTTCCAGAACAGAGTTAATTTCATTGAGGTTTACCACATGCTGGCAGTTTTTGAAGAAACTATATAGTTTTACCAGCAGTAAGTAGTACATGTTGAAATTAAATGGCTTTGGTAAGACACTAAGTTATTAAAAATATTTCTATTGTATTTTATAAGTAACAGAGCAGTCTGATTTAAAACTAATTAGAACATTTTTGTTTGTTTTGTTCGTTAATTTGTAATTCTCATATGCAAATGTGAGTTCTTTTATTTAGTTCACTGAACTGTGACAAAATGTTCAAATGTGAAAATCTTATTACTGGATTTTAAAAAGACTGTGTGTTCACCAAACCTCAACAGCAACTACGCGGGTACTAAAGCCACAGAATTAGCCCACTATTTACTTGAAAAAGCAAGCAAACAAACCAAAAATACAACCCCCCCAAAACCACATTTTCCTCTATTGAACTGTAGCTTTTTTCACAGCAGAAAATAAGTTAGTTGTACAGTGCCTGTTAGTTCTTGGAATCACTTGCATGTTTCTGTAAGGGAGCCAAGACAACCCCAGCATTCCTGTCTTCACTCTCTGGACTATATAGATTATGTTTTTCTATGTATTCTCGAACTACATCAGGCACTAGGTAGCGAATGCTCTGGCCCCTCCGCAGTGCTCTCCTAATCTTGGTGGAGGAAATGTCATTTGTGATCCACTCTTCCACCAGGTGAATGTTATTCTTGTGTCTCCACAAAATATCAGATTCATAGATGAATTTCTGCACGCTGTTTCCAGCCCTACTGATGCATACAAGGCCATGATTTTCCACAATTTCAGTGATGTCCTCCAGCTTCCACAGGTTGGGGACCCCAAAAGATTCCAGCATGTCGCTTCCACAGAGCAGTTTAACCTGTGGGACACCTTAAAAACAAAAGTAAGACACAGGGCTTGGTTTACACCACTAGATTTTAGCTAATTTGATGGGGATGTTTAATTTCTAGGCTACACTTCTGTATTTTTGCTTCAGATGAGACAATGTAATGAAATACAAGAAAATATTCAGAGTATATAATTTATAATTAGTGTTCTCGATACAGAATCTTTCTGATAAAAGGTCATGGGAGTTTATTCAAAAGGATTGGAAAATAAACTCTAATGTGCTCATTTAGCCTTGGGGTGAATCAATCACTGTAAGGATCAAAGTAAAAGATAGAGAAAATTCCAGAATAATGAAGTATGAAGTTGCTCATCAGTGCAATTCCCTTGAAATAGCAAGTATTGTTAAGCATTTAGTGTGCAAACAGACTTAACTTTTTATATCTGGACTCTGATTTTTCTTTTTAATGGGGTCATGCCTGTTTGGTTCCTGTTTCCTCTTCCGTCCTGGCTTTGTTAGAGGCAGAGCATTCTGCAGACTGTTAGTGGGGACAGGAGATAAAAACTTTTGGTGATGGTACCTGCAAAACAGATGTAGAATAGATATTATCAAGGTGTAGGAGAATATAGGGAAGAGTACAGCCTACTAAATAATCTATCACCACTTCTTCCTGTAGTCCTTTCACAGGCAATCAATCCAAGAACGGATCTGCTGGAACAGGGACTTGTGAGAACGGGGTCATAAAATCTTCAAAGTAACAACTCCAAGCTTGCTTTGTTTCTTTTTAAAGAAAAATTCAATTTAGAAAGAAGAACCTCAGTGAAGTAGCAGTGACTGAAGGAGTAGAAAATGTAAAACTTAGAGACATTCCTTCAGACAATTCTCACACCAGCCTTTAAATACCCAAATGGGCAGCACAGCGCAGTAAGAATCAAATGAGGGAAGCATGTGTCTACCCTGTTCTAGTCTCTGACCCTTCCTCATCAATGCCTTTTCAGCACAAAGATTGAATAAAGCCCAACAAGCAACATAGTTGAAAAAATTGTTCACAGGCTCATTTTTTATATGTTTAGAGCTAATGATGCAATCTTTTATTTATCATGCTCATATAAATAGTACTTCTGAAATCACTGAGTCTATTCGTATGGTTTGGGGTTAGCCTGCTGTTATTCTAACTTGTTAGAGCCAACACCATTCCTTATCCTTCTATAGGTGCTTGAGGTTATGGCTGAAGAATACCTTAAAACTTTTAGTGTTTCCAACCACTCACTCTGGCTGCTTTCCCAATCATCAACTTCCACCCAATCTGAGTTTTTTGCAGCTAGTTTTGCCATAGCTACTCGGTGATCTGCGCTGATCAGACCTTTCTTCTTATATGCATCACCTACTGGTGAAATTATTCCTTTGATTACTTTGTATTTTCCTGTGGGGAAAAAAAAAACCAACACATTGTACAAGAACATGAGAAGTGGTTGAGCAGATGTTACTTCCACTGTATTGTATTTAAGCTATTACATAACCATTATTCACCGCTATATCTAAGAGCACCGGTGCAAGCTCCAATAGCCAGCCCAGTGGAAAAGTACGGTACACTCCTCCCATCGTGCAAGGCAGCACAATGAAAGGTTTAGTTCTATAAGGAAAAACTACAAAACTCATGCTTCAGATTATTAAAATTAGTAATATGCAACATATACACAACACTCTTCTGTCACGTGTTTGGCCTACAGGATTTTGTGTGGTGGATACACACACAGTGCCTTCAAAATCGATTTAATGCTTCAAAAAATATCTGTCACCATCAAACGGGCATTTCTATACACAAAATATTCAGCTTAACAGTGAAGTGTCTCGTTACCAGAGCTGTTTTGAATGAATGAAAATTAGTGAATGAAAACTTCTGAATGAAAATCACCACCCTACCTGTTTCATTAAAGTAGTCTCTAGCCAGCTCAAACAGCCTTAGGTGCATGTTGGTAATGGGATTGAAGGACCCGCAGGCCAGCAGCACTACCTCAGTCTTCTTGTCAGGATCTTCTGTGGCCATTCCTCACAGCTTACAGAGCCAAGGGTGCGAGTTACCTGCTGCTACAAGAAAAGACCAGATTAAGAAATAATTATTCCTACTCATTTGGGCTACTGATAAGCAGAAGATTTAAAAATATGATTGAACACTCATTTTTCTTCCTTTAGCATTTGGTGTGATGCTGCATTATCCAGTTTTTAAGAGATTAAAACCACCTCCTCTAGTCCTTCCTGGTTATCCCTGGCCAGAGGTACAAAGCAAGGAGCTGAGCCAACAGTGGCTTAATGGTGCAGAAAGGAGGAAAATTCTTTTGTGGGGCTTCAGAAATCAAGGATGTAGAGAAAATAAGTATGCTAGGAACAAGATATATGTAATAGATAAGTGAACTCCAATTTGCCTTGCCTCTGGATTATCAAGGCAGTTGCAATTCCCTCCTATATGCAAGAGGAAACATCTTTAACAATTAAATCACTGAAAACAGGCTGCTTGCCTGACGAGAGGACAGCATACTGCCCACTCTAAAGAAAAGCAGCTCACGCAGAACAGCTCCATGAGGAGAGATTATTTGTCATGATTGCAGGAGAAACTTTATTAGAACTTCATTTTATTTTTTTAAGTTTCCCCTGGGCTGGCCTTGTCAAATGAAAACTGGAATATGTTATGGGCCATTCTCCATATACTGTCTGTGAGATGTCTGAGACATCTCTGTCCAGCAACATCCCTGCCTGCAAAAATCCTACAAGGTCGCCCTCACATTCTGTCTCCTTTGCAAAGAAGCTGACTGATGTTCTGGTGAGATATCACCACAGCTAAACCATGTGATGGTTACTATGTACTAACATCAAATACACTTGAATAAAAGGAAGGCTCACATTTTGCAAGTGTTAGTTCTTTCCTGGGCTTTCAATAGTTTCACAAACTTTTCAAATATTCTTTCTTATTGCAGAGCAGTTCAGCATTTGAAGGGTTTGGTGTTACTTGGAATACAGCCTTCACAGGGACATCAGCTAGAAGAGTTACTATGGGAACAGGCAAGGAAAGGAGTTAGACTTGGCTTTGTAATGCACAAAGCCCCACTTTCTAAAGAATGTGACTCATGCTGCAAATTTGAAAAGGGTTGCTTTTCGCCTTTAAGGGGGAAAAAAAAGCAAAGGCAAAAACTATAAATAACTTTAAGATGAAAACATACAGTGTCTTTCCTGGAGTTATTCAAATGTCCTTTTGATCGCTGCTAGGTAACTTTACAATCTTCAGAACCGAGCAATTATTGCATCACCAACTCACCTTGTAGCACTTCGTATCTGTATAGAGACTGAAAATATAATTTACTAATTTGCACATACCCTCAGCATCCTAATTGACTTGCCCTCCTCTGTAAGCAGTGTTTTCACAGAAAACAGCTGCACGGTTCATGTGGAGAGCCAAGAAAATGATGGAGGTACCATCCCGTGATTCCCTCTGCTCTTACATCACCTTCTAACCAACGCGGTGCTGTGAGAGCTGGGATCTGCTTTCTATGAAACGACCTTCATATAGCTCGAGCTTTTGGCGGAAAGCTGTGCAATTTGCACATCCCAGGAGAGAAAAAGAAGACTATGTTCCAGTGGTGACTACAGCCCAGCTGCTGCCTGAGCTGTATACGGAACTCTGCCTGTTCTTACTGTCATAACTTCAGCAGTTTTGATGAACTATCTCTAATTTGGCACTGCTTGACACAGTTCTAATTACTGCAGCTTGACCACAAGGTCCAAACTAGCAGCAGCCCAGCTCCTGCTGTGCAGAGATCTGGGAGACTGGTGTGAAAATGAGCAGTTAGTGCCACAAAACTGAGGTCTTCAAATAACAAATGCTATCTTATGCCAAATACTAACTGAGGCATTTGTAAAACCACTCCGCAGAGACTTAGGATGAGGAAATAGAGTAAAATGGTCTTCACTTAGGTTTTCCATAAGCATAAGACATCCAGAATCATTTTCCCTTCTTTAGAAGGGAAAAGTGAGGTGTCATGTGAGGTACTTATTTACATACATGCTCATATATAATCTCATCGTGTTTATACATAATCTTACTACTATTCAGCACGTACTACTCACAGTCCTGCTAGGGCTTAGCTGGACTGGACACATGTTTGCACTAAAAACCCTGGAAGCACGTCTGCAGGGGCTTTGGGGATGGGTCTGAAAGCCGACCTGTTTGCTTCTATGGATAAGCAGGAACCTGTGAGTGTGCTTCGGTCCGTTTCACTTATATTTCGGAGATAAATATTTATTACACACGCTTATACGGCTGCAGGACATAAACACCACGAAATCCTGACTTGGCGATGGTCAGGCTCTCGCTGGAGGCTCCAGCGCTCAGCTCCTCCCTGCAGCTCCGCGCAGCCAGAGGCCTGCACACAGGCACGGCCCAGGCTCAGCCCCCAACCCCGCGAATCCCCCGCCGACCGCCGCCCCACCGGCGGGTCCCGCCACCGCCCCGAGCCGGCCGCGCTTACCGCCGGGACCCTCGCCGCCAGCTCCGTGCAGAGGGGCCGCACTGGGCGGGGCGGTGGCGGCGCGCTCCCATTGGTCCGGCCGCGGCGACGGCGCGTTCTCATTGGTCCCGGCGCCGCTACGGCGCGTTCTCATTGGTCCCGGCGCGCCGGAAGCGGCGCCTGGCGGACGCGGTCCGCTCCTCGTCGGCTGCTCCAGCTCCCGCCCGCCGCGGCCTGCCCCAGGTGAGGCGCGGGCGGTGGGCCCGGGCGGCGGGCAGGGCCGAGGCGGGCGGAGAAGGGCGGCCGTGGCCTCTTCCCTGTGCGTGCGGCTTTGCCGGCGGGAGCGGGTCTGGCGCGGACTCGGCTCCGCGAAACGCGGGCGCCAGGGAGGAAGAGCCAGGCTGGAGCCTGGCCTCGGGGGTGGGCAGGACCTGGATGGCGCCCAAGTTCCTTTCTCTCGGTTCCCCTCCGCTCGGCCTTCCTGGTCTCTCTCCTCTCCTGGAGAGAGGCCGCGTTTCCTCCTCTCTCTGCCGGCTGCTGCAGCTGTTGGCGTTGTGCAAGCCTCAGAACTCTCTGGGCAGCGGCTGTGGAGCCGGTCGGTGCGTGCCCCGGGGCCATCCCTCTGACCGCTGCCTTCGGCTGGCTCTCGACTCCTCCTTGGTACCCAGAGAAGCGCAGGTGGCCTCTAGAGTGCTCTGCTTTTCTGCAGCTAATGATTCTACCTGAGGTGTCACAGACACCTGCATCTGGGCTGTAGTCTCTATTAGCTTATCCGTGTTGAAGCTATTTAGTTGTTTTCCCAGGGGCAGCTGAAGAGTAGAATCTGTTTCATATAGTGAGGCCTTAATATTTTCAGTGTTTGCTACTTGATAGTGAGGCCTTAGTATTTTCAGTGTTTCCTACTTGATAAACAACAATAAAATATTCTTTCTCCTAGGAGTGTCATGTCACAACTTAAAACTTTCATATGAAATCAGAAAAATGGCTTCAAGAGGAACAACAGAGACCAGTAAGCTAAAACAAAACTTGGAAGAGCAGTTGGATAGATTAATGCAGCAGCTCCAAGATCTGGAGGAATGCAGGTAATAAAAATAGGTGCCTTCCTCTTACATAGTAGTATTTTTCTGAAGTGGTTGATGGAAGAAAGTGGTACCTCTTGAAAAATCTTGTGACTTTTTTGTGGTTTGCTGTGGCTTCATATTTTTTAAATGAGGTAGGATGTTTGTGTTAGGTAGTCAAAATGTGTCTTCTTGGATCCTATTTAGAGAGGATCTAGATGCAGACGAGTATGAAGAGACCAAAAAAGAAACTCTAGAACAGCTGAGTGAGATCAATGACTCCCTGAAGAAGATTATGTCTGGAGATATGACTTTGGTGGACGAGCTCAGCGGGATGCAACTGGTAAGGATGATGTGGTACTAAAAATAGTTCCTGTTTTGCCTGGACTCAATGAAAAAGAAAATAGATACAGGTGGTTCATTATAGTTAGATAGACCCATGTGAAAGATAGATCTATGTATCTGATGTTTTTATTAGTTGATATATCTGTACATGCTTAGGTCTTTTCATTTTAAAAGAAAAAAAATTAAGATTTATAACTGTAAGACTCTAGAAAAAACTGTGGGAAATTGCAAGAACTAAAGATATCAGAAGCTTAATATTAGAAAAATAACATAAAATAATGCAAATTAATATAAAATGTTTGAGGCACAATCCAGGACAGTATGTACCATGAGGAATAAAGCTCTTGCCTGTTTGTTAGACAGTATAAAGATAGAAGATCCTGTGCTTTTATTGCTGATTTTTATTGGACTCATACTAGTCCAAATGAAAAGGCTGTGGGAATGGCTGTGTAACTTCTAAGTTCTTTTAGTGAATTGATTGTATTTTATGCTGACTTCCAAGCTTTTGATCTATTTTCTCTCTTTTCAAATGTTTAATTAGAGCACAATTTGTTCCTTTTGAACCCTGTGGTTTAGGGGTTTGTTTCCAGAGATCATGATTTGTCCAAACATAACTGCAGTGAGGTTTAATCTGAATAGTTTAATCTTTATACTGTGTAGAGGATTTTGAACAACGGTAGGAGATTTACCTCCTCATTTGCATTCTGCTTACCTTCAGAAGAGCTGTAATCATCAGTGTGGGCATTAAAACTGCTAAAGATAGCATAGCATATCCATTTGTGATGTGCTAATGTCAGGAAGATGTTGGAAATAATTAGAAATTAAGACCTGAACTGTAATGAAAAGTTACGCAGCTCTTTCTCAATGTAGTTACACTGATGAGTGGATTTTTCAAGCCCTGTGTAAAGGTCATATATTTTTTTTCATCTTGCTTCCATGGTTATGCAAAAAAAAGAAAAGCTCTCTGTATCAAATGACATAGAGGGTCCTAATGATGCTTTCCAGGCTTCATTAATCTTGTCATGCAGCTCTAGCTTCTGACTCCTATTAGATCTGATCATTCTTGCTCTTTTCCTCATAGGCAATACAAGCAGCCATCAGCCAAGCATTTAAAACTCCAGAAGTAATTAGAATGTTTGCAAAGAAACAGCCAAGACAATTGAGGACGAGGTTGGCAGAGGTGAAGTTTTCTATTTTACTGTACAAAGTGTTTATTTGAGCTAGGGCTGCTTTAAACATGTAACAATTGCACGGAGAGTACCAAGTGGCAGCATCAGCAGGAGACAGAACTTCTCTTTCAGGATTTGTTGTATTAAATGTGTTTTGAGGTAATGGGGACAAGACTGTGTATTTCTTGAGTTATCTTCTATCTTTCTGCTTCAAAACAAAAATGTGATAAACAGACAGTGAACTGAGTCTAACTGCAAATAGAAAATCTGAAGCGTACCAATCAGTGGTTGTATCAGGGGCTGGAGAGTGCACTCGATGTGTTGCAGATCTATACTGAATTTGAGATCCAGGTAAAGCAAAAGGAAATGTGATTCCTCCATGTATTGGTGATATGCGAGTCCATAATTATAATTCAATTGCAGTCTTGGATTAAAGAGATTCAAGTTTGGAGAAATCAAGAATACTAAGGTTACGTGCAAAGAGTATTTGCCAAGTCTTCAGAGAAACTTCATGACCATCTTTTAAATTACACGTAGCTTTGTCCCTTACTTCTGTGGGTACCATGCTAACTGATGATCTGTTTAGGCTGTTGCATTTCTCATGCTGTTATATTGAGTGAAACTAGTGGGAAGCTTTTCTATTTTGACTTCTTTCCCCCCCTGGTATGCAGATGGACCGAGACTTAATTGTTGGGAAGCTGGGCCGAGACACATACATGCAGCAGAAAGTGGAAATCCTGACTGCCCTCAGAAAGCTTGGTGAGAAGGTAGGGTGTCAGTGTGATAGGTAAAGCAAGACTTCAGTCTCTGTATTGAAGAGGGATTTGAAATCTTTAAAATAAGAAATAACAACTTAAGAGCAAATTTGCAGTCAGTCCACTTGAATGCTCAGGTTTCCAAAGCACTCACTACTGCACATACATCAAATAGTGTTGTACATTTATATAAGGCTGTTTCTACTTTAAAATGCTTTCTTTGGTGGGTCACGTGTACGTATCACATACAAGCTGCTACAAGTTGATGATCTTTATAAAAGCTACAAAACAAGTCTTTTACTGGCTACCTACCACCTGCCTGCCTGGCAGGAGCTATCTGAGACTTTTGATGTATGTTGAGCTTTACTTACTGTTGTATTGGTGATAAACCTACCTTTTGTTGTAAGATAAATAAATTGGAGAGATGCATAATGATGAAGTGATTGTTTCATCCATGAGCCCATCAGTGGCAGAACAATCCCTGTTTTTTTACCACTAGGTGGTGGAAGAGCAGTTATTTCTTTTTGTTGATAGACAGCAACCTATTTTCTGCATATCCTATCTCTGTAGCTCAACTTTATTAGGAAACAAGGGAATGTAATGGAAAAGATCAAGTGCAGGACTTAACGGAGCTGCATTCCAAGTGGATGATACTAACAAATGCTTTCCCTTGGGGTATTTTTATTGTTTGACTGGCAGAGGGGAAAAAAAATTGTTTTGGGAATAGGTTAAAAAGCTAGTTAAGATTATGAACTGAGTGCATGCAGCTTTCTGATCCTTCTGGCATGAGTTACTTGGATCACTTCCGACAAGCCAATTCACCACGCTTTGACATAACCTCTTCATCTTTTAAAATGATCAGTAACCCACATCACAGAGGACTTGCTAGGGTAGTAGGTTCACATCTCTTCTGAATGTGAAAACTGCTGGTAAATATTACATGTTTGTACAGTACTGCAAAATGTTAAGTAGTTTTTACATTAGCTTACAAAGGACTGCAAAGGCAGGTAACTAATACATTTTTCTTCATTCCAGCATCATTTGAAATGCCTGCACCTGATTTTTTTTTATATATATATTTTTTTATTAAATAAACTGATGCAAACACTGGACAGTTTGACACATTCATGCTTTGCTTTAATAAGGAAGCTACTTAAATGAGCAAGTTTTAACTTAGACTACCTGAACTTTCCAAATGTAGGTTACTACTTCATTATTGTAAATATTTTATGGGCATCTGTCACGAGGCATCAGAGCATGTACATAAAAGCAAAATATACATGTGCAAATGCCACTGTAAAGGAAGAGAACCATTTCTAGGCCATTGACTCTTAGCATGGTCAAAGCTGGTAGTGACTGCATAGTAGATGGTATGAAGGGAGCTCATTAGTGTATTAACCACATGAATAAAAAAGTAATTGCCATCCTTCACGTGGTTTGGTGCAGAGGTATAGTGTGACTTTTTCAGCAAAAATTATCACTGGAAGTTAGCTAGAAACTTTGTGGTGTGTGTAGAGGCACCGTGGAGAAAACGTTCAGTGGAAGGGGGAGCAGCTTGCCTTTTTACTTTGCCTTTTAATATGTTAGATAGCACTGCCACTTAAACTGCAAATTGACAATTGCTGTTACCTGCCATAGTTCGTGTACATGCCCATGTAGGTGGTGGGAATGATGAGGGTGGCATTATGCACTGTTAAGGTACCAAGTTGACAGTTGTGGCCTTTTTTTGGATTTAGCTCACTCCAGATGATGATATGTTCTTGTCAGCAAATGCTGGTGCAGCCCTGAGTCAGTTTGAGACAGTCTCCACTGACCTTGGTAAGTTTTCATTCTCAAAACTTCGCAGTTCTTTGCCTCATTGAACAATGATTAATAAAAGTACCTGTGATTCCCCTATGAAAGAGAAAATAGGATTCATGCCATTAAGTTTTGATGTACATTTTTCTGCGTTATTAACAACGAAGCTCTGATACACTGCTCATGAGGAAAAATTAACACAAACAAATCCAGTGCCAAACACCTACAAAATGCCAAGTGTTCCCTGTATTGCTGATGTCTTGAACGGTCTGTTTTGTGCAGAGATACCACTCTTACAGTTAAACACAGATTATTTTTTTTTTATTATATTTTTTTTGATCAGTGACTCCTTAGGAGAGCCTTTTCATCTGCTTGATGCAGAGAATTTGGCAGTTATTGATATGTTGTCAAAATACAGCTTTAAAGCCCTCTTCTTGCCATTATTGTCATAACTCTAACCTTATTGACAAGACTGAAAGTTCAGTGATTAATATGCACTAAGCACAACAATTCATCCTGGCATTGTAGTTAGAACTGTGATGAAAGCACCACGAATGGCAGGACTGTGCCAGACTAGGTCAGGATACAGATAAACTGTCTCTGACCTACCTTTCAGTCCTCCTCCTCCTGAGAGTGTAAGCACAGTGAGAACCCTTTTGTTCAAAAAGGTGCTTCATTAGCAGCTCTATGTGCATGTGGTGGATTGGCCTTGGCAGGCCACCAGGTACCCACCACGCTGCTCTCTCATTCCCCCTCCTCAGCAGGACAGGAGGAGACAATATAATTAAAGACTCAAGGGTTGAGATAAAGGCAGTTTAAGAAGGAAAAACAAAAGCTGTGCACAGAAGCAAAAGAAAATAAGATTTATTCTCTGCTTCCCATCAGCAAGTGATCTCCAACCACTTTCTGCAAAGCAGGGCCTCAGTATGTGTGGCAGTTCCTTCAAAAGACAAATGCCCTAATAACAAATCCCTACCTCCTCCTTGCTCCTGGATTTTCTTGCTGAGTGTGGTGTCATGTGGTATGGACCATCCTTCTGGTCAGTGTGGGTCACCTCTCCTGGCTGCGTTCCCTTCCAACCACTTGCCCATCCCAAGCCTACTGGCCTTTGGGGGCCAGACAGCCTCTGTGCTGTGCCTCAGCAGTAGCCAGAACATGGGTGTGTGATCAGCACCATTCTAGCTACAAGGACAAAGCACAGTGCAAGGAGAGCTGCTGTGGGGAAAGTTAACTCCATCAACCCAACACAGTGTGGCTGTTTCAGACTTGTCAAGCCAGTATGTCTCCTTTTCTTTTTTTTTTTTAATTATCTCAAGTGTTCTAGTTTTCAAAAGGTAGGTTTGATTTCTTTTGATCTCAGATGTTTTGCTTGATTTAAATTGTATATAAGGAAATCCACAATTTCTGCTAATACTTACTGAAAATGTTTTTTCCTTTCGCAGGATCAGGAGACAAAGTCTTTGCTCTAGCAAGTTTTGAAGTAGAAAAGGCAAAACAATGAAGAGGTGCGTGAGGCTTGTGTCTCTCCAGTTATCAGCAGCATTGGACTTCTGTCATATTGCATTCGTGTTTTCTATTTTTAACATGTTGGAAAAAAAAAACAAACAAAAAACAAACCCAAAACCTCTTGGGTTCTTAACCAGAAGACAGGAAGTAAACAGCCTTAAGTGCACTTTGGAACCCTGGTGTCTGTACCCCTTGGTAATATAAGCTCTGAGGCTGAACACTAAGTGGTACTGTAAAAACTAAAGCATGGTCTGACTGTCTTTGGAAAGAATCAGCTATTTTGAGCTTTTCTGAATGTGTATTTCTCTAACTATTAAAACGTAATCCTTTGGCATGTGGTTGTAGCGAGCAGATCTTTTTCCAGGAGCAGTCCTAACGAGTGAGGTTTTTGGGCTGATTATTCACATTGCTCTCAAGTTGTCGTAATTTTTGCGTGGACTCCCTACGAAGTAGTTTGTACTAGGAATGCATTGAAGCTTTGAAAATTTGGCATAGTTTATTTGAAATGCCATCTTTCTACAAACTGTTTGCAGAAGAACCCGAACGCGACTGTGTGCTGATAGCTGGCCCTGAGCTGCGTGTTTGCTGTGCCCATGAATGAGCACCATTGTGTCCCAGGCTTGACTGACAAACAATGGAAGCCCTGTAGGGAGGCTTCTGGAGTAATTTAACCTTGTGTATTGAAATGACAGGGATTTGCTAGGAAATGGCAAGGAGAAGCCTTTTTTGTGACCTCTTGAGCTCTGCCTCTAACTACACGCTACCGTTATTTCCCGGTACGTCTGCGATAGCGTGAAATAGCTTGTAAGTGGAAACGAGTTCCAAAAGGGGGGAAAGTTCTTATTACGTGGTTGGTGCAAGTGCTGCTCACTCTCTTTATCAGATGGTGGTGCTGTGTAGAGGGTCTGTGCCTCCACAGAAGTTAGAATCCTGAATAATCTCAGGGTGTAGAGGATTTAGAACCTCATACTGTTGAATTTTTAGCTCTTGAGTGCGGAGAAACTATTTGGGACTCTAGATACATGTTTTTTTCCAAATAAACTCTTGCTTGTGAAATCAATACTAGGGTTCTTGTTTTTAAAGCACGGGCTGTTTCACACTTAAATTCTAACAAGTACTGAATTATGTGTGAACTGATTTGGAAGCCTGTATTTCACTGAGAACCTTTTTCAAAAAGTCAAAAAAAAAACCCCAACCCAAAAAACCATTTAATTGAAATGCATACCTGTTCCCCTTCTTATTTTGCCACTAGCTAGAGAAAAGTGTACAGCCTCTAGCTGGGGGGGGGGGGGGGGGGGGGAAAAGAAAAAAATTTTTTAAAAAAAAAAAAAAAAAGTAAACTAACTTCATACAAAAAAAGTAATTTCCCTCTATTTCTGTGCAAAAAAGAGTTCAAACATGGGAGTTTTGGGTCCTTTGGACTCCCTGTTTTAACAGAGTTAGCACTTCCTTTCTTTGCAGAGCTGCAGCCGTGAAGGAAGCATTATGGAATCTCATGGCAAAAGCAGCATTCGGCTGCGAGTGTGATGTGCTGTTATTATCTGGCACCCCTCGGAGACAGTGTGACTTGCCAGGCACAGACAGAGTCCATTCCCTTTCCTGGAAGATGGGGCAGAATTGTGTCAAGAGAGAAAAGCTATTATTTTGCTGTTTACTCCACAAATTATATAATTTTTTTTTTCCAAAGCAATAAATTTATTTTTCCTTAAATGAGAGCAGAAGCACACAACCAAATGCCACTGCGGTCGATGCAAACTCTCCAGTCAGGGACATTGAAAAGAGGTTGAATTGAGATATCTACCTATATTGCTAAGGTGATAGGTGTATCTTCAGTTCTTGTGCTGGTTTAGTGATTGGTTATGTTTTTAGACAAGGTATCTTATTTAAGTTTGGGGATTGTTTCTGAACTGATCTGTAAAATGGGGTAAGTGCTGTCACAGTAAGTCTGTTGCTGGAAAGAAAAGGGTGGTGATAATACTGGAAAAATCAGAAGAATTCCTAGAAAGAAAGTGATCTTGTTTAGAGCTTTGAATGATAAAAATTAAGTAATGTGAGTACTAAAAGGATGATACTAAATTCTTTTAGAATTAGTAAGTTTATAAACCAATTCTTAAACCTGTATGTTGTGTAGATTCAGCTCCAGTTTATGGTGGCATGGCTGGTTTGGCAGCAGTGGAGTTGGACCTGCATTTGCCAGAAGTAAAGGTGACCCACTGTTTTGAGGAATCCTGTGTTTAATGGAGTAGAACACCTGTGGTTTATCTATCATAAATATATATGTATGTCTTAGGCTTTTATAGCTGGACGTGAGCTTCAGTGAGAACTGACATTGAGTTGAGTGGAGATAGTCTGAAATTTGGATTGCCTATTGCAGTGTTCATCTCAGTGTCACATAGTCACTTAGAGACTAAATGAGTAGCATAGACTGTAAACAGAAAATTAACATGATCAGAGGGCACTTATAGGGCATAAATACCCTGTAAATAAGCAAGTTAGCATAATCGTAAGCTAGGACTGGAGTAGGGTAAACCAGACAATGTGCAGTTTAGAATTTATTTTGCTTTAATAGATATCCTTTTGAAATGTAGTGTTTTAGAAATGAAAGGATACAGAGTACAGACAGCATAATTTATGTCTTTCACTGATGGAACTTTTTTCTCCTTTCTCTATTTAAGAAGCTCTTATTTAGATGGGGTCTTTTGTCCATTATATTTGCCTGTCTGGGGCAGCATTATGTTCTCTGACAAAGGCTGATTGCAGCTTTATAGCTGAGAGCAGCTTATTAAAAGGCATTATTAGACAGTCTAAAATTATTGAAAACAAAACAGTCCATGGGGACTGTAGCTGCCTTCTTTTCCTTTCTGCTCATTACTGGTGCTAAGTATCTCTTCTCCCCCCACACCCCCCAACCTGCTTGCAGCATTAGTATGCAAATTAAATCTCTCAGCGCTCCCACAGATCTCAGTAAGTTTACAGTATAATGATATGGAAATCTTTTTCCTTGTAGTTTGAGAGGTGTATGTTTCCAGGAGAAACTTCTTTTTATTGATTTGCAAATATTTCAGGATTCTTTCAGTTTCTGTACTGCAGGCAGTTGTAAAATTCCTAATAAATTGATCCTTGACTGAATATCTTTTTCATGTTGTGCTCCTTCTGCTCTTGAAAAGACCTCTTGTGGTTTAGGTGGAGAAAGATGAGATTGAGATCAGTGACCAGTATTACTGGAAGATTCAGTGTGCCAGGCCAGACTTCCCTTCTCAAAAGTGGGAAGGGTCAGAAAGTGTGGCTCTGACCCAGAGGCTGGGTATATCCTGCAGAATGCCCTGACTATACATGTAATTTAACAAGGAAGCTGTTGCCAATATGAATCTGTGTTGACCCTAGCAAATATTTAAGAATCCTACTTGAAGTGGTTAGATTAATTTCAGAGGCACGGTGATTTAATTGGTGTGGTGTGCTAAGCATTTTGCCAAATAATCCTGGGATGTACCTCCACTAGCATCTCAAATGCTTCTGCAGGGGCTGGAAGAAAGTCCATCATCTATTTACTATTAATAATCATTTGCTCACATAAAAATTGGTAACAAAAGAGCAACTCTAAATGAAAGCCCAGTTTTGTCATCACATACAAAGCTTGTGATGTTTGAGTTCCATTCCCAGTTGAGCATTAGACCTAGGCAGATCACTCATTCTCTACACATCTTCCTCTCCTGGAGTAAAATACAGATTATGATACTTAAATATCGAGTGCTGTGAAGTTGTTATTGATCATACACTGCTTTGAAGATTAAAAGCGCTTTGTTTTTTTTGTTTATCATTTTACTTCTGAGATAAGAACTGTAAACTACAGGAGCTTTAAGCACATCAGCAAAGTTGCCTGGGGTTCTTTTTGGACATATATAACCTCCCTTTTTAAATCTTCTTTCTCTATAGAGAATAGGGGGAATCTAGTGACTGCACTGATCTAAAAGAAAAAGTGTTAGAAAATTAAAGCTTCAAATGCTCTGTCTCTCTGTCTTCTGTCTTTGTCTCTGTGAATTATTTCCTTTCTTTGATCTTGGATGGAGAAGTAACAAGTTAACTTTGTCTTAAAGGAAAAATGTAAGATTTCTGAAGAGATCTCTTAGTTCATCCTGTTACCTTGCCTGTTAAAATTAAACTGATTTTGATAGAGAACTCTGTATCAATGATATCTTATAGCCCAGGCATTTAAGGCTGTATCATTAGCAGCTGAAGTGGTAGGTAAATGAAGATCTCACCATTTGAGTTTGTTTCCAGTATGGCCATATAATTTTTATATTGTAAAGGAATAAGTCAGCCTGCAGGCATATACTAATTTCTCCTTTGCCATAACTTTTAAATTATTCTCCCTGAGTTATTGGGAAATCTTTTCTGTTAGGGAAGTAAAGTCTTACTTGAATTCTGTCTGCTTATCTACCTACCAGAGAGGAAACAGAGTGCTCATACTGGAGTTTTTCTGTAGGATTCATGGATAAAGTGATACCTTGTCTTGCTATGAGCTTGTGGCAGTTTTTTTAACTTCAGTTTAACAGGGTTTTACACCTGTGGGGGGGAGAATTACTGGAGTTAAAGTTGCATAAGATTTCTCTCCCATAACTTTTAAATGTCCAAGTTTCCCACCTCAGTCAAGTGGAAGATGCCAATGTTCAGAGCATCTGAAAAGGTGGCCTAGAGTATCTGACAATATCTGACAGGATGAAAAAAACCCAAAAATGTTTTGGAAAAAGTAATCACTAAAATAAAGGCTTAAAGGAGGAAATACAGGCATAAGATGAGTGGATATGTGTGAGACATTGCTGTATCCTGCACTGAAATAGCTACTGTAATTTAACACTAATGTGTTGATGATACATTTAATAGCAGATTTTTTAAAACAAGCTCTAATCATGGATGTCTTTTTATCTTGCTATCATAATAGTTCGCTGCTTGCCAGTGTTTAGGATCATGTTTTCAACATGCCTCCAAAAATGAGTCAATAATTGCAGAGGTACTGCAAGCCATCAGGCAGAACCGCCTGCAAATCCCGCGGGCAGAAGTATTACTGTCTGGGTAAACAGCTTTTGTTTTGCCTGTCCAGTTAATATCCTTGTGAGGTCGAGAGGGAACTGAAGTTCTGTAACGTTGTGGTAAGAGAGTGTGCTTTGAAACTTTGTAAATACCAAATTTAACCTGGGAACTTTTGGGTTTCGATAAAATATGCAGCTGAGAAGGTTTCTTACCACACAGGTTTCTTACCACACAAACTAAGTCTGGATTAACAAAAGAAAGATTGTCAGAGCCTCTTCTAACACTAAAGGGCTTTTTTGTCCATCCCTCTCAAATATCTCTGCATACTTCATCACTGCCCAGGGTGTAGAAACATTAAATATTTCAACTAAGGCAGCAGGACTATTTCTTTAATTTTTTAGTATGCTCTCTCTAATCTGAGCAAATTGTGCTCACCACTGGTCAGGGAAGTTTCAAGTGTTGTGACCCTACATCAATCATCTACTACAGCGTCCCAAGTATGCAGAGTTGATTTTTTGAACTGCACTTAATTTTTCAGGTAACATTGTGCTGTTTCTGCATCATAGCATGATTTTGGTGGATTGGGATGGTCAGACTAAGCCTGAAATAGCAAAGATTCCCCAAAGAAAAAAAAAGATTCCACATGAAAACCAACTTCCTCACTGGGTACAACAATACACAGCTTCAAGAGAAACAGTTTTCGCTATTGTTGCATGTGGTTAAATCAGATGGATAATGAAAGCAGGGCTTGTGTGTACAGATGCTGCTGGAAGATCTTAATGAGAGGGAGATGCCAACAAATACAGAAGGACTTGGAGGGTGGAAGCAGCTGTATGGTGAAGGAATCCTAAATTAATTTCAGAGCTGATTAAGTAATGGAGATCAGAGAAGGACAGGGTGAATTGAGATAATTTCTAAGTCAAGCAGGGATTCAGAAAAGGTTTCATGAAGTTTTGGCTTACTGGAATGAACAGCAACCTCATTAAACAGAAGAGATTAGAAGCTCTTGAAAGAAAAATCCATTTAATCTGTTAGATTTTTATAATATAATACCCAATCTTGATACAATGCTTGTAAAAATGTTAGAAAGACTTAACCTTTAGAGAATTAAACTTGCTAACTTTCCCCTGCTGCTGATAAACTGTATTATTCCCATTTGGGGGGGGGGGGGCAAGGAGGGTGATAATTGGGAAGTGATCTGATCAAGAGCAGTGCTCTTGTACCTTTGTGAAGGCCTGTGCATTTCCATGAGACAGGAACAATATTGTACTAAATCTGTTGTGGAACTAGGAGTTGAGAGGCCTCTTCAGCACTCAGCATGTTTTAGGATGATACAAGTGACCACTACAATGGCAAGATGTCACCTTGATAGCTAAACATCTCGGTAAGCTTGATGGTATCAAACTAAGGTGGGGCAGAACCTGATTCAGACTTCGTGTTTTAAGAAATCTAAAATTTTTCAAGGTTAAAGGGAGCCTTATAGTATCTCTCTCTGCTAAAATCCTTTCCAAATAAATGCAGGATGTTAAATTGATTATATATGATGTTATCAGTGAGGAAAAAAGATCATACTATTGCAAAGATGCAAATGATGGCTTAATTATATGCTCCTACTAGTATAAGATGCTTTTAGATCTTTCACTCAGACTCATGTACTGTGCTAATTAACAGTAATCCAACTGAAGGATCCCAGAGCAATGCTTCTGCATATTTTCTTCAGCTTATGCTGGAGCTCTTATGTTCCTTTCTTAAATAATTAATAATCATTACTGCCTGCTGTGCTGTGGGTATGTGCTAGTGATCTCAGATCCCAGCATATTTGCACCATTCCTGTTTCTGTCAGCAGCTTGGTTTTGCTCTTTGCAGAGGCTTTCATGTTAAGACCTTCATTAACTGGCAGTGGGGTATGGATTTCAGTGGCATTGGGCTTTGATGTCATTAAGTAGCAAGCTGTTAGAGGAAGTGCCACCTATTTCATTACTGTGACTATTTTTATGCAATTAAGTTAAATACCGAGTGGAAAAACAGATGTGTTTTACTAAATAACAGTACACAAAGCATTTTATCTTCGGGAATGTTATACTTCCCTTGACCTGTTATTTTAGGTAACAGCATTACTGGTAATCCTGGGGGGAAACCAGAATTTAGCAGATTAGTGATGGAGCTGGGGCGCGGAGGGGATGAACCTTTGGTGGCTTCTCTCTTCCCTTTTTTTTTTTTTGTAGATTAATTTCTCTGTGTGTTCACTGTGGTTTTACTCTGCTCCAGTCCATCTAGGCGAGAAGTTATCTTTAAGGGCTCAAACGGATACTCATTCTAGTGGGAGTCCCTCGGAAGATGGCATTTGCTGAACTAGCTTGAGTTAATCTGTACTGATTTCTGCAGCGTCCTTAACTTTCTTAGCACAGCGTAACTGACAAGTGGCCACGTAACCTGTTCTTTTTTTTTTTACCATCGATGTGATTTATCTACCGCGGCACTGCCGGAGAAGCTGAGCCGCACAGGAGAGCTGGAGGGGCCGCGGGAGAGACAGGAGGCACGCTCGGCACCGTCTCATTCCAGAGCCTGATTCCAAGGATCCAAGGTAAGCGTGTGGCTAACACCGGGAGCCAGCCTGCGTGCCGCCTCTGCCGCCAGGCTCTCGCACGTCTCCTGCCCGCTGCAGCAGCTCTGTCGCCGGGGGAGCGGTAGCCGGGGAGTGCCGGCGGGTTGCTGCTGGGCCGCGGTCCGAGAGAAGAGAGAAGAGAGAGACAGAGAGACAGAGACCCTCCGCATCCCCCGCCCCGCTGCCCGGAGGGTCTCGCCCCTGCCCGCGGGAGAAGCGCCGGCCCCGCCCCTTCCCCGCCGCGCCCCTTCCCGGGCGGCTCCGCCCCGCCGCTTCCTCCCGGGCGGCTGGCGGGTGGTGCCTGCGGCGCCGCCGCTGCCCTGGGCGCCGGGACGCGGCGGGTCCCTCCCCCGGAGCCGCCCAGGCACCTCCCTCCTTCCCTCCCGCCCGCCTCGGGCCGCCGCGGTGAGTCACGACGGAGGAGGCGGCCGCTCCGCTCGGCTCCGCTCGCCTCGCCCGCCCGCGCTGAGCGCGCCCCGGCTGCCGCCGCCGCCGCCGCCCGTGCCGCAGGAACCGCCGGGGCCGGCCCGGCCCCGCACTCAGGTGAGCGCGGCTGCCCTTTGTGCGCGGCGCCCGGCCGTGAACAAAGGCGCTCGCCCGGGCCGGGGAGCCGCTCCGCCGGCCCCGGGCCTCCGCGACTCCCCTCTGCCGCTTCCCTCGCCGCCTCCTCGGCCCGGCGCGGAGCTCGGCTCGGGGCCGCGGCCCTTGCCCTCCCCGGGGCCCGGCGGCGGAGGCGGCGGCGGCAGCCGAGCGGCCGTGGGCTCTGGCAGGCCGTGGCCCCGCGATTCAGGTACGGGAGGTGCCTTATTAATTTTCTGGCATCATCTCTGACGTCATGTGGCACCCAGTTCGACGGCGGCCGTGTCCCACCCCAGCAATGGCCGCATTCTTGTGGCAGGTGAAGTCATTCCCACCTAAAGCCGCTTAAGGTGCGCGGGGGCGGTCAGGGGGGCAGGTGTCGCCTCCGCAGGCAGTACAGCGGGGGATCTGGACCAGGCTCAGGGCAGCCCCGGTTTGTGTCACACAAAGCGTGCGATGCTGCGCAGCACCCCGGCCCTGGGCATAACTCTCGTGGGGAAAAGCTTCTCGGACAGGATTTAAGAGGGCTTCACTTGGAGGTGATTTCTGCCTTGGCTAATACGGTGTTTCTAGAGCTTTTTGAAGCATCGCTCCTTAACTTTCAATTGAGTGTAAAGACAGCATTTGTTGGCACATAGTAGTTCTGTATCCCTCGGAAAGGGACGTGAGAGGAACAGTATCATTTTCGAATCAGAATACATTAGTACTCCAGAAAGCAGCTGAGAGGTGATACTAGTTCTGCTTAACATCCAGATGTGCTTCATCAGGGCCCATTTGACTTTCAGACTCGCATTTGCTTTCTCCTCCAGAAGTGAACATTTTTGCTCTGTTGTATATCATCTTTTATTTGACCGTTCTTCATCTTGGCACATTGAACGAAATAAGCTTTGATGCTCTGTGAGATGAGAGCAAGACATTCTGCAGATGTGGTGGTTTAAAAAAACCCCACCAAACTCCAAAGGAACAGCAAACATCGGAGGCAAGTTAGGTATGCTCGTTCAGTTTTCCGATCCCAGTCGGCTCCAGGATGGTGATAAGCAGGTCTACTGAGTATTTTAAGAAAATAATTTTAAAATACATCTAGAAAATCAAAATTTTATTTGCTGTTTTTGTTGGCTGCTGAACTTGCAAGCTGACAACTTCTTTTGCCCTTGGTATTTTTGGAGCTGACATATGACATGAAATATGACGTGTGAATGGTGAAAAGTGAGGCGGAATCACATACTTGAGGGGGTTTCTTTTGGAAGTACAGGTATTCAAGGTGAGAGGGCATAGAGAAAGCTACATATTACTGGTTTTTTTAATGCAGGCTTTTTTTTCTCACCGGCTTAAAAGGTACTGACAAGCAGATGCAGCTGGGAAATGGTGGCAGGTGTGTACTTCAGATACATCGGAGTCGCTTCACATTGCCGCTAGCTGCAGAAGCATCATCTCTTGCAGCATCTCTAGCACCTTGGTAGAAATTGGCAGCATTGTCAGTGTAATTGAGATTTGTTGGTAACTGGCTTTGTGTGCTCTCAGTGCAGTGCCTTGCAGTAGTGTAAATCTACAAGGATCCTCTTCGACTGAACAGATGCAAGAGCGAAGGCCGTTTTGAACAAGGGAACTGAGAATCGATTGGCTGAAGTTTTATGGCTTACCCAAAATTCCTTCAGAGCAGCAGTTCTCTGCTAGTTCCTTTTAAACACTGCAACAGAAGTGATCACAAATTATACAGGATTTAAAAGGGATTTCAGGATTCTTTCTGACACCCAAGTGGGAAGATACTGAAATCTTCACCAGGAAAACCATCCCGTAGCCTGATAGGTGCCATAGGAATAAATCCACATCAGCTCTACCCACTTGGTCACTTGCCCAAACACCAGTTGGCAGTGAGTTACAGGAGCTATGTGTACTACACAGCACAGGGATCTGGGGAAAGAGGACTGCTTGGTTAGTACCATTATATTTTTACTGCTGCACAGGATTCAAGTTCTGAATCCTAGTTTTATGGATTACAGCTAAAAATCCTGCTGCAGTTGCATACAGGCAAATAAAGCTGACATCTGAATGGGCTACACTGAAGCTAAAGGTCGATGCTTTGCTTAGGAAACAACCTGTGTGAAATCCATCTATTTACATCAGTTTAATATGAGCCTTTTCCTCTGCAGAGTGTTTATCACCTGTAACCAACATAAACACTTCTCATTTTTTAGTATGTATTTCAATTCCTAAGTTTGTTGTTGACTACAAAGCATCCCTCCTGAGCATCTGACCTAGTTTCAAGCGTCGAAAACGCACCCAAGTGCTGTGCATACAGAGAGGCAATAGGCTTTTGGAGGCTGCTGTTGAATGTGTTTGGAGAAACTTCCAGTAGAGGTTGTGTTTTGGTTTTGGGTTTTTTGTGTTTTTCTTGCGTGTGGATGTTGTGGGATTTCTTTTTTTGTTTGTTTTTTGTTGTTTTGGGTTTTTTTTTTTCCAAAAAAGGAAGATTGGGCATTATAATGCTGTTTAAAAAAATACATTCTAAAATAACTCTCTGCATCACAGGTACTAGAGAGATTGTTGTTGTTTGTTCAGTTGGAGTATTTTGATTTGCTGAAATGTAATAGTAATAGTGTGCAGTATGTAACAGTAGTAAGTAGTATGTAATATAGTAGTAAATGTAGTATGCAATAGTATGTAATAGTATCAATTAATTCCAGTAGAGCTATTCCACGTGTACAAATACATGAATAGTCCCCGAAGACGTTCATGTTTTGATGCTGATGCACTCCAAAGATGTAAATTATTGTCATGGAAACCTTTTGTCACCTCCTCCACATCATAAGAATTATTGGTAGTATAATGGTCTTGCCTCTGAGAAATGGTCTATAAATAGGTTTTCAATGGGCTAACAACTTTTTACTATCAAACTTAATTTAATTTAAAAAAAAACCCAAACCACTTTGTTTACTGTTATTGATGCTGTTTTATCTCTAAGAATGGGTGAGACTCACAGTTCTTTCTCCCTTTAAAGAGCCAGGACCTGCCCGTGAACTTCGTTTGGCGTAAGAAAGCAGAGAGCCCAGAATGAGCAAAACTCCGGAGTGTTAATAGGTGAGAAGAAACCAAAGATAAGAAAAATAACTGAAAAACTTCAGTTGGTAATTGAATAATGAGAATACTCTTCTGACTCTGGGATTTATTTTCAGACTCAGTGTTGGGGAAGCATTATGTAAGAAATGCTCAGTTAAAAAAAAGTAGGAAAGTTAATTTCTTGTTTGTGCTCACTGCTGGTGAGTTGACAGAACGTTGCAGTGCTTGTGTGTGGCTTCAATGTCACTTTGGATTTAGGAAGTGTAATCATGCTTGTGTAATCTTGCTTTTCACTAAGTATTTTCAAGGTTTTACAGAACATCGAATCTGCCAAGCCTGTTTTTCTTTTCAGAACAAACCAGCACTGCCCCCCAACACACACACACAGAAAAACCCACAACCTAAAAAATCTCATCTGGAGGTAAACTGGCATGAAGAAAAAACCTGAAAAATTTCCATTTCTCACATTATTGCCATTCCTGAGACTGACTAAAGTAGCTACTGATTGAGGAACAGAAATGAAGCCAGTAGATTTGTACAATCATTACACTTGCTTTGGTATGTTCTTCGTATTTCCTGCAAATACTTAGGCCAAGGATTTATTTTTTTTTTTCAGAAAGTCCATTTTCTCTGTTAGGAGGGTAGCTCACCAATACAGAAGTGACTTAAGTAATTAACTCTGTTTATGATCGTGCCCAAGCTCTGAAACTTTCTGACTCAGTTTATCCTTCTATAAAATTAGTTGACTGCTTCACAAGGGTGTTAAGATGTTTAATTAAAGTGCAATTGTTTTGCCTCTGAACTCATCCAGGTCCTGATTCAATGCACACTGAAGTCAGTGAGGAGCTTTTAATTAATTTCATTGAGCTTTCAATAAGTACACATGTTACGTGCACCCGTGTATGCTTAAAGGAGATGTGACCTAAATTTTTGCAGCAGGGTTTCTGTAAAGGAGCAGCATAAATACTGAACCAGTTTAAGGTAAACTACTCATGGAAGGCTTTTTATAGAAATGGGGAGGGGATAGTGCAGCTGCGGGGATCTCTGGTGCCGTACTAATGCAATTTTAATCGAGTCTCCTAACTTGGATCTTACATGGAAAACTGAAAATTTCATTGTGTCCTGGCAGCTTGCTCAGTTGGTCAAGGGAGGCAATATCAGACTTCAAGATAAACACAGTTAACTGAATGTTTATGCAGAAATGATCGGCCGTAACACACTTAAAATATAATTAACTTTAAGAGCTGACGCCAAATTGTGCAAAATAGGAGCATTCACATCTGCTGAGCTGCTTTTTTTTCAGGAATGTCTGTAGATGCCAAATAATACTCGTTGGTCTATGTGGAATTCGTGAAAGGTTTTGCTTAACTTCAGAGGTCAGAAACATCAGGTTTTTTTCAACAGAATTTTTATCATTGAAAATTTGGTCAGCAGCTGCAGGGGATTGAGTAAAATAAACCTTTCATAATCACAGAAAGCTTTGCAACGGTTTTCTTAATATTTCACTGTCATACTCAGTTCAGTAGCTCTTACAAAGTATGTTTTAAAGCTTAAATAAAATTCTGTACACGTAATAGTGTGTGTGGAAATACAGTTGTGGCACCTTGTTTTTAATGCATCCCTTTCATTGTTCTTCTCTTAGCTGCAATTTTTGATGTAGCTGCTCTAAGCTCCTTCCTTTTGTTGAGACACTGAATGTGATAAAGATGTACTGTAATTGTGCTAACAGTTTGGGCAGTGCAGAAATCTGTCTGCAAATTAAGTAATTCTTTTTCCCCTTTCTGCCTTATACTGATGGTTCTTACATGCAGCACTCATGGATACTTTCTGAAGTGGTCTGGAACCGTACAGTAGTTTTAACTTGTTGAAGGGTCAGCCTCGTCTTGAGTGTTGCTAATGATCTAATTTTATTATTAGCAGTATATGTTATAGTTTGATCAATGAGAAGATGTATTGTTGCATCTGCATGACTCTCCTGTTCTCAGGGGAGAGCTTACCATTTGTGCTGTAAATGCTCCATAATTTCGTGTGTATAGGAGATCTTGAAACAATCACTTTTAAGTATTAAACTTCATTAATGCTGATCTCTGAATCAATCAAACTTGCCAAGCAATTCCACGTGCACTTCTCCATGCAGCTCAGTTGCCTTTAACACATGTCTGTTCTCAGCCTTGCCTGTGAGTCTTCCAGTGTTCACTGCACTCTGAAGTTAATCTGTCACAGCACTGGCTGGGGCTTGATACAACCCCTGAAAACCCCCTGTAGTCAGTAGTTTATTTCTTTCCAGCCCTGTGTTTGTGTTTGTACAGCAGTGCTAAAGGGAGATTCCTGCTGTCAAACTAATGACCTCATACAGGTTTATTTCACAGTTCAGGGCTAATATAATTAAGGTACCATTCAAAATTGTGGCTGGGGAGGAAGGAAATTGCATCCCTTTTCCGGAGAAATAGGAAGTCTCGTGAATGCAAGATTTCCTTCCTTGTAATCCCACTTTACCAAAAAATAAAGCAAGATGTCTGTGGTGAAATCAGTGTGTAATTAGGGATTAGTTTGAAACTTGTGAATTTTTAAAAGTCCTCTCTTAAAATTGACAAGGAATTTTTCCCTTCCTTCTCTCTCCATCAGATATCTTTGCAGCATGGTCTTGTTTGGTGACCTAAAGAAGGTAACAAAATTCTTTTGTTGTGCTTTTTGTTTTGAATAAGTCCTTCAGAGCGGAGCAGAGAAGAACTGGGATACTTCTGCACATAAAATTAAAGCAGTGATTTAGACCAGTTTATGAAACACTACTGAGGGAAGTTCTCAAGGAGTATTATTTTACGGAGGTCCTAGGAGTAGGGGTCTCTTGCCCATATTATCCAATAGTGTTAATGGTTCTAACATCACTGAGCAGGCAAGGGTTGTGTGTTGGGGTTAGTGCAAAAAAGATGATCAAGGAATCTATTCATATTAGACAAAGAGCTTTTAACTCTTAGTTCAACTTTCAGCAAGAGGTTAGTAATATCTCTTTAAATGGCTTAAAAATATTAAACCATACATGGATTCAAAACTGAAACCACTTCTTTGCTTTTTTGGTTACGCGGTGTCCATGGGGAAAGCAGCACAGAAGATTTCTTGGTTTTTTCTCTCTCTAAAGAGGCACGATAAGTAGGTGTTATAAAGGGTGTATTTATCCTATTTTACAGCAAATTTGATTGATGTATGAGGCCAGAATCATATTTCCTGTTGTTGTCCAATGGTTAGGCAATTTTGGGAATAAAGAGCTATTAATCTAAGAGTCTCTGGTCCTAACACTGTACTTTGATACAGCATTGCAAAATATTAAAAAGCTAAGTAGTAACCAATATAATAACAGCTCTTGTTTTAATTGCTTTAAAAAAAAAACCCTAGTTAGCTATAATCTCTCTACTGTAAAAGATCAGTGTGTAACTTCACTGTAAAATGTCTATGATCTGGTGTTAATGATGTTCAGGTGTCAGTTTAAATTACAGGGCAGCACAAGTCACATTTTCAATTGAAAGCTCTCTAATATGCTTGGCACCTGTAGAAAGATACTGTGTTGATGAGGACCAAAAAAACGTGGTGCTTCAGTGAGTAGGATGTTGGGGAGCAACCTTTTCAGTGGGTGTTGCTCATGATCTCTGCCATTTCTGCCTCTAGAGCAGGGCAGTTGGCTCAGGCAGCTGAGCACTTGGTCACTGGACCACATGCAGTTCAACTCCTAATTTTTTGGATTTTGGGGGGCTCGGGGATTGAAATTAAATGTTATTTTAACTGCTGACAGGTACTAGAGTTTTGCCTATTCTGATTTTAGACTGCTTTGTTGTGGTTTATGGTTGGTTAATAGTGTCACTTGTGGTTTTGTTTGGTTTGAACTGAAACATCACATTTTTGCACTAGACATAGTTTAACTTCAAAGCAGTTTAAGTTCAACAGTTTAGCACAAGTACAGTGTTACTGAAGCTGTTTGGTTGGAACCCTACTAAATACTGAAGTGCTTCCCCACTAACACTGCTGATAATTCTGAATTTATCAGTGTTTATACTTCACGAGTGTGGGATATGTCCCATCTATTAAGCTATTTTTTTTAGCCCTGTTTAGTTTCTGTAATATAAACGTCAGTCTTCAGTAAAACCCAGTTTTAATCCTCATGATCTAGAAGTCTTCAGAGGATTGAGTTCAGCATTACCAACTCTTGCAGAGCTTCTTTGAAAACGTGACTTTGGTCATAAAGCTGATTGACACCCTGAGAAAATGAAGTGACCACAATTACTGGTCTCGCTCTGCCCTGTGCGTGTTTGTGCGTTGGCCTCGGTGCAGGTTCTGCAGGGATCATAGAACAGACGTGCTGCAGGAGGCTCTGTCATTGCTAACAGTAATTAATAGTCAAAAAAAAAATGATGCTTCATAGGTGAAGGTGTTATATGGGTATGTATTTGTACAATGTGTGCAGCGTGACCACTGTATAAAATGGGATAGATATATTGAGAATAATTTGTTGATTTTTCTAAGCCAGTGGTAACGTTTTTACCTATTATTGGTGATTCAGTTTTTCACTCTGATTCAAGTTAACATCAAACTATGAAAACAAAGCTAATATTTTAAGAAAGTGAAAAGGCATCTCAAGTTTGTTATATCCATGAGCTGAAAAGTTCATGTTCTGTTTCAGAGAAGATGGACTATTTACCAAGAGATCCATAGAAAGCATTGCTGTTCAGCTCTGTTGTGATGATGGATGCGTAACACTTTTTTTACAGCAGTAATTCCTTGGTGTGGGATACCTGGTAGTTAAAGCCATTGGCTATCTATCATTAGTGCCTGGTTTCCAGTCTAGGAGATCTTTAGCTCTCTTATAAATAGGGAAGAGGTGCCTGAGCCTCTGTGAAAGATGCTGATGATCGGGACGAGCAGCTCTTCTCAACCCAGCCCTTGAAGACCATCCTGGGTAAAGTATTGTAACCTTCTTCTAGAATTGTTTCTTTGACTGGGATAGAATTTGTGTAGGAGCTGCTGTAGCTCAGTGTTGTCACCTCTTAAAGAATGTCTGACAAATTCATCTTTGAAGTGTGAATACCTGTGTGAAATGCAAGTCTTTTTCTTTTTTTTTTTGAAGGTTTTGTTGCTGTTACTACATTTGATTTCAGAGGCTTGAAGTGATTGGCATGAACTACCTAAGAACCTGTGCTGCCTCTTTTAACTGTACGAGACATGATAGATGGCTTCTCTTTGAGAGATTGCTGCTGTGCTACAGCAGAAACAATAATCTGGTTTGTGTGTGCCTGAAAGTCAGGAGGCAAGCACTGATTGCATTAAAGTGGTGATTATAATGGTAGGATTTTTATTTTTCTTTTACAGTGAGCTTGAGCACTGATGTAAGATGGGGTTTAGAGTAGTGGGAAGCTTTTCAGAATGCTCTTCGTTACTACTTTTGAAGTCCTGTTTGAAGGTGATCCAGCGCTTGGGGTGGGGGGAAACAAACACAAACCTGCTTGTTTCTATAGATTTTTCATGTCTAAATGGTAGCATTTTGAGCTGTTTCCTGTCCCTCTTGGAGAGGGGGGACTGTACTGTTTTGATAAAAATTTAAATCCAACATTTAAGAGATGTGAACCTAAACACTGGAGTTCTGCCTGTAAATTGACCCAAAATCTGACACTGGGGTTCAGTCAGCTAAAAGATAATCCTGAACATAGAAGCAAAGCCACGAAAGTCCGTATTAAATATTTCAACTCTTGCTGTTCACCTATAAATAGGTAGCTGTTATGAATTCTTCATTGTCGCATCCCTCTGGAGATGAGAATTAATTCAGTCTCCAGCTGCCTGTGACTGAAGGTCATGAGTCAGACTGAATTAGAAGGAAATTTGTAGCAGGATTTTGCAGACTCTGGTTCCTGACTTCAGGTTTCAGGTTCCAGCTTAGAAGGTTTTTGTTTTTCTTTTTCAGGGCCCTGGCTGTTCTCTGTAAAATGTTCATTTGAAAATTGAACAAGGCTTAAAGATGCAGCATCCCCTTGCACTTACAAGCTTCCCAGTATGACCGTGTTTTAACCACTGAAGTGCTCAGTGGTGTAACTGTGGAGGCTAATAGCTTAACCTTGGATAATGATATCGTAGAGTCAAAGGGACCTCTTCATGCTGGCTGTGAACTCCATTTGTGTAGTGCAAAGGGAACCGCCAGCGGTTGGTTTTATTCACCATAACTCCTTATCTGAGCTTTTTTAATCCTGTCTCATTAATTGAGGTTTTTCACTGCCTTGAATAGAAGGAGCTACACTGAAGAAAAAGAAAAAATAAATCGTAGCTGAACTGACTCCTGTTGGCTTTCTTTTGGCTCTAAGTGGAAATGATAGAAGATATTAAAGAGGTAGTCAGCTGTGACTTACATTTTAAAGAGCTTGCCAGATGGTTGCTCTAAGTACCCTAAATTATTAAGATTGGATATTTAAAATATTATATTTGACAGCTTACTGCCTTTTTTTTGTTGGGTTTTGGTTTTTTTGCATGTGTGTTTTTTGGTTTTGGTTGGGTTTTTTCCCACTCTGTGTGTGGGTTTTGTCTTTGTTTTTAATTTTTTATTTATTTTCTTAATTAAGGCTGTGCAGATTCCTTACTTTCACTCCTGTTTTTTTTCTTTCTGTACCAGTAGAAGGTGGATGTTAGGAATTTCAGCCTAGAGGACTACAATGTTAGGAGGAACATGTAATCTGAAGGAACAAAAGCTCATGTTCCTTTTTCATTGCATTAAATAAGCATGTCTTTAAAATTAAATGGGATGCTTAAGTAGTTTGCCTTATGCAAAATTTACAAACATACCATTTTTAGTATCACTTTTTTTTTCTTTTTGTGTTGGGATGTGAATTTTTCTTTCTTTTTTTTTTTTAAAGGGATGATGGAAGGGGAGTCAGAGTCATTTAGAAGTTGTCTGTTATGAACCATCTGTGGATTGTCCAGCAGAGAAACCCTCCCAGGTTTTGATTGATAAGTGTATAGGCAGAAGTGAGGGAAATACAGTTCTGAATTTGTCATTTTCTGCTGCTCTGTGAGAGCATCCTCCTGTACTGAAAGCATTCAGTCAAAACAGTTCTTGCCAGGGAGCTGGAGTTTACTGTGGAGCTGTTTCCATGTGTTCATACAACAGACCAGTTAAACTGAGTTTGAATACAGATTTCTCCTCTCTGCATTTTTTTTTTTTTTTTAAGTGAAAACATGGTAGTTCATGTCCCAAATCTAGCTGGGGGGGTGGGGATGGAAATGGAGAAACTCACTGCAAAGACAAGATTTTTTTCATTACTTCCTGTTGTGTCCAGAGGCAGTAATTGAGGAGAAAGCCAGGATGGTCATTTAGTTTGTTTCTGAGAAGGGTTTTACTGGAGTTTCACCAGGGATCGTATGGAGTTTCACCAGGGATCGTATGG
>JANVCC010000174.1:1712907-1970490 GCA_025345505.1 Todiramphus chloris collaris
TTCACCAGGGATCGTATGGAGTTTCACCAGGGATCGTATGGAGTTTCTATCACATGTTTCTATCCTGTGTAGTTTCATGTAGCTTTTCAGGACAAGGAACTACGTGGACAGGTAGGGAACTAGTGGTAAAGCCCAGCTGGTTTTCAGTGTAGACATACCTACATCTTCTGGTTCCAAAACCACGTCCAGTTTACTCTCATCTCTGTCGTGGTGCCTTGCTGGGCAGGGTAACCTCAGTCCATAGGGTTTTGTGTGACCGTGACAGTTACGGTGCCTCCTGCCAAGGGAACAGGGTTTTCATTTCATGAAAAGCAGCTGGGCTACTTCACAAGTATGTTACCAAAGGAGAAGGGGCTAGAGAGAGGATCTCTAACTTTACCACTAGATCCTTACCTGTCCACATAGTTCCTTGTCCTGAAAAGCTACATGAAACTCCATAGGATAGAAACATATGGTAGAAACTCCGTACTATCCATCATGAAACTCCGTACTATCCATCATGAAACTCCATACTATCCATCAGGAATCAGTTGGGTCTGCAGACAAAGAGGGATCAGAACGGGGATGTCAGGCGTGCGTGGCTCTGCCCAGTCCACACGTTGGGCCCTGCAGAGCAGAAGGCATTTCTGCGATCCTCGCCCAGCCCTTGCGCAGGCAGCACGGGGGTGAAGCGCTGCAGAGCGGGGCAGCCTTGCCAGTCCTCTGCTGACCAACCTAATTTACTGCTTGGGAAAGGGAGGGGATGTTTTTAAACTCCCAATTTATTGCTTTGGCAAAGCTGGGCTGGCAGTTTTGGCTGTAATATCTAGATCTTTGTCATTTATTATTCTGTCTTGTGAATCACATTAAAAATAAACGAGAACTAAATTTCATTCCCTGGGCCTGCCAAAGATGGGAAAATTAGGTGACCCAATTATGTCCACTTGCAGCAGGACAGGCTGGTAGGATTTAGTCTTTTAACACAGTTTAGTGAAGAATGTCATAATTTCAGACTAAAACTGCAGCTTCTGAAATGCACAGGTTAATCTTTTTCATGAGAAAGGAATTGAATAATGGCTTTGGGAGCAGAACGGTGCTTGTCTGCGAAATAGATAAGGTATTGGCAGGCCATACTTCCCTGTTGGCTTTGCACATCTGCCTCACCCTTACCTGGAGAGACCAGTTCCAGGCTTGACAGGACTCAGTGTTCTCTATGGCTTCATCAGCCTTTGGCATCCCTCCCTTTAGTGCCAGTAATGCAGGATATGATTGCCAGAAATTCAGCTGAGACCCCAGTGTTCCTTCACTTAGGGCAGTAGGTATCAGTGAACATAGAACTGGGCTTCTTTCTGACTGGCTTTGGCTACTCATTCTGGTGAATGCACAGCTTTCCAGTTCAGTTCTGGTAATGTTGGGATTCCCTCAGTCCAGTACATGGCAGTTCTTGTTTTTAATATCTCCCTGTCTGGCTTTCTGTGCTGAAAATACAGATTGAGATGTTATCTTTCAGGGAATGTGTCTCATGCAATATAATATATCTGGCAACAATAGGTAAATAGATGAATTCTGTGTTGTGAGCAGTCAGCTTCGTTAGTGCTGTTGATAAAAGTTTGTTTATGATGTACGGGATGCGCAAAATTTGTTTTTCTCTTTGCTGATCAGCTGACACTGAGCTGCCAGCATCCTGTGTTTGGCACCTTGCCCCCTGATGCTTGTTCCATTTCCATGTGCTGTTGTAATTCAGTGACATGAAATTTAAAAACATATTTCTTTGCAGTTAACATCCCCCAGATTTTAGCTTAAAAACTCCTTTAACCTAGTGCTGTTTGGGGAAGCAGCACAAGCTCTTAAGTGATAGAACCTAACGTTAAGACTTTGACCTTTTTCCAGCTCCCATACAGACATCTCTGAACTCGTAAACATTGCCTCACTGCTTTTGCTTTTCTGTATGTTAAAAAAATACTCTTTGTGGCAGTCTCTGACCCAAGTGTAAACCATTGTAAGGAAGTAGAATTATTTAGGGCAGAAGGATAAGGATGGATTGGAACTGGTCTTTGTGCTTACAATAGTTTACATTTAATTTCCACAGTAAAGGACCTTTCATGGTTTTATTTGCTCTTAAATCCTGGCTGGGAATGTAAGGCCACTGGGGGAAGAAGAATTCTGATTGCAAGTTTGATAAATGGTTTTACGTTCTTACATTCTAGTGACACTGAAGTTAGGCTTTGACAGAACCTTGTGACCAGGAGAACATCTGAATCTTGCTTTCCATAGCAGAAGTGCTGATTGGTGTGACGAGCCCAAGCAGCTGTTTGTGGTACCTGCCTGAGTGTAGAGAGCCCTGCAAGGGTAAAGTGATCCAGACCTCCCAGCCCTGCGGCATTAATAGACCAAAGAAGCACTTGCCCCTCCTTTAGACAGAGAGAAAAAGCTAGAATAGGGCACAGGCAGCATAAACACCCTGCTGACCCTGCAGGGATATAGAAGGTGAGCAAAGAAGCAGAATTCAGAGCTGGGAATTGCAACTGAGGTGAAGAATTCTCTCACCTGAGCAATGCTTCAGCGACTGATCGTTGTGTCACACACGGGTCTGTTGGGCCACTTAGGAATGCGAGCAGAACTCGTGCTAGAAGTGATTCAGCTGTTCCTCAGCTGTCTCCCTAAACTCTTTCTCATGTTTTGCACTTCTTCCCTCCCACCCCCAAAATACACAGTTGCAAAATATTTTTAGATCTTATCTCTTAGGGTTCGTTAGAGATGAATGTGGAAATAACGACGTGCAGTTGGAAATGTTGGAAGTGTGAGCTGCCGTTTAGAGCAAGTAGGAAGGAACAAGTTGGTAGGAGAACCTTTGTGTAGCTTTGGGCTGGTCACTGAGCCTTTTACTCTTATTTCTGTTCTTACACTTTATAGATAATGAAACTTTTTTGTATTTACTCAAGTCATTTTTGGAGCCTTTAACAATAAAGGTGATTGTTGTTCAGAAGACATAGTTCAACAGAGAAGTTCTCCGAGTCCTTGTGTGCAAGGTGGATGTTCCACACGTGTATTGGTTGTGACAGTGGTGAGGTGAGCTCAGCTGGGGGCACACGTGGGTCACACACAGACAGTGTGTTCTGAGTGCTGCTGCTGGCTTGTGGAGGGACTTTTGCAAGTCAAACTGTCTGATAGAAGCCTTCTGTGGAAGCTGTTTCAGTTTTCAGCTGAATTCCTCTGAATTTATAGGGTTAGGAAAACATTGATCTTTCTGTTGCCATTTGTATTTGTTGCTAAATCTACCAAATGCATAGATTGTTATGTGCAGTTCAAGGTGTGCACGGGGGAATTTTAATGGTAGCTAGAAGCCTGCTGTTCCTGTCAGAAGGACAGAAGTGCATCTCAGAAGTGGCTGCTTCCCGTGCTCTAATCCTTATCTTTAGGAAGTTCACACAGTTGCGTGGCAGTGTTTGTACGGTGGTGGTGGTGGGGTGTCTTTGAAGTCCACAGAAATGAGAACAGCAATTAGTTCCTGCAAATGGTCCTGTTGTCAGTGCCATAGATAATCTTTCTTGGGATTGCATTGCATATTTAGAGGGCAGGAACAGTGGGAACTAATTAGTGAGGCAGGTCTTAAATAATCCTTTCAGAGCAGGCAATTTCTCTCCTCTGAGAGAGGTGAAATAATTCTTTTAAGCTATTGATAAAGCTCAGATGCTTCCAACACTTCTTAGCAGAGACAGTGCAGAGAACCTGTGGGTGAAGCCAGCAGGTATTTTGGATTTGGCATTTCTCTGATGGAGTTTGTGTGCCCGACAGTTGAGTAGCTCTAGCTCCTCATGTTTTGTTTCCCTGCTAGTAATGACATCTGCATGGGGTGGGGAAGAGCCAGGAAAGCAACTGAATTTCTTTAGATCTGCTTTTGCATGTTCATCACCATTTACATGGGTATTTAAGCTGGACTATATTAACAAATGGTATAGATATGCGTAACTTCCTTCATCAGAAACTCTTAAGTGTAACAATTTACACTATTAATGACATGATTCTAGCTGTGATGCTGTCCTGAGTAGCAGGCACTTGATATTTCATTGCACGTTGCACAACTGTCACTTGATTTGTGAGATTGTGCTGCTGCTTGTAGAACCCAGTGTGATAGGTAGGGAGAGTTACAAATTCTTACCATGCCCTAATGCCCAGTGTCAGCTGTAAAATATCTTCTGATATATGCCTTGAGTCTTAAAAAAAATAAAGAGTCTGTAACTGTTAACTGTTGGTGACTGAACAGCGGGGCTGGTCTGAAAAATTCTGCGTAGAGTTTTCCAGCCCAGCTTTCAACTGCCACTCATCATAATTGCTATATTCAGACAACATATGCATAGTTGAAAACAATAATTTTGGTCAAAATCAGCATGCTTTACATTTCTCCCTAGTTTTTCCTCAAGCCTTTGGTAAGCTGCAGCCGTTTATTTTCTTTTCTGGAAGAAATTACATGTCACAACGTTTGTTTTTTCAGCGAGTTGGGGTTTTATGCTGAAAGCTTCTTAAAGAATGCAAAGCTTGAATGCGTTCCATTCTCGAGTGATGGGGAATGTCATTGGCATGGTCAGGGTGTAAATCTTGCAGCTGAAGAGTGGCTGGACCTTTAGAAAACTCACTCTTTAAAAATAAAAAGGGTCTACAAACTGGAGACAAGCGCACAGTCCTGTGAATTTGGGTGAGACTGTGCTCACAGCAGGCTGTGATTCGAAGCATACTGAGGGGAGGGTCTTTCTGCTTTTCAGCTTTGGGTATTTCTGTAATGCTTTGCTCCTTTGTTTTCACAGGGCAGTTTCTCCATACGTTTTTTTCCGGCTGCGTTCATTCATCGGGACTGAACACGTGGATTATCTGGTCATCTGTGGTTTTTAGAAGCAGGTATGTCAGCAGGGAGATCTCTGCTGTTTTCTTGGTTGGGGACTGGGGGATGACAAATTCATCTGTGTGCCAGAAAGAACTGGAGGGTTAGGAATTTCCATCACCTTCTTTTAGACTTGGAAAAAATAATAAACAGCTGGAAGACTGATGGGAAAGAATGAATATTGACATGTATAGACTACAAATCTCATGTAATATCTGCTGTGTAGAGGATACTGAAATGCAGTTGTCCTAGCTGGCATGGGGACAGCCGTGGTATTTCTTGTGTATGGTGCCACCTATTGATAGATAGCCCATATCATTTGTTCCATATTGAAACAGTAAGTGGTACCACACTTATTTTTTTGCTGTTGTGTTTTTTTCTATTCTAAATTGTTTTCTTTGGCTACTAGTAAAGCACCTTTTCCAGTAATAATACCAAGAAAAAAAGTATTTGTTAGTACGATATTAAGAACCAGTCGTAACCTTCCAGATTTAATTGGTATCTTGGTAAACATTCATTGTTTTCTCAGTCTCTGGATATCCATAACTTAATGTCTTTTGATCACTGTCTTATTTTGCTCATTGTTTTAGTGTTGATATCACTTGTTAGCACTCAGTAAATTGGCCTGGGGACTATGTGCTTAGTAACACAATCCAACCGACTTGAGCTGAGGCTGCGCAAAAGTAGGGGACTGTTTTATTCCCCACCCAGAAAGCAGTGTGGTGATTCTACCAAAAAGACCTGATCACTTCCACCTTTACAGGCTGCGGTTTCCAAGCAGAACCATCTAGAGCAAATCAGCATCATGCAGATCTTCCCACTGGCAGAGTAATCAGGCAGGACTGGTGATGTAGCTTTGGCCACGTTTTGCTGCTGTTATCTTCATGCAGAGTCATGTGGGTGGCAAAGCCCATCCCAGCAGCTGCTGCTGAAGTTTGCATTACTTCTGACTCACACAGGAGGGCCTGTGTGTAATTTTAAACTGTTTCCACACCCAGATTACTTTCCCTTTACAGTAATAATGAAAATAAAAGTGAGGAGAGAGCTTGGTAATGACTACGGGAAGACATTCCATGAAAAGCAGGGTGTTTGAACCTGCTGTGCTACAGCCTTCATGATCCCTTGGTGACTAAGGTTCAGCAGAGCACATTTAACAGTACAGGACCAGACCCAGTTCTGTGAATGAGCACTAAATGGAGAGCTGTTCTGGAGCCACTTCTTGAGCTGTGCATGGTGGAGCAGTTCTGGTTTCCACCTCCATCCACAGGTTCCTTAGCAGGGGTTATGTTTCCCCAACACACAGTGCTTCTAGGAGGTTACGTTAGGTACCCCGTGTAGTATTTGAAGCGCCATTATTTCCTAAATTTGAAGTTAAAGTGTTTGCTGTTGTTGACTTTGCTCTAAGATGATTTTTAATAGCAGCTGAAGAGTGTGCCTGAACATTTGTGGGTTTTATTTCGTTCTGTTTTTTGTTTGGGTGGGGGTTATTTGGGTTCTTTTGTTCTTCTTGTTGTTTGGTTTCAGGTTTTTTTGTCTTGGTAAACACCCTATTGTGGAACTTTATAAATAATTACCAGATACTCAGAAAAAAAAAAATATAATCATGCTCTGTGCTATAGAATTTAGCCTAGTCTGTTTACTCTATAACATAATTATTTTTTATTAAAATCGACAAGCAAAGCTTCAGCTTTTAAATGATACAAGAAAGGATGAGAAACTCGACTCCTTCCCTGCTCCTCTTAGGTCGTCTTTCTCTCCAAAACCATTTAATACCTTTTGGTGACTTTTACAAAAGTACAGTGACCTTTTTTATATTATACAGAAGAAAAAAGAGAGAGGAGAAAGGTTGAAGAGTTTAGGTTTCATCCAGCTTTTGTGTAGCCATTGCAGAGCTGATGGCTGTGCATTCTGCTTCCTGATTTCATACTGCTTGTGATTATTTACAGGGAGGGGGAACAAGCAACGAAACAAACCAAAACCATGGACTCTGCTGTCAGGGTGATTCTTTCATCTGGTTGTTAGAACTCTGTTTTTCTACTCATGCAGCAGTGTAACAACAGATAATGAGCTAGTAGAGATGTGAACATCAGCCTTTGTGAGTGTTTGAGTTGCATACGTAAAGCCTAATTTAGCTGCTCAAAGTTTTTTAGGATTTCTCTGAAGTGTGTGTTTCCTTACTCTCCCAGTGCTGGCTCTTAAGTGCTGGTAATAGGTAGCTTGAAAATTAAACTTTTCCTATTATTCCTGTTATACCCCATTATGTAGTTTTGTCTTTTTCTGATTTTACATCTTCAGGAAATCCAGAAGCTGGCAGGAGGGGAATGAACCGTGAGGGCGTCCCCGGAAAGAGTCCGGAGGAAATGTATATTCAGCAGAAAGTGAGAGTCCTGCTCATGCTGAGGAAGATGGGATCAAATGTAAGAGCCCATATTTCGTGGCTTTCCAGACAATTCTGTAGTAACTGGGATAGTGCTTGCTGAGCTGGGCAGGTGATGGTCTCGTTTTATTGCTGAATTATTTTAGCCATCTTTTGATTTAACCTTTTTCTCCAGTTAAACACAATTGATTTTTGCTTAAACGTTATGAGGCTTGTGAAGCCTGGCACTAAATCTGAGCATCTGATCATTTGTCTACATACAGTAAAAAGCTTTTCATTATTAGAAAAACAGCAAAATAAAGCAACTGTAATCAGCTTTGAACCTCTGTGAATGCATTGTGTACCGGTCTGCTGCCGTGTCCTTGCAGATGGTACAGTTTGCACAAACAGCAGTTGGTTAAACTGTCAATGAGTAGAATAGAGGCAACTGTGATGTTTCCTATTTGGAAGTGGGAGAAAGTATCTTTGGTCTTTCTTAATTTTTCCTTTTTGCTGACTGTCTCTTTGCACTTTTCCAGCTGACTGCTAGTGAAGAGGAGTTCTTGCGCACATACGCAGGTGTAGTGAATAGCCAGCTTAGCCAGCTTCCTCAACACTCCATTGATCAGGGTGAGTACTGGGCTTGTTTGCCTTGGGATTATTTAATCTGTAAGAACACTCTCAGAAAATACCCAGTTTAGGTTCCTGTATTCCTGTAATAATACACCACCTACTTAACCCCACCCTGCAATATGGGATATGCAGGTCATTGCCTCTGTGATCTTAGGAAGAGAAATAGTGTTCTGTTCAACAGGTGGGTTTATTTTAACAGGTACAGTCAGTCTTATGCCTAAGTTTCAGTAGGATGAAGAGCATTGTCATACATCTAATTCTCCATAATAACTCAGAACACTGATGGCCAAAGTCCTGTGAGCTAAAGACACATGCAAAGTGTCATGCTCCATGGAACATGTTAAGTACAAATAAATTGTAACCTGATTTTTTTTTTTTATTCCTTCAGGTGAAGTCAAATTCAGGTTTGCACAGGTCCCCCTAGTTCTGAGTGTGTCTTGCTGTATTCAGTACAGATCTACCACACAAGATGACTTTAATCTGATTTTTTTATATTCTTAAATGGGACATTTGTTTAAAAAGCACTTGCTTTCTACGCTTCAACCTGGGAGTTTTGTACCAAAATATCAAGTAGATACAGATTTCTTAGATACAAAAGCAGTTTGCTACGCCAGTGATAATTTAGTTACCATGACTCGAGTTGCTTGATAATGCTTTTCTCACAAAATCAAATGGAATAATTTAAAAACATCTTCTGTTTTTCGCATTTCCATGAATGTGGAAGTGCAGTGTTACTATTTCAGCAGAGTAAGAGGGAAAGTTTAGCAATAGGAGGAATTTGTTTCCCATTGAGTTTCTTTCATTTGCACAACGTAATTAACTCCCAGATGGGATAGCAGACATGAAATAAGTTTACCAATCTGCTTTGGTTTGTTTAGATTCCCATTAAGGGGATCAAGTACGTGCTGCTTTTGTGACTTTTTTGCAGAAATTGTGGTAAACGATTGTGTGGCTCTTCTCTAAATCTACTAATCTTTTCTGAACCTGAAAATTTCTTTCTGATGTTTTGTCGTTGTTGTTTTTTCCCCCCTCCTCTTCATAGGCCTCCTGCTGGATGACATTCATAATGTACAATTTGGTATTGAAGGAAAATTGTAAGACTCATCTGCCAGAAAGAACTGAGTTGAGCAGAAATTTAATATAGATCCAAGACATTTAAAAACCATTAGAAACACAACTTGCACAAACTTGCTGTTCCATTTTAAGCCTGTGTGTTCATTCCTCACATAGCTGGAGGACTGATGGAGATAAATATACTGCTATGTTTTGGCTCAGAATTCTTCAACTTTTCTGCCGGCGTTAAGTGAGAATTTGCCCGTTTCTCATCACAAACTGAGGCAGACACATTCAATTAAGAAAGACTGTCTTAGGGGCAGTTGGCATTTTTCAGTGTTGTGCCTTACATAGTTACATTTCTCACAGTGAAAATATATGCCAAAGTAATTAATTATAATTAAGCTGGTGGTCTGACCATTAAGATTTTTTTCTTGGTAAGGAAAAAAAGAACAAAGAAAGAAAACAGTTAAATAATTAGAGAAGTGGGAAGGGATGCTGGTTCTTTTCATATTGGGATACACCATCTCTCCAAATTAAGGAG
The DNA here is from genome assembly GCA_025345505.1 of Todiramphus chloris collaris. Taxonomy (NCBI): domain Eukaryota; kingdom Metazoa; phylum Chordata; class Aves; order Coraciiformes; family Alcedinidae; genus Todiramphus; species Todiramphus chloris. Next base: position 1,722,349 of record JANVCC010000174.1, read on the forward strand.
TGAATAGCATGAAGAACAAATGAAAACGAGGAAACCTAGCCAAATACTTTATCCTTGGAGAAAGATGAAGCTGTATAGACAGAAGCAGCTATAATTTATCACTCAGGACTTTGATTTCCTCAGAAATCTCTCCAGCTTTCTCAGGCAGCTGTGATAACATCGCTCTTCGGTGCGGTGTCTCGCGCTGCAGCGATCGTTGTCTCTGTCTGGACCTTCTGCTGTGTCCTGGTGGTGAAAGAGGAAGGGTCAATTATGAAAGTGCTGGAAACAGAGAATAGAAATTGCCTAGTGTCTGATTTGCTATCTTAAGGGGGATCCCATCTCCACTAGATGGCATTATCTTGTGCTGAAAAACCCCGTCCCACACTCAGGTACTTGAATGTGTTGCATTCATTAAGACTGGTTAAAGGAATTTTCTTCCCTGCTGCTCTGTTATCATTTCATTTTTTTTTTTCCTTTATGCAGATTTTTTTCTTTATGCCTCACACATCTAAAAGGTGTGGTTTTTAAGGAGTAAGTTACAAAGAGTTAGTATGTTAGTGGATGTCACAGTCTTTCCTTCCAGTAGTAGGACTGCTCTCAGCCTGACTTGTCCCAGACCTATCTTTAGAGTCACTTTGCTCCAGCAGGCAGGCAAAAGACAGAAAGCTGATTTCATACCCCCATTTTGTTCCAAAAAAGGGAATGACACCCTTAGCCATAGCACTTAAAAAGCTTTGTTATAGACCTGCAAAGTTTTGTATGTCACTTAAAAATGCTGTAGTTTGGCTCCAGAATTACAGGAAGGTGGTTTTTTTTTCCTTTGGGGTTTTTTTTGGGGTTGTGGGTTTTTTTTTCCCTTTGGTTTTTTCCTTGAAAAGAGTATAGAGGATGGATGGTCTAGAATTTTGTAGGGCTCTGTTGCAGTGGCTTTTATTTGTTAAGCATCCATTAAATACAGTCTCAGAACCCTTGGCTCATGGCCAGTAATAGGCCTGAGGTAGGACTGCTGAGCTTCTCGTGGTATGGTGCTCCCTACTATGGTTTCTGACAAAGATCTAGCCATTTCTTTGAGTCTGTTTGACCACAGGGAGTCACTGCAACCTATGTGTCCATTTATATTTGCAGCAGTGTGACATTGCATCAGAGAAAGAAGTTTACACTTGTCCCTGCTGAATTCAAGTGCTCGTGACATAAACCTTTGCTGAGCTGCAGTGGATAACAATACCTCTGACATTTCAGGTTCCTCCAGGATACTCTGCTTACTGCCTCAGGGTTCAGCAGTAGAAATTAATTGCTAAAAGCATCTTGGAATACCTTTGCAATTTTTAAGCAAGCCCAAAGCCTAAGATTCCCCTTCAGTTTGTGCCTATTTTTATAGGAAAAGGAGAAATTAAATTCTTTATCTTTTTAATTCACACCCTGCTTTCAAAAGGAATTGATCTGTTCACTGTGGTTTGGGATTGACTGCAGAGTTCCTTCTACATTTGAAACATACTTTTGGACCATCTTTGCTCTAGAAGGATGTACATTGTGTGTCGTTGACATGAAACTTGTTTTCCTAACAGGAACCTCAAAGTTCCTCTGATCGCATTAGCGAATATCTTCTTGTTAATTGGGTGACACTGTGCTGTTGGAAATACCAAATTGCAATTAGTGCAAATCTTTCTTGTATGTGTTTTAACTTTACATTCATAACTGCAACATATATTAGATAACAGATCTGTGAAGGGATCTTGAGTGACCAGAACATGTAGTCCAGTCTTAACATAGCTGCGTTGGTTTGGTTTTGGTTTAATTCCAGCTCTACTTGCCCTTTCTTTTCAGCATCTTCCAGAATCTTGGGAAGTGCTTGGTGGCTCAGTGTGTTGATTTGGATTCACGTCTCTAGGGGTGTGTTTCCCCAAGATGGGCTGCAGTCCACCAAGAGCAGAGAGCATCTGGGCAGTTCAGATATCTGGATTCTGTCCAGAGCTTGATATTTTGATTAATACTTTGGCCTGTTCATCCATTCTCTTCTTCAGCTGATCCAGACAGTCGTGTTCCATCCCTGGCAGCTCTGAGGCTTATCTGAGGTATTAAGAATACTTCATTATCCATTGAAAGGTGAACTTCTAGTGGAGGGTTTGAGAACCCAGCAAACCAGGAAAGCCTGAGCAAGTTATAAAACTCTAAGCTGAAGCAGCTAATGCTTAAATTTGGTATTATGAGATGGAACATTAATGTCATGCTCACACTTTTCTATAACCATTTGATTTTTTTGATGATTGCTATAATATTGTTAGCACCTACATGAAAGTGCAAAATATAGGGCATTTTTCTTTACTTGAGGAGCTTTTTCGTCTGTGGGTTGTTTGTTGTTTTGGTTTCATGGCTCCAAAAATAACTGAGGAACCCAAAGGCATCTGTATTCACCCAGCGTATGTGCTGGAGTGGATGTGATCACGAGCTGTTTTAAGATGCTAAAATACTAGTTGTCTTCCCTGCATTGCAGCAAGAACTAACGCAGCTCAGCCTCATTAGGTTTCTTGAGCTTGAAATGGTGAAATTCAGGCTTTCTCACATATTTTTAATCAAAGCAAAATGCCTCTCAGGAAGTTATATGCACAGAAATGTCTCCTGCAGAAAAACCATATCTCCCATTTCCCAGCTATGTTTCTAACTGGTGGGCTAGTGCTAGGCTTTCTGAAGTGGCTGCTCTGGCAGGTCTGTAAATGGAAGCTGTGCAGCTAGTAAGCACGATACGTGAATTATACCAAGACCTTGGTGATTACAGTTCTGGTGTTCCTATAGCAACAGGAGTGTCGTGCTGGTGCTTGAAGAAAGCTGGTCCCTTGAGGAGGGCAAAGCTGAGATGCAAACACATGCCTGGGCTAGGTTAGATGCATTCTCTAGATGGTAGGGCATCAGAAACGAGCCCAGGCTGCGTGCAGAGTTGGGAGGGGAAGCAGGCTCATGAAATACCAGGCAGTGGTGGAGAAATGGCGATCGAGCTCTTCTCGCTGTAGCTTTATTCCTTTGAACACAGTGCTGGTTCTCTTGGCAGTGCACGTTGTATTTTTAGAATGCTGAACTAGGATAGGAATACTGGGGATTTCAGAGAAAAGTTCATGTTTAGAAATAGTTACTGGAAGGTAATTTGAGAAACGTGTATACAAAGATTGTGAGGGAAGGAAAGATTTTAATTTTTTTTTTTAATTTGGCAGCCTTCAGAAATTCATGACAGGCTTGACCTTCTGATCTCTACAGGCTTTTGGAATTTAATTAATTTTGCAGGTGACTACAAAAAAAAAATCGGGTGTATGTAGCTATCCATCATGCAAGGAAAGCTTGGAAGCAGCAGATGTTAAATGCATCAGTTCACATCTTCCTTTGTGTTGAGGTGAGGCTTCAATCCAGCGTGTACCCTCCTAGCTGAGTGCTTGCTGCGGGAAGCAGTAACTTCAGTCACCTGGCTGAAACTTTCTGCAATTCAGGAGGGGTGAGCAGCAGTTGACCGTGCTGAGCTCAGTGGCTGTCCACAGTCGTACTGCTGTGCAGTAAAGTCGTTTGACCTTCACATCATCTTGGCTTCTGAAGACTGAAGTCCAAGTGGTGTAAAAGAAATAAATAACCTAAAATTCAGCAATCCGAACAACTGCAACTGGAGCAGGATTGCAGCAGGAGCTTTTGGAAAGTTGGTTTAAGACTGACGTTATTACTTTTTAAGATAGGACATAGGCCTACCAGTTAATTATTGTTAATTTCTGAGAAGGATGAGGGTGGGAAAGTGGAAGGCAGAAGGGGAGGAAGTATTTTTCTGTCATAGTTTGTGGCAATTAATATTTGGCTCATGAAAGAAGAGGGGGAATATTTTGTTGGGTATATGCGAGTCTCTGTTTCAGTGTGGAAATGTGTGCCCAGCAAAGGGTCAGCTGTGGAGAGAGAGAAGTTCTAGGTATAGAATGCAGGAGGTCAGGTAGAAGTGTGCCTTTTTCATTGTTCTATACATTAATTACTGGAAGTGCAAAGCTCAGTGAAGGATGTGCTAAAAGTAAACGTGGTTCACCATCCTATTGTCTCAGTTGCAGGCTTTTGGCAACATGCAGCTTAATTTATAACCTCTGCCCTGCTCTTTAGAAATTTTTTTTCACTTGATTAGAAAGAAAACATCCGTTGTGGGAGCCAAGTGGGACTGCAGCAGAAGCTGTATTCACTGGTACTTTAATCCCTGCTTTCTTTTCACCCCACAGAAACCCCTGCTCTGTTCTCTGAAAATGTTTGTACTTGTACATGAGCACAAGCAGCTTGGTGAGCAGACCTGTTAGATTGGGTACATTTAACTCTGGATAGGTTGGGTTGTAGGACTGGGCTTGAACAAAACCCGCTGTTGTGCAAGTGTGGATGTGGATGAGCTTTTTCTGGACCTATGTCACCCAGGTTTGTCTTTATTTTCTTTGCTAGAGGACATCTTCAGAGATAGTCATGCTTCCTAAGTGGCTTCTGGAAGGTTGAAAGTGCTGATGAGAGTATCCCTTTCTTCTGTATCCTGTGCTCTTACCCTTCCTCAAGTTCAACAGGGAAGATTTCCATTCTGGTTTTGGAAAGTTTCTGGGCTGATGTCTGGGACCCATCAGTTCTGGTGTAAAGTAGATGGGTCCTCTCCATGCTAGCACCAGATTTGACCTCCTGCAAGAGCTTTCTGTGTGGCTGCAGTGGTTTGGACAAAGGGTGTTTTCTTCTTTGTGATAATGTATCACCTCACCGAGGATAAAATTGGATCTTTAATGTGGGAAGAAATCAGCATAGTCTTGAGTCTTTACTGCACGATGTTGTTCTGCTGGGTGTTGTGCCCTCGAGTTACCCACCCACTTAGGTGGTATTATCATTTATTTGATGGATCAAGTTGTGTTTTTAAAGGCAATTGCCTGAGGCTCTTGCAAATACTGGGTTGCATGTAATTCCTGCAAACAAAGACATTGGCACTTCTACCAAATACAAAAGGATCTGAGGAGGGAGGAGGAAATGAAACTTCAGAATTGGGTCTAAAATCCATTCTTTGCTAATCTTCTTTAAAACTGTACCAGGAGACAGAAATAGATCACTTCTAATTGTTTTTTTCTTTCTAAAAGAAATAGCTAAAGCCCTTTTGCCACCTCTGCTCTTCACCACTCTCTTGTTCATTCCTGTCTTGTTGTTTTGCTGCTCCTTGGTGTTTGGCAGAACTTCCTTCCGAACTTTGCGTTGCCATCAGATTTCCCTAGCACACACCTGCTTCTCTGTTCCAGGATCACTTATCCAAGTATTAAGGAAAGTTGGTGTAAAGGCCAACTGTTGAGAACGTGCAGTCGTAATCTCCTTTCAAACACAACTCATAATCTTTCCTTAACAGATTGTTTACCCACCTTGGTTCTTGTGCTGATTGCCCATCTTACTTTAAAAAGTACCACATGGGAAACTCTTTATCCTAAAGTGTTAAAGAACATCAGAGAGGGAGCAGGATTTTTGATGATGTTATGGTAAAAAAAGCCCAAACATATGCTCTTTGTTCACAAATGTAGGTAACTTGAGAACTGTAGTTATCATAATTCCATTGGTGGTACAAAAAAGGTGCACTGTACAGTTGGCTCAACTGGGAAAGACCAAAGCCTTGAATTCTAGACCTGTTCTCCAACCATTGTTCTACTTCTTCCTTCAGGATGCACATAATTATTCAGCAATGTTATAGTTATTCAAGCATTTTCCACACTTCTACACTGTATTCTTTTTTGTACTCTGGCTTTTTCCTCTATTAGAACCCTGCTTTAAACTTTCTGTTTACACTGACAAGCTGTATTTCTTGTAGTCTCTTCTCATTTCCTGTTCCAAGCCCAGGCAAATGGCAAGTTATCAGAAGTTCATACCAATGGTGACCCTGGTGTTGAAGCTGTGCCAGGTGGACCTGGGAGATGAGACCAGGAGGTAGCTGAGTGTGACCCTGCTCTTCAGCAGCTCTTTTGGTGGTAAAAGCCAAACTGAAGTGCAGAGCTCCCAGCATCCTTTGTGCAGAAAGCTATTTCTGCTCATCCTGTGTTTTCAAGGGCTGTGTGCTCAGCTCAGTAGGCTCTGCCCAGGAGCACTGCTGAAGGCTGGAATTGTCCAGGACAGGCAGAATTATTGACCTGTGGGTTTATGGGTTGCACGAGTATCCGGAATGACATTTCCTTTTCTGCGTGGAGCTTGTAAGGGCACTTACAAGAACTGTTGTTCATATTTAGACCGTAGAAAAGGGAGACCTCAGGAAAAGAACCAACATCTGTTAAGTAATCCTCCAGCTCATCTCTTGTGCTAACCTGACGTCATCTGTGATTTTGCAGTTGCTAGGCTACTCCAGCTGCTCCGGACTCGCAGAGCAAAGCCTCCTTCGCTGGCAAGGGGGATGCCTGGAAAATACAAGGGCATGGGTTGTGCTTTATGTGCACTTGCTTTCTTAGTGTCATTGCCCCCTCCTCTTTTTAGCATAGAAATGGCTTTTGGGTTCCTTGCAAATCAAATCCTTCTTTTTGGGGGTGGCTTAGTAGTTCTTATGCATTCAAAAAAAAAAATCAAATAAAAAAAAAACCCAACACAGCAACTTGTTAATTCAGAGCTGGATGCTAGTGCTATATATCATTTATGTTTTGCTCAAGGAAAAAACAGTTTGTGGAGATGAAAAGGGAGATGACTGCAGGGCTTCTGAGGGTTGGCAAGAGGGTGCATCAGAGCAGTTTTTGATGTAGTTCTGTAAGATAGGCGTCCTACATATGAAAAACAAACTGCTGCTTGGTCCTTGGTATTTCCTCCTTTGAGGAGGAAACAAATAAATTGTGAAGTAGTTGTGTTTTATAAGCACTAATTTAGGTTTCAGGGATATTAACAAGGGGGATTTACAACCTTCTCTTCTCCCCTGTTTTTTTGGCCACTTCTCCTTCTACATCGCAACCAAAGAGCAAATTAGATAATGGAGAAAAGGAATTCATATAAGAGATAAGGAATTTTTATTAGTTCTCTTTCTTTTACCCTGTGTGCAGAATAGGCAGAAATTGCTTTGGGCACAAAGCTGAAATCTTTTTCTTGAGATGCTTCAAGTAAAAAGCCTGGAGAATTTTTACATGCTGATGCTCCATCCAAGTTGAATTTGAACTTCCCAAACCCCAGTAAGAGAATTTAGTAAAGCTGATCAGTTAGCTAAGTGGGACAGGCAGTCGGTGTTGCTTTTGGCATTTCCTAGGTTGTTGTCTAATCCTTAATAGAAGCTTTGAAGAAAAGCTTATTAAGCAAAATTATCCCAAGCAAACTGAATTAATTAATGAAGGCCAAAATGGTCATTGCAGTCATATGTTGCACTTAAACTTGGGATCATTTGAATGGAGGAAATAATTTTTAAAACTATATAGACAGTGGATCCATCATATTTTCTAATCAGGTGCTGTTAAAGGATCTACAGATGAAAGAAAGCATTTACTTTTATCTGACTTTCTTAGGGATCACATTTTTACCAGAAATTACAAATATCATATTCAGCCCTTCAGGGTTGTTTCCCAGTTCTTGGCTAGACTAGAGATACTGATTTAAACCATTGCTTTGACACTACTGTAAGAAGTGGTTTTGTTTCCATATTGTCCTGAAGACATTTCTCTTTAAGTGCCTGTTAGGTCATGCTCTATAGTTAGGAGGTCCAGAGAGTGTTTTCTTTTTTTCTGAAGATCTCAAGTTATCTTTTTGAAGAATGAGAGCTTAGCACGGAACGTTCTTTACAAGCCTTTATCAGACACGATTCTCCAGCCTTTCAGATCTTTGTCAGAGATGCCCACTTGAAAGACCACATATGTATTTTAATATTTGGACATGGTTATAGGAAGGCAATACCTTTCTGTGCTTAGGGGACATGAGTTTTGCTGGTAGTTTAACGCAGTTGATAACCTCAAGTGGAAATAAATAAATGAATCAGTAACTGAGGAAGTTCACACATCAAATTCTTCTGGAAAAAAGATTTCTTCAGGCTAGAGATAAAAGCATTACTTAGCAAATCCCTATTTGTTCCCTGGGCAAGTGGAAGCCTTCTGTTTGAAAGAAAATACTGCACTTCCATTAAAGAATGGAACATATTCAAAACATTCATTTATAAATGGTGCTTTAATGATTTTTGGGGGACAAAGGCAAAAACCTTTCGGTTGGCCTAGTAAAACAATTTTGATTGTTGAAAGCAAAGAATAATGCATACCTAGTTGTAAAGATAAAGTAAAAAAATGTCTTAGAGTCACTTAAAAAGGCCAGTGTGATGCATAGGGCAGGACAAGTTTTATTGAACACTTGAGTTCCTGGTACTTCAGAGAAGCTCAGTAAGTCTCTTATGCAGCACCAGATTGTACAGGGCAGGGGGGAACATTATCTCTGCATGCCTGTGGTGACAGTCCTATGAATCATATGAATTTATTGGCTTTTTAAGTCCTGCTTCTTAGAAATACATGAAAGCAAGGAATACTTGGTTTGCTTTAAAAACAAACTGATTTCCTTAGGCTTGCAAAGGAACGCTTTAAATCTACTCTTGAAATGTTTAGACCACTTCAGTTTCCAGTCCCAAAGAGAAAACTGTGCTTTCTTATTTTTGTCCTCTTTTTTTTTTTCTTCTTTCCTTTCCTGCTAATTTTGTGTAGAATGACAGTTTGAGTACTGTATATAGCCACTGTTCTTGAAAGGAAGTAATTATAGCACATTTTTTCCCGTGTCCATTGTTGTTACAGGTGCTGAGGATGTTGTGATGGCATTTTCCAGATCAGAGACAGAAGACAGAAGACAGTAACTACAGGATACCTGAACAACACAGACCTGGAGAGGACAGTGAGATTCCTGAAGATAGAGGAGGATGGCTGAGCATTAATAAGTTCCTGTGCCCACCCTAATTGTTCCTTGGTATTCCTTCTCCTTTGTAATTTTGTTTCCCTTTGCCCGACCCTCAGAATGCATCTCACAGCCATCTATTCCTATAAGTTTTTGCTTCTCAGCTGGGCTGTGTTAATTAAGGACGAACCTAAAGGTGTGGTTTTGATTGGCTCAAAGGGACAGGCTGTGATTGGCTAAAGGAAGACAATTTTCCAAACTTGACCAATGAAAACCTTTTATCTCACATTTTATTTTATATTCTAAAGAAAGTGTCTTGACATCCTACTTCTAAAGAAGCTTTTCATGCTGTGGTGCTTATTTAGGTCAAACTTGTGAATTTGAAGAGGGTTTGATTTGGCTGCATAGAACTGGAAGTAATTGTGATTGGGTGACAATGCAAATGCTTTCTCTTCAGTTGGCTTGCAGGTATTTTGCTGACTTTGACACTTTCGTGGCAGGAAGCTGATGTTCTGGTGCATTGGTTACTTCTCTATACTTGCTGACTTGGGGGAAAAAAGAGACAAATGTGCTTTGCAATATTTATTACATCTACACACGTACAAGCGCTTGCTTTTGGGGGTTTGTTTTGGTTTTTTTGATTGGCTTTGAAATCATGTTTTTGATTTCCTATTGGCTGCAGTGTTTCTGATGCAATCAGTTTTTCCATTCTCATCTGCTCTGTGGCCTCAAGCTCTTTTGGGAGCATGTGTTGAAAGCATATTTAGTTCCATGAGTCCACCTGTTTAAGCTGGAACGTGGAGATCACCAGTGGTTCTGTGCTGCTCTGGGGGCTCTGCTAGGAACTCCTGGTAGACCTGGCTGTACAGGTGGCTTCTCTCTTTGCTTCTGACAGAGGAGCTGTAGATATTTTGCAGGAATTGCAAGAACGAGATCTATGGCTGTGACATGAATTTGCCAAATTTGTATAGAGAATATGTGAACTTGTTTAAAATACTACATATAGTTCCACTTTAACCCTTTAATTGCTGCACAAGACTAGCTCTCACATAAGGAAAAATTAATGATCATTAACTTAAATCCAACTTGCACTGGGCTTTAATAAACTAAGTTTCTAGTCACTTGAAAAACTGTATGTGGTTTGGCTCCTTGCAACTCTTTGGTGATAGGGAAATTATCTAGATCCTAAGATAGTACCATTTTCTTCAGGCACTGTTCCAAGAGGCTGTGGTGCTACGTTAAGCTGTCCAGTAGTGAGTGTACAGGTGACACTCTCAGGTTTACTCTCTTAGTAGTTGCAGGGCCTTAAAACACAGACACACACCCCTTTACAAACTGAGAAACCTGCAGTGAAATTCCTGAGGTGCACTGACTGTTCAGGTATCTGCACATAGAATTCCTAGCACTGCTGCCTAAAACCTAGCACTTCGTTCTCTCTCGTGTGTGCAGGTCATTTTTATAATACTTCTGGATTTTCCTGTGGGTTGCACTGACTTTTAAGATGTTTCAAAATCTATTAAAGCAGAACTCCATTCACCTCTTCCTGGGTCTTTTTCATCTGGTTGTTAATTATTTGAAGTAACGGTTTGAGAAGCTGACTGTGACAACATGACCATATTTCATGGCAAGAAATGATGATGACAGGATGCTGTTATGGTCTCAAAATATGGGAGAAAAAGCTTGAAAGAAACCATGGAATGTGTGCAAAAGGAAGAATGGACTTGTGAGCACGAGGAGGGAAGTTATCATGAACAAATAAATACTGTGTAATGAGAACAACTGTCCATCTGTTTGTGGAAAAGATCCTTTTGATTCAGTTGCAGCTTTGTAAAATTCAATGTGAAAGTAAATCTTTTACCCCCGTTTCTTGGGGCTAGAGCAGAAATCCCTTTATTAAAATAAACCAGGAATGAGCCCAAAAGATTCTTTACATTTTGACCTGGCTGCCTAAGAGGCACTTGAATTGTAACTTTGGTGCAAAGGGGAGCAGCCCTTAAAGGGTTAATTTAAGGAGGGTGGTGGGGAGAGTGTGTTGCTGGCTGGAATGAATGGGCTGGATTGGGGTGGCCTGTTGTTGTCAAGCTAACATGCATCCTTCATTTCTGAGCTGTTAAATCTTTTCAAGGAGAAAAGTGAAGTGTTTATGTGGTTTAATCTTTTCACTAAAAATGTAACCGTTGGGGGGGGGGGGAGGGCAGGAAATACAGTTTTTAATAGCTACTCTTGTTTCCTACTGATTTATTATGCTGTTAAACCGCCAAATGGAAAATACTTCCTTGACCTTTGTGGAAGAATTCCATGTAGATTCCAAACGTGGAGTCTTGAATAATATGTGGAGAAGGACGTACTGAGAAACGGCAACGTGTTGTTTAACAGCGTGAGTGGAGATTCAGAACCTGGGGGAGATGGACTCTCTTGGGACTGCTTGTGCTTGCTTTGTTACCCGTGTGCTGTCCCCCTCCCCACGGGTGCTTTCTTAACCTTAAACCAGGGATGGAAGATTTCTAATCATATATAAGTCAGGGATAATGTGCTGGAAAAGGGCTTCCCAGTATTCTCCTTGAATTATATATCTAAGTATTTATCTTCTTGCTATGAAAACTAAATCCCTATTACCACTGTGGAGCCTGGATTAATTGGGAGGTAGAGACACTTCACAGAGTACATCAGCATGGTTGACTTGTTTATTGTATGTACAGATTTCTTTAGCGTTACCCTTGTGCTTTTGCCTTCTCAAGCAAACCACTGCTAGTGAAAATACAAAATCCAATGTTTTTGAGGTTAGAGGTGAGTATAGATCTAAACTGAAATACATTTGTGAATAGAAAAGGCTGTACAGTTCAGCTACCAACCAAACAGTGCTTAAGGCATCCAGTAAGGGAGCATAAAAGCTTTAGAGGCATCTTTCAAAAAAGCACACATGCTTTGGGTGGTCTTGTTGGGAAACATGTTCCTTTAGATATTGAGACTGTGCTGTTGTACTTCTCTTACCAAGCTTATCATCTACCTCTCCTAACACGCTGTGTTTTCCAGAGCTTGAGGAAAGATCTGAATCAGATACTCCTCTCATCTTTCTCTAGATGGGTGGCAATTGCTGTAATTGTTGGTAGGTCACCAAGTCAGTGAGCTTGGTCTGTTGGAAATGAAAATATAACTCCATCATTCACTTAGGCATTTAAATGGATTCTCTCAGGTCCTAAAATAAACCCTGGAGTAACAGAACATGTGAGCTGATGGCACAGCAACACTTGACTTTAAGAAGCTGGACCACTAATAAAATAAAATAAGCTCCTCAGAGTTTTTGTTCCTATTCCTATCTAAGGTAAGTCAATGCTATGAGTTTTCTCCTATGGAATAGAATCTGTTAGAAGACTAGAGTAGCACCTTGTCTAAAGTTACTGCTGTTTTATAATGCAAGAAGAAAAAGAATGAATAAATAAATGTCAACATTTGAAAGCTTTGAATCAAATACGTAGAATGTATATTAGAAACTATTTTATGGAAGACATACTGAGTGCTTGGGTAATGAGGGGAATGTATGATGTGGATTACATTAAGATCAGTCCTTCAGCTTTTTTTTGATCTCTTGCCTCCCAAAGGACTGTGTGGCAGAGCTGACAGTGAAAAAGGCTGCAGGGCACTGGGACCAGCAGAAACCAGTTCAGTAAGAGCAGTTTCTGGAGGTGTAAGAAATCTTCAGTTGTATTCAGTCTCTACAAAAGAAAAAGTCCTTAGTGAGTAAGCATCTCTTCCTCACTGTCATTTATCAGTAACATCAGCTTTTAAGAAGCTTTGTTAAAACTGCAGGACAGTTGTTTTAGCGTAAAAGCAACCCGAGCACTGAAGTGTTGCACAGTTTGCTGCCTCGCTGGGATATTTGCTAAATACAGTTGATTTTGAGGTGAACTGGCAGCAGGATGGTGTACATCTAGCCTCAGCATCAGCCTACTCAGCACCTGAATGGAGCTGGACCTAGTTGTTACTCAGCACTGCAGAGAAGTGTGTGTTCTATGTAGTGCAAACCCCTTCCTCTTCAACAGGAAATAATTATTTTTTTTTAAAAATGTTGTTTAGGTGAAATATTTTCATTGGTTTTACTTCTTTTACCCTCTGCCACAGTAGTGGTAAAGATCTTGTCAGGTAGGCCTGGAGGAGCGATTTCAATAAACTTAAGCAATATTTATGGCTTGTCACAAAAAGAGCTTTTAAAGGTGTCAAAATGTGTCCAGTTTTGTTATTTATGAGCCAGTCCTAGTGCAGATGGATGTTTGCTGGACAGGCTTTGTTTTTCCCTTGCAGGCTCAGGTGTAGCACGAAGAGTTGGCTCTAGTGCTGCATCTTGCACATTTTGTGTCCTGGGTATCTGTGACTTCTCCAGAGCTGCAGTAAATAGGTCACTCCTCTGCTGAGCTGCTTCTTCCAGATGTGGTCTAGACTTGCTGCAGCAAGTCTCTACAGACACTTTGCACTACAGCTTCCCTTAAACTTCCTTGTTATTGATGCTTTTCTCAGTTTTACAAACCTACAAGTGCTGTGTAAGAGGGAGGAGCATTGCTATTAGCAAGGTAAGAGAGGAGCTTGCATCTATTCCCTGTCAGACTGTAGTAGGTTCCCATACAAAGACAGAAAAGAAATCACTCGCTGTCTTCTGAGCTCTGCTTTCATTTTCTTTGCAGCTGATTTGCCATTAGCAGGATTCCTGCAGTATGTTATAAACAACCTGGCTAGTTGTTGCCTGAAGCATCTCAGTTTTGAGGATTGTTTGTTTTGGAAGAGATAGATATATATATATATATTTTCATTTAAGGTTTTGGGGTTGGTTTTTTTTTTTTAAGCTTTATAACCTGGCCTGCTGACAAGCTGCCTCGTGTATCAGCATGAAATAGTTACATGCGCAGAGCGTTTTGTTGTCCTGACATTTCTGAGGTTAACTCTCCTTGCTCCTAAAGGCAAATCTGTGCTCAGAGGCCTGAGAAACTCAGACAATATGCCTTCAGCCCTCGTGCAGCAGTTACAATACTAACTCCAACCCGGATGCGGGCCGATGCATCTGTACTTCTCCTGTTTTTCACCTTGGCCAACTATTGCCACCCTGCTCTGCTGCGGTTCCGACCACAGCCATCTCTCCAGGGCCAGAAGCCAGTCCTCTCTGTAGCCCAAAGGGAGCAGCTGGAGACACTCAGTGCATAGCAGGGACCCTTGTGCATGTCATTGCTGCCCAGCACCTGAGCTCTGTGGACCACCCCCCAGAGCAAAAGGCCCTTTGGCCCCGGGAGTGACACAGGTTTTATCCTCTGAGTGACACAGGTGCTTAAGAGCTTGCTTTTTTTTCCCCCAAGGCTGTAAAATACTTCTGATTAACCTCGTTACTTCAAGCTGGTTGAGCTGAATCCTAAGGTTACATCTGTGTTCTGGGTTGAGACCCTTCCAAAGGACCCGTTTGGGCAGGTTTCTGTTTGAATAGGTATTAATAGAATTCTTGGCTTAACTGTTAAGAGTTTTAGTCCCAGGCGAAGAGTTAATTCCCTGGGTTTGGATTTTGAATTTTGGAAGACACAAGTCATAATTTATTCAAGCAGACAGTTTGCTGTTTACACTGCAGTCCACATGTCACATAAAACACATTCCCATTTTGCAGTGAGGTGAAAATAATTTTTCCTACTCTTCTCAGATGTGGCTGTAACTCGGCCCTCTCCTGATGCTTGCAGTATTCCGACTGGTGGAAGGAACAAGGATGACTGTTCTGAAAATATCTTTCTCCAAATGAGGGGAATTGTGTGAGATGAGCATGGCTAATATATCGAGGCTTGATGTAGAGGGTACACAAGAATAAGACTGATTCCAACACCTGAATCTCTGGATGTCCTACCTGTGGGATTTTGTTTGAGCTGCCACAAGAACTTGAAATTTGTTTTGTGTCCTGCCCTTAGTCTGTTCCTTCAGAGAAGCTAAATGCATAATTGTGGTCCAAGACTGCAGAGCAACGTGGGACTGAAAGTGAAACATAACTTACTGATGTCTGGTTTGCAAATGAGAAGCCTGTGTTCAGCTACAGTAGCGAGGGAGTGTGGCCCTGGAAGTTGTCTTTATAGTGTAGGGTAAGGCTATGATGGTCTTGCTGCTTTGTCACTGGAGGTGTGGGGGTTTGGGGTTGGGTTTTTTAACCGTGTGGAGGGATGTACAGTTTCTGTGATTCTGGAGGAAGGATGCTGCTTCAGAAGAGAGTAGCTTTGGGTGGTATTTATTATGTACACACATTTGTCCCATGAAGTAGGAGAATGCAAGAAGTTGCTTGATTGTGCAGTGACGTAGAAGCTTGTCTTGCTGCTGCCTTTGCACCTTAATCCATTCTGAGCTGTACTTGTGACCTCCTAATCAGGGGGCACAGTGGAAATTGCATTGAACGTGATTGGAATGGACAGTGGTAGCCAAGCATTTTCCTTCCGTCCTTTGTGATGTATCTCAAGTGCCTGGAGCAGACAGACAGTCACTCTGTGCCGCCTGATCGATGTCGGCCGCTAACGCCTGAACTGTGTGCCTGGTGCCTGGCTGCAGACAGATGTGGAGCTTTCTCCTGCAAGTAGAACAGTTCACAACGCAGTCTGGGCTTGTGTTTTGTCGTTCCGTGGCTAGGTTCTGTTCAAGCTCTGGGGTGTGTGAGGAGGAAGATAGGGGCAGGTCAGGAATGAATGGGTTTCTGTAGGTGGAAGCGCAAGAGGAGGATTCTGCCTCACTGTTGTATTCTCATAAGCTTCTTTGAGCCTGGAGAAAGATGGTAATTAAACCAGACAGGATCCTAAGCTTTTGACTTGCCTCGCCAGTAGCACCAGATTTCCCAGTCTCCCTCTAAAGGGAGCTGTGCTGCCTGCTGGTTCTGTAGCATGCGTAGCTGCTTCTACCATATGGGCATACGGTAGAACCTTTTGTTTTAGTCTGGCCTTGACCTTGAGGTCACGGGCTCCTGAAACTAAATGGGATGTTTGGGCTTATCCTGGCTAGTGTAGCTACACAGTCATTATTACTTGGTTTTGGGGCTCTTTCTTTCCTTTCTCCAAATGTAGCAAAGTTTGGATGTCAGAGGATTGGAGCAGCGCAGGGAATTAAATGAAATCTTTTCACTTTCGGTATTACTGGAAAAAAAGGGAGGCAAGGCAGGATAACTGAGAAGTGTTTTGATTAAGTACATACCAGTAACAAACAGGAAAGGCTTTCTAAGGGTTTTGCAGACACCAAAACCAGCAGAGCTCAGCCATGTACCTGCTCTAGTAAGCAGCAGACTAGCAGGGTAACGCTGGGATGTACGCGAAGACTCGCAGCTCACGTCTTTCTACGGAGAACATTCCCTTTGTCCTTTGAGGCTGAAATAGAGAATGGCAGAAAAATCACTGTGGCTTAAGAACTGGTGAGGGGGATCACACAGAATTAGGCCTCTGACATAGTAAGATCCTAGACCTGGTAGTGTTTGCAGCTTCAAGTCAACACCTAGAATTCAGATCAAACAGGAACATTCAACTCAACTGTGTCAGCTTGCTGTAGAGCCAAGCCACAAAAATACCTCTGGAAAAAAAAAAAAAGTAAGTACAATTAGAAATCATTTGGGTATCATAAGAAATATTGTATCTTCAGGATTCCGTGGTGACTTAGTTGAGCTTCAGCCAGACTCTAAATTGGTTTTGTAATTGTAAAATGATGTATACTGACACCTCTGCAAGAGAGGCCCCGCTGCTTTTGTGATCTGATGGATAGTGTGCTCTACCACCTGGGCAGAAAGAGGAGGTCGTGTGTGTTCTTTCTTTAGTCTCCTGTCTTGGCAGAGTGCAGAGAGTTGGTTCCTGTCTGGACCTGAATAAATCTTGAAGGTTGTTAGTAGTTCTAAGCAAGAATGGTGCTATAAAGAGAGGAGCAGAGCTAAGGGGGGAAAGAGTGATTAAAGGGGAAAAAACTAGTGGGTTATGAATGTGTTTCCCTCTGTGCTGGAGGTTAAATAATATTTTATGCATGTGACAGAGATACTGTGATTAAGGAGCTGTCAGACAGAATGAGAGCTGGGCAGCAAAGGGAGCAGAGATGCTTGAGGGAGAAGGGTATAAAGATGTTCTAATGCTAAACTCTCTTGTGTATATCTAGTGTGTGATGTGTGGCTTTGTGTGCCTTTCACTGGAAAAAAATGTGTCTATTCTATTTAGGGGTTTTTTTTTTCCCCCTTCATTGCTCCAGTATCTTTTTTGTCTGAGATGTCTCACTGGTTCCTAGTGACGTTGTTTAGTTAAAAACTCTAATCTATGCTGCTACTTCAGGGTCTCGGATTAGGGCTGTACAGTGACATGTGATAATCGTGTACATAAATCATGGCTTTTAACAAATGGAAAATACATCCTATTGTTCCATTTCTCCTGTTGACCCTGTTGGAGAAAGACTGGCTCTTGTGCATCATCCTCAGCTTGAGGACACCTCAGTTACTGCCGAGCCTCTGGTGTTTTAGCTGTCATCGTACCTCCTGTCCAAACCAGCAAAAAAAATGAGCACTCAGACTCATTTTTAGACCAGGTCAATAAATACTTGACCTATCCTGAGTTGTACTTTAATGTGATGTTACACAGACACCAGTCGTTCCTGGCGGCTGTTCCTCGCGCCGCACGAAGCTGCCTGGGTAAGCTGAGCTTCAGCCAGGATGATTTGCCTGTCTCATCTCATAAGCTTTTTATTCACACTCAATGGGCAACGCATCACTGAAGCAGCAGTAAACATGGAGAAACATGTGCTGGTAGAATGCCCTGCAAAGCACTGGGATTCAATCATTTATCCCAACGTGGGATTTATAGACACACACACACACCCCCCTTCCTTTGCAGAAGGCAGTATGTCATTCCATTTACTGAGCTGGTCCACTTTTGACAGAGAGAAGAATAGTTGATAGACTGGAAAGAGGAAATATAAGAAGTCTTACATCAGAGGCTTGTTGTCCAATACTGAAAACAAGAGAAAACCTGAAGTGTCTGTCAAAGGGTGCAGGTGGAATGGAAATTCATGGCTGTGGAATGTTTGGGTAGTAGGATGGTCCTTGAGATCATGTCAGGTCCAGCAGAATTTGATCCCACAGAAGAAATGGGCACATAACCTTTACTAAAGAACTTAATAGAAATGTTTTACCTTCACTGAGAAGAGGGAAACATGGAGTTAATGATCTAGTGGGTACATTAAAGCAGCACATGTTGGGATGGAGTAATTATTCTAAATCAGATTCACACATTGTTATCTCTGTGCTGAGTACAAACCATGGGGATGTTGGTTCTGCTGGGTACAGGAGCCTTGGCTCTGAGTGCCTATTTGTTTCCTGCTGTGTTAAGACAATACAGCTCCTTGCTGGCTCCCTTTTAAGGATGTTCATAACACCTATTCAGCCTGTACAAAAACCACTGAATAGAATTCTGCTGCTTTCCTACTGCTGGTAGGTCAGTGGCTGAGTCAGTGCTAGCAACAGACCTCTGTTCATGTTCAGTACGTTCCCAGAACAGTACTCCAGTTCCTTAGCACAACCTTCCCACCCCAGGACAGTTTAACCTCCTTTCTATTGCAGAGTAGCAGTGGAAAGCAACATCCAGCTTGGACAACCCAGAAGACGTGTCCTTGTAGGGAGACTGTCTGCGTTGGAGCTCCCCACGGGGCGGCAATCGGCCCCTGCTGTTGGCAAGGAGCTCTCGCTCTCTCGGCAGGATTAATCAGAGCTGACTGTTCCTCTTAATCCTCTGATCCCTTCCATACAGAGCAGAACCCAACGTGGCCGTGGCGTTTGCGTGCTAGGCTCCTCTTCGCTGAAAATAGGGCCAGCTCCGTGGCTTGCAGCAGGCAGCGATTAGATGGGTGGGTGATCAAAACATGATTAGCAACTGTGCAATTAGAGCGAAGGCCAGGAGGGCAGTGGCTTACTGCAAGGAAAGGTCACAACTGGTATCTGTCAGAAGAGACAGAAGTATGTGAAATGACAAAGGATTTAGCTGCACTCTTCTCTGGTGAGACTGAAATAGCCAAGGCACTTCTAGGAAGAAGCTGGGAGCACTGGACTTTGAAAGAAGAAGAAAAACCAACCCCAGAATGTAAAAAAGGGCTTTCCTCCTGGAACAGGTAATTTTGAAAGGGACCTTTGAAAGCACCAGAGATAGTTCATGTAGCTAACCAGCTGCAGACATTTCATCAATTCTAAATTTTATCCCAGATGGGGTTTTTCGTGACCGATAGACAGAAACTTCAGCATTTTCTCCAGCAGCTTCCATGTCTAAGCAATAGTGTTCACATCAGCCAAGCAATAGTGTTCACATCAGCCAAGCAATAGTGTTCACATCAGCCAAGCAATAGTGTTCACATCAGCTTCAGGGACAGCACCACTGGGCCCGTTTATAGCACCAGGCAGTTCACTGTTTTCTCAGGAGTAGGAGGCACTTGCCTGTAACGATGTGAAATCTAGTATTGTGTGATGAGAATTCAAATTACACCTTCAAGATCCAGAGAGATTTGGAAAACAATCCATGGTCCAGATCCTGGGAATCAATTCAGTGAGCCCACCCAATGCAACTGGGGTCTGTGCACACAGAGGGGTTGTTCTTGGGGCTGTTGGCACCTATTGTACAGTCCCACTGAGCACCCATTCACAATTCAGGGGACAAAGTGGGTTGTTTCACTCGGGAGCCTTCTGTACACTTGGGAAGAAAAATACAGACAGCTGTTTTGAAAATCCAGTCACAACCAATAGGACTCCAGTAATTAAAGCAGAGACGAGCTGGGTGATCTGTGAATTAACCTTAGTCATCTGATATTTGTACGCTACAGAAGGTTAAACAACGGAGTTAAGCCTGTGAGGATTCAAAGCTACTTCCAGTGGGTTGGGAATTTGCACTTGGGTTCTTATGCCGTGAAATCATTCCCTCTGCCTGAAACTCTGACCCAACAGTCTAGTCTCAGAGAGAGGTAAATCGCAGGCATACTGCATGACATGCTTTGCACAGGGATGAGAAAACTGTAGAGAAACAGTAACTTGTTTTCAGAGTCATCATAATTTGTCCTGGAGGGAAAAAACCCACCCACATCTTTGAAGTGTCTGAGGAGTACATCTATGCCTACTTAATTTAGTCCAATCTACCCACTTTACTGTCTTAGAGGAGGGAGTGCTTTTTGGTTTGTTCCTTAGTATTTCTTTGGTGTATCTGGTAAATGTTCATTTGTGGATGATCTCTACAACTGCAAACCAACTTGGTAGACCCTTTTTCACTTTTTTTTTCTTGCTAGATGTCCTTGAGTTTCATGGGCATCAGGGGTAGATTAAAGATCTTGGTAAGAGCGACCCTTTGAACAGCAGTGATGACTTTGCTGGAAGAGCTACGTGTGGCAGTACTCGGGTGGTCCTCGTAGCCCTGCTGCCTCAGCCAGGGGTTGGAATCCTGGGTACACATCCAGACGTTTGGAATTTGGTTTCCTTGTAGAAGCTTCTGAAATAGACTGCAGCCCAACAGAAAAGCATCTGCTTTTCTTTTTTTTGCCGAAGAACGCTGCTGGAACTTCTCTGTATAAACTCACTTAAAAACCCATTGCTTGATTTTTATTAATGTGTACTAATTTGGCTCATTTTACCTACAGAAAATTACTTATCTGAATAAAATGCAAGAATATTGCCAAGCGAAAGGGGAAAATAAAGGGTATAATTGTGTTAATTATCAGAATACCAGACATGTAATTAATATGCCACAGGAACAAAGAGCAAATGTACTAATAGCACATAATTGGACTTAAACTACACCCTTGGTAGAAGTCTTTGTAATGGAACTGTTGTGTTTGTGCTCCTTTTCAAATTAGCAATAAGGAATAAATTATCATCCATTTTCTTGCCCATACAAAGACAGAATCATATTGTGGGGCAGGGTAATGAATTCAGAGGATGCCTTTACATTCCCATATGGCTCTTGGGGAGGGGAATACTCATGCACATGGCTCTTCTCTTCCTTGCAGGAAGGCAGGCAGAGTGAAGAGGAAAACCTCATTGTGTGACCAGATGTTCGCTGAATACCACGATCCTAAAGAATACAAAAAAAATCTGTAAGCTGAGTAATTTAAATGTTGTCACTGATACCTGGTGCAAACATTTGAGCTGCTTTAGCCATCCATCCTTTCATACATGGTATGTTCCTGTATTATGTTGTGATATAAGGAAATGGGGAGGGGCAAGCACTGACCCAAAGGGACAACTGTGTTACAACTGGAAAGGAAACCTATAATTCTTCACTCCTTTTTTATTTTATTTTTTTTTCCCCTCCCTTTCTTCCACACAGTAAAAATCTCTAGTTCAGTTTTCTATATAAATCAGGGAGTTAAAGCATTTGTTAATGTGGATATGGCCCCTGTACTGCTTTCAGAACAGTTTACTACAGCACATGAAGAACACACCGTAAAACCAGCAGAGTCCTTGGGTTGGCTTTTTTTTGTGGACATGTGTTGTAGGAAAGCTCCTCCAGAGCACCTGACTGCAATTCTTATTTTATTGAATTAGAGGCTGATTAGTAAAATAACTTACTCCTCATACTGTTTCACTTTCTGTACACTCTTTGTCTTCACTGATATCGTAGTAAGCTTTAAAAAATTTATTTAATCTTTTCAGAGGCCAGCATTTTCAGGGACTTAGGAGACCACAGTACCCCTTCAAGAAAGAGAATCATTTTTTTAAGAAATGGGTCCTGTTCCATTCAAACTCCTCTTCTATTTATAGAACACAGTTTAAAATAGCCATAGTGGTATTAGACACAAAGACTTATGTTAGTAAAGCCTACATTTTATTGAGGTCCTTAAGTATTGCTTTTTAGCTAAGCACTTGAAAGCCACTCTGTTCAAGGTATTTCAAGGTATTACAGTATTTCTTAATTGAAGGTATTTCAAGGTATTGCAGCACTTCTTCGTTTTACCTATGCTCTTTGTGGCCTGCTTTCCTAAATATGCACATGAAAAGCCTAGAAATTCTGTCTTATTCAATTGTAATGCACCTGTCATCACAATATCGAGACACCTGCCTTTCTACTTCACTGAAGTATTGTGAGAGTGCATTAATTAACACTTGTAAAATGCTTGGAGATCCTAGGGTGGAAGGTGCTAATGAGTTGTAAAATATTATAATCATGTTGCAGAATATTCAGTCTCTCTGTAAGGAAAGACTTGCATCTTTCCTTCACTGCTTTCATGTTTCTAGATGCATGTTTTGCAATGGAAGTTAAGTCTAAACAGGAAAGGAAAAAAAAAAAGGATTAAGCAAGGTAGAAGGATTGCTTAATGCTGCTCGTCTTCTTGTAGGGAAGTTAGCTGGTTTTATATACTTCTTTTGCTTATTGAATTTTCTTTTTGTCTCTCCAATGAACCCTTACTTCAATGGCTTGTTGAGAATTCTCTGAACGTTCAGTAATGTCAGGGGAGAAGCTTTGCTGCCTCAGATTGCCAAGGCCTTCATTTGCATCCCCTAAATCAATTCTTGCACATGATCAAAGCAGTTCTGGAAATTTTCAAGTGTAGGGAAAACCAGTCCCTCTAATTCTTTCTCCTCTAATGTATGCAGCCAGGTTCCAAAGCATTAAAAAAAAAAATAAATAAAATCATCCACTAAATCTAAAGACATTTGAACTTGTATTCAGAGGACTGCAACTGTGCATATTAGGGACAGCAAGGCTAGAAACCATGTAACAGGTCACTGATGAATGTTTGCAAGCTCCTGGGGACATTCCTCTAGCATTTTGTTGTGGAGTTTTCTTTTGAATGAGCTAAAAGATGCCACTTCTGTGTGTTCCCTTACAAGGGTACTCTGTGGTTTCATAAATCTCATGGTGAAGAATTAATTTTTTTTTATATTCACTTTGGATTGTCTTTTTTTTGTAGCGTCATTATTGTTCACTCTTCTTGCTTGGCTTAGACTGATAATGCAATGTCAGAACCAAAAAAAACCCCAGAATTTGAATTCCCCAAGTACTTAGAGATTCTCCTCTTGTTTTCTCCAGTGGGAATGGGAGGAGCTAGAGTGGAGCTGCAGTACAGCTTCTCAGAAACTGGTCTGTTGTTGCCTTCATCTAATATTTTGCTTGGCTGTGCGTGCAACTCTCTCACGAGCTTAATTATTTCATAGTCTCTATGGCAATTGGTCCCCTTTCAGAAGTGGTTTCAGGGCAGCTGTGATAAACCAAATGCTCAGTAGAGGAGATAAAGCTGAACTCAGAGCTCTAACTTCCCATTAAAAGCATTTGAAAGCTGGAAACAAACTAGTCTGCAGACTTCAATTGTGCTGTGATGAAAATCAACTCCCACCCAGCCCTGGCTTCTTTAACAACTGGACCATTTTCTCAACCCAATTCTAGACTGTTTGACCTCCCCTTTTGAGCAGGGATTCAAGTCTAGTACCTAGGAGTTCACAGTGCATATTTGGCATGTCTTCAGAATCATTTATGATCCTGAGCTCTAATGATCAGGTCCAGATCTGCTTTGACTTCACTGAGCATGTCTCACTTCTCCCTGTATTTGTGGCATGCACTGCCTTCCTTCAAGTAGCAGGCAGAGGCATTCATTTTTACCTATCACCTTATCTTTTAATTTCTGGCTGCTCAGCTCCGTTCTGACAAGTGCAATGAATGTGTCCTCCTGGGTCCTTGCAAGCTGGGCATTAGTCACACTGTGCATTTCAAGGACATCAGTCCGATAGTTTTTCAGCTGTAACGGAAAACATGTTCTGCCAGGAGCCATTTGTTCCAGTTTTGTTGGTTACCAATAAAATAAAAATCAATGTTTCTTTGGAGCTTGAGAAGCAGGTCACAGAGTAGGAGGGAGATAGGTGGTAAAAATGAAGGTGCTGAAGTTAGTTCTCTGAAATAATGTCATGTGGCATTTCAGATAAAGTGAGAATCTCTGTCGACTTGTGAAATGCAGTTACCTCTGGCCCACAGCGCAGCTATCGTTTAACAGCAAATAGGGCTGGTGCAGAGCTGGTCTCACACTGGGCAATGTAAATCGAATTTAGTGTTGTGAAACAGAAGGTATTTGAGAGGATGCTGTATTTGCTATACTTCTGGAGCAAGTGCCAATGAAACATCAGTGGTGATAGGGATCCGAATTTCATTTTGCTGTCTCCGCCACAGGCAGAGAACCCATCTTATCTGTATCCTCCCAGTTCAACCCACTTAGTCATCCTAACTGAGCAAAATCATCTGAAAATACAGACTGAAGAATTATTTGCTTTACTGATTCAGTGCCTTAGTCACAACTGACTCGGAGGAGTTTTGCTTAGAGAGTGAAATGCAATCAGTGCTTTCTCCTTCCGTGGAAATTTCCCCGTTTCATCCTGACTGATTCAGCTGACTAATTTATCTGAGCTGGTAGTGTCATTGTGCAATAAATAAGGCTTACCTGGACATAGCATTTCTTCTCTTTAAAAATGTGTCTCCTTCCTAGTTCTGCAGAATCAGAATCATTTTAACGAGTCCTGATGGTAGCACCTTCTTTCTGTGGCCAACAGTAGTGTCCTTGCCCCTGTTGTAACACATTTTGCTTTCCGAACTGTCTGTTCTGCCACATCCAGTGAATCTAGGTTGTTCTCCACTTTAAAGGTAATAATAATTTATTTTTCAGAAAAAGTTCTGGACTATGTGTCTATATTTGCACGCCAGCTGGGCACTGCCTTACAAGCTCTCTTCAGAGACTTCTGTATTGACATTCAAGCTCCGTTCTGTTCCTAATCAAAATCCAGTATTTGGGCAAATAGATTAGTGTTGTATCGTGTATTCATCATGGGCAATCATCTTTTAACTGAAAACATCTTTCCTTGCAGATCTTTACTAATGGGGTGGTTCTTACTCGTGCATTCAGTTAGTAAGACCAGTCTGAGAGTCATAGTGAGCCGGACAGTCCTTCTACTCTCCATACAAAAGAAAAATAGATAATGTAGCATACTGTCAGCTGAAGCTGCGTTGGCAGAATGGAAAGACTCAGCTATCTGGCAACAGATGGGCTATAGGCTTCTTCTGACATGATCTGCCATCCAGCATATGTTAGACAGGCTGAGAAATCAAGGGGGTTTAGACTGAGGCTTTAGCTTTATTTAAAAAAAGAAAGATGTCTTAGCTCTTGATGGAGCAGGTGGCCTGCAGCACACAGTCAATGAAATAAATGTGGGCTAACTCCTTGCTTGGTTAAGGGATAGCTCCATAGCACAGATAATAACTAAGCCATTGTTCCTTGTGTTGGACCACAGCGTATTGCTCTTCAAATCCTGTTTCTGCATCTTGGCAAATATGCTTAAGACACAAGGTGTCAAGTGAAGGTGGTGGGTTTTGAGGATAGAGGAAGCCACTGGGTGGGCAGACCTTTGGATATCCAAATGCACTGGCTTCCATCAGCTTGCTGAGACCTTGCTGACTGGTCCAGGGCAGCAGTTCAGTTGGTTTCTCACCTTTGCTTGGCTGGTGTGTCCCCCCTCATCTCCAGTTTGGGGTAGCCAGGTAGTCAGCAGAAAAGGTAACATCTTTGGGCTTGCCTTGGGAGGGAGGGGGAGGTTTTTCCAGAAGGGATCAATCTTGGTATTTAAATTGCCTGGTGTTTTAAAATAAAGCAATAACACATCTCTAGGATCTTGAACATTCTGGACTTTATTTTTATTACACTGTGGGAGTGAAATGGCTAATAGGTACATGGCATGAATAGTCGTATCTAATAATAAAATAAGTTAGTTGCATTTTAGTTGTCAAAACTCTGGTCATGATGGTAAGGTATTCTTTCTTCTGCTGAAACACTTTCTAATTGCAATTTTTGACCAAAGAGCAAATAACTTTCATATTCCAGGACATGTTCCACGCAACTTAATTCTTCCTATGAAACTTCTTGATTTGATTAGTACTTGTGAACATTACCAAACAGAAGAAATAGAATTTTGCCAGGATGACAGTCAGTATAACAAAACTGAAGAAGGTTTTTTACTCTGCAGTGTCTGAACTGTGCGTTGCTGTTCCTCCCTTGGGGCAGGGTTCACGCTGTGTCACAGGACAGTCCTTCGCTGCAGCGTGCGTACCTGTGGGACGAGCACCAAGGAAACCTTGGGTTTAGAGCTATGAAAACCTATCCATAAAGCGTCTGTCTGTCTCTCAGTTCTTGCTGCAGACAGGTGCTGACAGTTTGTTCCCTCCCGGGGATGTTGGGTGCCAGCAGATGCCCGGGGTTTGTGCATCCCGCTCCCTGTGCCTCACGCTGCTGGCCTTGCTGTCTGGGGCATCAGTGCTGGCTTAGGTAAAACCAGGTTTGCCTTTGTGCGGGAAAGATCTGCAAAAGTTAAAGAGGAAAGCCTTAAACTGGCTTTGTCTTTCTGAAAGGTCGGGGGTTTAATCGGCATTTATTTAAATCAGCGGTGAGGCTTCAGTGGGGCAGCGCCTAAGCCGCGATTACCAACTGCCCGCAGCTGCACCAGGCGGGGACCTTCGAAACAAACCCCCCCAGCAACCGCCCCAGCCCCGCGGCGAGCCCGAGGCGGACGCGGTGCCGGTGCCGCGGTGCCGGTGTCGCAGTGCCCGGCCGGACTCCCGGGGCGGAGCGGGGGCGGGTCTGGGGCCGGCAGCCCGGGCAGAAGGCGTCTCTTTCGGCGGGGCTGGGCCGTGCCCCGCTCCGTCCCGCCCCGCTCCGCAGATGGACTCTCCCGCATCCCCCGCGCCGTTGGTTCGCTCCCTCCCCCGCCTCGTACCCGGCGCGGGGGGCCCGGCCGCGCTCGCCGCCGCCATTTTAGGTGCCGCTGGCGGGGGAGGGAGGGAGGGGAGAGGAGGAGGAGAGAAAAGGCGAGCGGGGCAGCGCAGTGCTTCTCCTCCCTCCTCCTCTTCCTCCTCCTCCTCCTCCTCGGGGCCGAGCCGAGCCCTCCGCCCGGCGCAGAGCGGAGCCCGGACCAGCGGGGGCGCCACGGCCGCCCCGCCAGCCGGGGCTGCGCGCTGCCCTGCCCCGCTCCGCGCTGCCCTGCCCCGCTCCGCTGCCATGCCGCGATCGCTGCCGGCCCCCGCCGCCTCCCTGCTGCTCGCCGTGCTGCTCTGCGGAGGAGCAGGGGCCGCTCGAGGTAAACAGCGCCGGGGAGGGCGGGGGGAGGCTGCCTGGCACCGGGAGGAGGGGAGGGCGGGAGGTCCGGCCCCGGCTCCCCCCCCCCGGCCCCGGTTTGCGCGCCCGCTCCCCGTGAGCCCCGTGGGGCTGCGCCCCGGACGGGCGGTCCCGCGGGGCGAGGGGACCGTGTCCTTGGCTCCCTTCGTCCTTCGGGAGCGGGGAGGGAGAGGAGGAGGAGGAGGAGGGCGCTGGCCGCCCCTCCCCGGGGCTCGCAGGGGGCCGGGGTGACCCCGCCGCGGCCGTTGCACCTGCGGCGTCGCGGGGAGGGAAGGAAGGGCGAGGGGCGGCGGTTCGCCCTCAGCGCTCACCTGCACCGGGCAGCTCCCCCCGCCCCCGGAGCCCTTCCTCCCCCGAAGGTCAGTCCCCGCACCCACGGGCCTCAGCTGTGCGGCCGCGGGGCCTGGCCCAGCCGCGGCGGCGGCGGCAGCGGGATGCGCGGCGGCCCGCCCGTTACATAACCGCTCCCGCAGGCGCTGGGCCGGGCCCTGCAGCCGCCGACCCCGCGGTGCCCGAGGCGGGCGGAGGTCGTCACTTGTTGCGGGGAGGGTTCCGCTGCGGAGCGGGCTGGCCGCGAGAAACGCCGCCACTCTCGGGGCTGGGGTGCGGGGGGTGCCGCGGTGGGCAAGGGAAATAAACCCCCCCTTCCCCCCCTCAGCCTGGCCCCGAGAATCCTCGCTGGGTTCTCAAAGCACGGGCAGCTTTGTACACCGCTAAGCGAGACGGCGTTTTTAAACGTCGGCCTTGTGGCTATTGATTGATCTCGTGGAGTAAAAGTAGACGCATTGCAGGTCTCCTCCTGAGCAGTTTCTGTGAGAGGCTTGCAAACGCTTCCTTTACCTGAAGGTTACCCCTTGAATCGAGGATGCCGTTTTTGCAGGATTTAGCCGATCGTATGATGAGATTGGAGATGGTGCATTCAATTTGAACGTAGATTAGCAGCGTGCCTCTAAGATGGCTTGCAAGCCCCTTGAAGGGAAGTTCTTGATCTAAAACAAAAACAACTCACTAAGGATGCATCTTGCTGCAGCTTCTCTACGTAGGATCACAAAGATGCTGCTGCTGTACTAAGTCATCTGCCAACTGTTTAGCTAGTGGCCATAATTTACCTGCAGAAGAACCCTTAAGTGCAACCCATTCACCAGTATTCTTACAGCTGCTACATTTAATGCTTGCCCCACCAATACAGAAGCAGAATTTCACTGATTGCTAGGCTTTTCCATCATCTGAAATTATCAATAAAACTATGATCAAAACCAGTTCCAAAGAAAACTCCTTGCAAGCAAATGGCCACTTTGAGTAGCACTACGCAGGACAGCTCTGCTGCAGTTTGCTAGAGGCTGTACTTGTTTTTATTCTGATCCACAGAGCTGCTGGACTGCAAGTCCTGATCTGTTAAACTTCATCACGCATAACTGAGTTACAGTCTGAGTGAGGTCTGGTCTGGCTTAGCGTGTGCTGTTGCCTTGGTCCTCACAGCGTTTTGGCTGCTCTAGGTATGCCTGTTAATGATGCTACATGAAGATGCATTTAATGACAAGTAAGCTCTGGAGAACATCTGGGAAGCTGCTAGGGCAACCTCCAGAAAGCTGCTAGGGCAACTCACTTCTGTGGCCCTGTTGGTAGGACAAGCGTTTGTTTAGAAGCATTTCTCCTTGTTACCGAGATAGCCAAGATTTATCTTAAAGGGTGAAAACTGACTTGTGTTTGGTTCACTAATGTGCAGAAAATGGACTGGGAAGGCTACACCAGAGTGGTGAGTTCCACTCTTCAGTCCTCCTGTGGTTGGAACAGGGGAGGGAAAAGTCGTTCATTTTTTGATGATGGAAAGAAATGGAAGTAATTTTGGGGGGTTTGGTCTTGCACAGCAGTTAGGTGTGAGCTAGCTGACCTAACATCTTCCCTGTAGTTATTTTAAGGTGTGCAAAGAGTGGTTTCAGGTTCTAAAGAGGCACAGTCCCGTCTATCTGATGTGAAGCTCTTAATTTAACTGAATTTATTTCAAAATCGATCAAGTTGACCCAAACACTTCAAAGCTTGTTGGCCTTCTGTTGCAGTGGAGATCAGTAGTTAGCAGTGCTAAGTTCAGATAATGTTTGCCAGAGTGAAACAATTAGCTATTTATCAGCAGAACTGAATGGGGTGTGGAATGGAGTGACTTTTCTGAGAAGGCAATGCATCTAATGGCTGCTCCTTCCTGAGTTAGTGACCAGATAGAGCCACACACCCCTGTTGCCTTAGGCCCCTTCCAACTTACTGTCATTTGGGAAGGGTATTGATCAAACTAATTCTATCTTGAGGAAGCTTTGCTGATCTGTGATTATTTCAGGAAGTTATGTGGTGCTCTGAATGTCTTGAATCCAAACCACAAACCACTTTCTCACTACCACAGTCTTGCTGCAGATGTTTTCTTGACACAGAAACAGCCTGTATGATATTGGGCTGGTGGTCAGGTTTTTCTCCTTGTTAGAGGCAAGGAAATTTAAGACTACCCTAAACCATTATGAAGAGACAATTTGCCTGTTTATGGGGTCTGGTTTGTTGGTTTTTTTACTCTAAGGAATTATGAATGTAAGGGACCACTGAGAAGAGAGAGAATTAAGCAGTGCTAGACCTTTCTATGATGCATAACGTTTGGGAAAGCATAATATACAGGTATCTGTTCACGAAAGCAATTCTGTTTTGTTTTTTCTACTTAATTGAAACGGAGAAGAGATGGTCTGGGCAAGCATGCTTTACTTTGTGTGTTTGGAACATTGTTGTGCTAGTTCTTCTCCTGCTAGTTCTTCTCCCGTACTGCTGGACTGCAGGTTGTGCTGTCTGTGCCCAGTTACCAGTGAAATTCATCATCAGAAAACTCTCCAGGCTTGTATATGTGTCTTTGGTTTGAGGTCCTAATGTTCCTGTAGACTTGGAATCAGCGGTTTCAGGTTATTGCAAAGAGGTGTTTTTGAGGAGAAGGACAGAAGCTAGGCCCACGGGCTTCCGTTTCTCTTGGAGAAGGTTTGAAGTTAAACCCGTGTCATGCAGGACAGCATGATGTGAACTTCTCAGCTCAAACAGATTAAAGTAGAACTCTGTTATTCTGGGTAAAGTGATATTTTCTGCCGTGACAGTCTTAAGTATCCGCTAGGTCTGTGGCTCATTTGACTATGGAACTTCTGCAGAGGAGAAAAAACTTCTGAAGTCACTGATGTTTTCTGAACAAAAGCACTTTTACCATTTTTTCTGAGCCTTATCTCTTCATTCTATTTAGTTGTATTCAGAGGATTCTCTCTGAGAGTTAGTTTATTGTATTAAGGGGCATATATCTTGTGTAATTGTGACTATTGTCAAAGACAGAAGCGATGTCTCAAAACATGTGAGAGTTCAGTAAGTTGGAAGCCTCGCTCTTAAATCTCGTTTTGTGCTCTAATTTATTTGATTCTTACTGATGGACTCGCCTTGGCTTCAGTAGGGACTAAACCTCCTTAGGAGCCTTTAGAAAGGATTATTGGAGACCTCAGCGACTTTGAGGGACTGTCTGTCTGTCCTTTGTCTATAGTATTAGGTCTCATCTCACTTGCTTTATATTCAGATTGAAAACAAGATGCTGCTGCTGCTTCTGGTTGGTTTCCCGGGGTTTAAATGGAGATGACAAGTAGAGCCAGAAGTGCTGGCTACAGTGAGATGATGTTTGCTGTATTTGTAAATAAGATTCCCTGTCAAGGAGTGAAATGTATAAACATGACAACAGTTAGAGAGTAAACGGTCTCCACTCTTGCACTATAATTAGTAACATTTCAGAAAACATTTATTAAATTAATGTTTACACTTAGGGGCTTATGTTTTCTACTACAGTGTCCTGTTTAGTTTAAAACACTTCAGATTTCACTTCAAAAATTAAGACTTTTTTTTTTTTTGCCTTAATCCTAATCTGCTTTGAGGTGGGATGTTTTTGTTTTGCTGGTTTCCCTGCCAGGCTTTTACCCAAATGGAAATTTGGCCCCTATATCCTCTGTCTGTCTTTGGTGCTCTCAGTGCTTCTAGTAAAATTTTGCAACTGATTTCTGATCAGCCATTTGGCTGTACCTTAGTTTCAGGCTTATAGCAAAGCTTCTATCTATCTTTGCGTAAACAAAATCAGATTTAGGCAGCTGGTTCAGTGTGGAACAGGAAACTCTGTGTAAATGGTGATAAAGCAGATATTTTTCGCTAGGCAAAATATAACTTAATAAAACCTGTTGAATTCCTACAGCCATTGGTTTGAATGTGGTGTTTGGAGAATTAGTACTAATTGCACAGGCTCAAACTGTAGGCACCTGGCAGTTTATAAACATTACCTTCTGCTCACCTTTATTTTGCTGCTGCCTACAGTTTTCATGTCCCAGTAACAGAAACTGTGGTTTGTCTTGGAAACCTCTACAGCAGAGAAGAAAAGTTCCATGCTATCAAGCATTTGAGCAGAAGTTGTGTTCAGTTGAATCCCATTGTCTGTACTCATTATCAGAAATGATTTTTGATAAAATTCTGGGTATGAGAAGACCCAGTTAAATAAACCAATGAAAGAAATATTTTCATTACCACTGGTGTATTTCCAGTTGTTTATATACAAAGTTAATCCTGACCCTTTTCTAGCAGAAAGCAGAGGCTCAGCTCTGCATTGCAGGCAGGAACAGAACACACGTTCTAATCAGGCCATGCTACACCCTCTCTTACCAAACTTTACTTTCAGGGTGGAGAAGGTGTATTTTATTGTGCAGATCTTTACTCCTTGGCTGAGCTCTGTTTTTCTGTGGTTATGTACTATACAGACTTCTTCTTTCAATGATAGCGGTTGAAATTTCATCAGAACAGTACTAAATTATGAATACTCAAGGTGAGCCATACTGTAGAGTTTTTATTGTCCCACCGAGAGCCAAGCTTGTATTCTTTTAAGTTGAGAGGCTGACAATTAAACAAAAGATGTGCAGTAATTAAAATCTTTGTCAGACCTTCAGGACAGGAGTAAAGGACTGTTTGTGTACTCAGTGCAGCGAGTGCACTTCATTTGAGTTGACAATATAATTCTCCCTCTATGTGATCTCTGGATTTTTCCTGAGGTCTCAAAGGTGGGTTTTAAAAATGAATATATTCAACTACTGTCACTAGAGTGCCCATCTGCCTTTCAAACTGGAGCGCTTGGTATTGAGTTCATACAACGTGTTTTGCCAGTGAAGAATTTGTTGTGACATAAATCATCTTGATCTAGTTCTAAACAGAGCTATTAGAAGTAGTTACCCAGAAGAAAGAAGTCCTTTCTGGTTGAGGTGTGTCTAAATCTTTGGTTACGTAGGTACCAGATCCCATTTAAGTCAATGAACTTCTGACCACTTCTAAGAAGATAACTGAAAGTCCTCAGAAAGGACATTGATAAGTACATTTAATTATAATATATTTGCATTCAAATACTAGCACTGAATTAATTCTCATTGTCTTAAGATTATAGCTTTGGCTTAAAGTTTCTCCATTGCCCATCTCACATACTCATTTACATTCATTAATTCTTTTAATCAGCGGTAAAAAATTCCTGCTGGTTGATCTGATGGGTTGCCTTCTGCAGCATCAGCCCTTGCTGCCTTTCTTGGAGGCACATCCCTTTTCTGCAGAACAGTCAGTAGTAGTTGAGTCAGTATTAGTAAGAGCTGGGCTGTTCTGCTTCATGAGAAACTGATGGCACTTTAAAAGCCTGTGTTGAAGGCCCCAATTCCCTTTCTTCCCATAGCTTAGCAGCAATTAGCTTCAGCTAAACCAAGTTAGCCGGGAGGCTTGCGCTCGTTTGCAGACGCAGGTTCGGTCAGTGCTTGGCGGCAGCAAAGGCTCTAGCAGGAGCCCTGCAATTCAGCTTGATACCTGGAAAAAGAGGTGTGCTGAGCTGGCTTTGAAATTTTCCTGGCCACTGGAAACGCTGTGTAAGTCTGCTCGCTGGGTGTCGTGCCGCGGAAGCTTCCCCCACTTGACTAGATTAAACGCTGCTCGGGATTTACAGCAGATGCCAGTTGAGGCGCTTAGGAATAGTGTGAATATTGTATTTCAAGGAAACCAGTGTAGTTTATCCCAGTTAAATGGCAAAGAGATTAACAGCTCAGGGCACTTTGTTACTGTCAGGCCGACTGTTTTGGTTTGAAATGAACGGTCTGTCTTTGAACAGCTTTCTCTCTAGGTTCCTCTGGAGTTTTGTGACAATTAAGGAGGAAGATAGCGTGGAAGGAGGATAGTTCTCAGTCCAACACGTGATGCTGTTTAAGCCAGCTGAGATCAGAATAATACTTGGTTTGATTTCACAGTGGGTTCAGGGGAAGCAGTAGTGTGGGGCTCGTAATCTGTGCCTCGTATTCCACATGCTAGCTTGAGAATTTCTTCCAGTTCGTGGTTGTGCTGGAGTCAGTAGATCCCAGATGCAGATAACGGGCCTTTCCTGGGTGTTCAGCAGTAAGTTTGGTGTTTTAAAAGCCTTCATAAACACAAAGGGATTTAAGCTTTACGTTTTAAAATCTGGCGATGTTTTAGCCTTCCTAAACACAAAGGGGTTTAAGCTTTATGATTTTATTGTCTACAGCACAATAAAAGGACATGACTTTGCTTTTAACTGGGCCCGCTGTTTGAAGGTTCACTCAACTCTGCAGATGCTCAGCGTGCTCATAATGCTGTTCATATGTGGTTACAGTGCTTGAAGCTCTTGCAGAGCTCCCTGCACTGTAGCACTGGGATTTGCTGTGGGTTGCTGAATTAGAAGTTTCCTTAATGCTTTAAAAAAAAATAAATTACAATCTACATTCGGAAGCATTAGAATGGGGATGGAGGTTTTTTCTGGCAGAGATCTGTTCTAGTATTTTATAGCAGGTCCTTGCAAAGGCTCAGATGAACAGATGAGAGGACTCTGGTATGTTCAGTTGCGGCGACAGAAGAATACACAACCACATCCTCCTCCTCCCGACAGCCACAGCTGTATTGGTGCAACACTTTTCCTTTAGACCAGGTTTGACTGGAGAACTTACTGGTGCCTTCCCTCCCTTCTGATGGGGGGGATGCTGCTTTAGTCCCTCTGAGCATGACGAGGTTTGTTTCGGGAGGCCGAGCTCCTCGGAGGGTGCCGCAGCAGAGCGTTCTCGGCTGGCTGAGCAGAACAATGCAGCTGACATTTAGCTGGCTGTTGGGTGTGTGGAATATTGAAAGCGTGCCCGTGTGAGCATCTTGAGGCTGTAAAGATAGTGTTGCCATATTGAGCAAAACCACACAGCGGTAATTAAACGCTGTTTGCGTTAAAACACTTTGTTGTGAGTTCTCTCTTGCTGCATTATTATGTATGAAGATGATACATCCTGTCTAGCAGTTGGTTGCTACCAATCAGTAAAAGGTTGCAGATGAAAGCATATGGGGAGAGTATTATGGTTTCCTGTATGAGTTCTCTACCTCTAGGTTTAATCATGTAAGTGTTCTTTTATCTCTCTCTTTTTTTTTTTCTTAATTCCCCTGGGTAAGCAGATGACAGACATGAATCCGTTTGAGTTTGTTGGAGAGGCAGGATTCAGAAGTCAAGGTTAGCCTTATACCTCTGCCTCTCCTGACAGTACTTCTCTAGCTCTACAGAGAGGTGAAATAGCAGGACTTGACCACCTACCAGTGTCCTAGCTGCAGTATGTACTTTGCTGTGATTGCACAGGCATTTATTTCAGAAATTGATCTCACGAAGACCAAAATCTGAGTGATGTCACTATTGAATGCTGTTTGGTCTGGGTTTTATCTGTATTTATCTTTGAGATAACTATTTAATACAAGGCTCTCTCACACTGGATTGTCATGTAGTAGATGATGCCCTAGTAGATAACATCATTTTTGTCTTGCATCTTTCATGATGTACTAGAAAAGATATTTTTGCAAGCTGCCTAGGAAAGATATAGGATTTCTTTGCAATGGGAGAAGATGTCCAGTCATATTAAGCATTTTTAAGTGATAGGTTTACAGGTTCTTCTGTGTAGAGGTGAAGAACGCTTTTATGGATGCTCTTTTAGTGGAGTTTCCCAGCCTCTTCTTAAAGCAACTACTAAATAAGCGACAGAAAAAGTAGTCAGTATTGTAATTTGATTTCAAGACATGCTATTAGATGACAGAAAAGGCCTGAGATTTTGGTCCCTTCTTCCAGTAGTGTTTGCAATCTGCATTAGGTGACTGTTGGATGAGAGTGTATGTGTTGGCTGCTCTTTTTTTCTCCTGGTGCTGAATGTAGGTCTTTCTGGTGTCATGCTTGGCACTGATGGCAGCAGCTCCCCATCTCTGTTAGAAGAGTGTTTTGAATTGCACTTCAGGGGCATCTTAAATCCCAGCATAGTTAAGAGACTAATTTAGATTCTCTGAGTTACTTTTGGAAAGCCTACAGGGACTCTGAACTCTTCTGCAAGTACTTAGCCAGGATTTTGTCTCCAGTTTTTTACTTTAGTAAAATGCTAGTTCAGATTTAGAAAAATGAAAGAGGAAAATACTTGAATCCATATTCTACAGCACTTTTTTAAGAAGTCAGTTGCAACCATTTTGACTTGGCACTTTGTTTTCCTTTCAGTTAACAAGCATAAGCCATGGATTGAAACAACCTATCACGGGATAGTCACAGAGAATGACAACACAGTGCTCTTGGACCCCCCCTTAATAGCCCTGGACAAAGATGCACCGCTGCGCTTCGCAGGTACAGAATCCATCTGCATTTTGGGTTTAAGGGGTGGAAATGCTTTCTCCGTGCCGTGCTGTGTGTTACCTAGCATGTTTTCTGTAACAGCAGCGTAATCTTCCAAAGCTTTTGGACCCTAGGAAATGTTTGTGCGTGGACCAGGGTTTTACTTTTTATTTGCAGCCATAAATACACAGCTGTACCCGAATATCCAGACCAGAGAGGACTCTCTATTGTAGCTGTTGATGCTTCTTTCAATTCCATGTGCATATGTTAATTTTTCTATTTTACTGGGCTTTGGGTTGTGTTTTATTTGTTGTTTTCTCTCTTGTTTTGTTGGTTGGGGTTGGGTTGTTTTGGGGTTTTTTTTTGCTTAGTGTCTAACTTCTTCCTCAGGCAGGATTCCACGTTTCACAGCATTCAGTCCAGGAGTTGAAAATTGATTATTTTCTTATTCTGAAGAGAGTTTTTGGCTTTGTTAGTGTTTCTGACTTGTATATTAATAGATTGAAAGCCGTAATTAGTAGAATTAAGATTGCAGGTTTTTTTCTGTGCAGTATTTGGCCTGTAGAAATCTCGACTTTCTGTGAGAAATTTGTGTAGCAGTTTGGGGCCTTTTTAAAAAAGCAGGTGGCCTCTTCTACCTGAAGAAAAGTCTTTTTCTCCTCTAACAAAGAACACAGAGAATGCTACACAAGCATTCGCAAAACACAGGCTAATGCTTCACTTTCAGCTGACAGATGATGGCTTTCCTACAAACTTCCACAGTTGTTTTTTTCCCCGGGAACTGCTGCTTGAGTACTGTGTTCACAAATTGGATGCAGTGTTGTGGAAGTGCTTTGTTGGTTTGACAAAATACTAGAAAACTGTGTTTGAAGAGTACCATCAGGCATCTGCAGGTAGTGAAATTTTAGAGGGAAGAATCCTCATAAAATACCTAGGTGATGTTCCATTTTGGGGAACATTGCTTAGCCTGACTTCAAGGAGGAAGCAATAGAAAGAGAGAGTGTTTCAGTGAAGTGCCATTGGAAATGTTCAGCATGTTAACTGCATTGTGTGCTACAGGATTAGGACCACTTGGTCACAGTTTCTTAGCTGGTACTTCAAGTAATAGTTTTATTGCATTATAGTAAGGCTGTAACTATCTCCAAGGCTGCCTTTCAAATTCAGGAAGTTCAGAGATAATGGTAAACCTCTGAAATTCAAACTTTCTCATGCAGTGGATACACATGGCAAAGGATCTTAAGTGGAAATGAAACTGCCATCAAAAACCTTTTCATTTCCAAGTGAAGAAGCTTGTGTTGAGATACACAAAATCTGTTGAGTAGAAAGAGGTATGGGAAGGCTGAGTGCTGACTTGCGTGCTTGGCGATTAGGAGAATATGAATCACCTCTCACAGTTCTCAAGTGTCTTAGATGTAGGCGCTGGGATTTTGACAGCATGGAACAGATTTGGAAAACAGCAGTTTTATTCCTCTTGGTGGATAGTAAGGTTTTATTGGGTGCTGGGTATCACCAAGCTTTAAGAAGGTACTGACAATATCTTCGAATATATTGTCAGATTTGTAGAGGAAAATCCAACGTCAAAGCATCTCTTCAAATGAGGCTGCTTTTCCATCATGTTGATCTGAATTGTATAAACCTGCTTTTGCTTAATGAGCATTTTTACCAACTGGAAGTTGTCTCGATTAAACATTTGTATAAACATTATATATTTTACTTTGAAAACCAGGGAATTCTTAAGCAGCGACAGAACAATGGATTTGCAATAGTCACCTTAAATTCTGAGCATAGCACGCTAACGTTGTGAAGAAGTTCTCAATGTGACTCAGTTGGATTTGAATTGCATAAATGTTGAATGTCTGTGCTGTAGGAATCTGTAAAAGTTATTTGTCTGCCATTAAATGGAACAGTTCTTGAGTCTGTCTTTGAGGCGACCGA
Organism: Todiramphus chloris collaris; assembly: GCA_025345505.1. Lineage (NCBI taxonomy): Eukaryota > Metazoa > Chordata > Aves > Coraciiformes > Alcedinidae > Todiramphus > Todiramphus chloris. Next base: position 1,759,922 of record JANVCC010000174.1, read on the forward strand.
ATGTGGGAGATGTGCTGAGTCGGCGTTACCAGCTCTAGTTGGTGATGCCGTGCTCATGTCCTAGGGTGGAGAATAATGTTGTTGTTGTCCAGCAGCATCTATGTGGGTGTTTAAGTGTGAGAAGCCCATTAGATCAGTGACATGTTTTCGCAGCAAAACAAAGCACTTTGAGGATTAAATGGCTGTTTCAGCCCTAACTGGTGTATTCCTACTTAGAAATCAAATTTATTCATGCTTCAAAAGGTTGGGCATTTTAATTAACTGTGCCCCTAGCTGAGCTGTGAAACTTTTGAACTGACTGCAGGTTTAAAATACTTCAAATAGAGCTTTTTGCTCTATTATGTAAGTAGGTAAGGATAAATAGGGTTATATAGATGTTTATTTCTAGGGTAATTTGTATGCTTTTACGTCTGAAATGACACCCTTTTGAGACCAGAATTTGAATATGATCATGCCTGGTTGTCTCATCATCCTGGTGGAGAACCTATGGAGTCAGTCTCCTTGTATCATGATTGGTACAGATCTGCTAGAGAAGACAATGACCGTTCTCCTTCCTCAGTGACTGAGTCCTGTTGGAATTTAATCCACGATGGTTTTGCTGAGGAAAAAATAAAATGGACAGCTAGGTTTGCTATGGCACATTAAATTGTGTCCAAAATCAATTTGATCCTGAAGGTCTCAGTGTGGATTTCCCCTTTACCATACAAAAAGCAACTGAGTTTTTACTGCATTGGAAGCAAACAGCATTGTATCTGGCTGCCTTTGCATCGCTGGATGTGTTCTCTTCTGACAGGATAACGCAAGGTCTTGCAAGCAAGATGTTTGAAACGTTTCCCTCATTGAAGGAAATGTTTCCTTGGTTTTTTGATATGTCTGTGATAGAGTTTTAATCCTTCTTCCCCAGCCCCTAGAGAGAACCACTTCTCAGCCACAATACTTTCATTTTTTCCCCTTCCTAATTTAGGATGCAAGAAGTATTTTTGTTGGGGTTAGGAATTTTTCAACTTAGAGCATGAATATGCATGGAGCTTTGAGAGTGATCTTGCAGAATCTCTATTTATTCTTTTTTAAAAAACCAGAAAAAAACCAACCTGCAAATCCACCGAGCTTTTCTGCCAGGCCCTCCCCAGAGGTGCGTGGGGCTCAGACGTTGCAGCGGATGAGCGCGCCCGGCCCGTGTTTGTTCAGGGCAGGGAGCTGTGCTGACGTCCTGTCTGCAGAAGGCCCGCGTGTAATGCAGGGCTCAGCAGGATGGGGGTCTAAAGGAATGATGTGTAGAGACCATGAATGACCCTGTATGAATCAACCAGATCAAGATTTAGATCTTGTCACGTCCGATGAGGGATTGGCCGCGTGTACGACGGCTGTGTCGCGCAGCCGGCCGGCGAACCTGGGAGGGAATTTTGTTGTGACAGTATCACAGCCATTGCTGCATCAAATTTAAGGCACGCGTGGCGTGATGCTTTCGTTTGTATCTTTCTGAAATGGAGTTAGCACCAAGTGTGAAATTTAAAATGGGTTGGACTTTTAGCACTTTTGCACGGTGCTAAGAATCCCTTGTTTAGGAGATGGTCTAGAGGCACTCGCTGCCAAGATGCTGCAAGCACAGAAGAGCCTTGCCTGTACTCTGCAGATACATACCTTCCATAACTAAATGAATGAGTATCATCTGTGTATGGGAGTATTAGTCTGTAAATTGTCTTATTTCTCTTCAAGCAGCTCTGCAACAGTCTGCAGTATATTTTTGAGAAGGGAAAGAGGTTTAATTTATAAAATATTTTGTACTTTGGGGAATTACTCCTTTTCGATGCTTCTCATTGCAGACACTTTGAAGAAGAGAGCTTCAAAAGCCTGTTAGGTTGGGAGCTCTGCATTTGCTTATTGAGAGCACTTGCATCATAAGCAACACCACTGGTTTTATGCATTATAACTTTTCCAGTCACAAATCTGTTAATCTTACCAGTGTGAAGTGGAAAACAGGACTGTATGGGGTCAGTTAGTGTTCTGAGAAACATCTGGCAGGCGTTGAGCTATAGTACACCTTGGACAGAAGCCTTACACCTTTATAAGCATCTGGAGACGTGCAGATCTTTACCAGAGAGCTTATTTATGTCTTATGCTCAGGAGCAAAAAATATAAATGCCTGAACTTCCATGCAGCCAAATTGGCATTGGTGCCAGAGGTAAAGGTCACTTCAGATGCTAAAGAACAGCCTCCCCTTCTCCCAGATGGGTAATTGCCACATTAAGACACTTTTTCCTCTTCTCTCCATTATCAGGCTTTCTGCTTTAATGTTCCCTTCCATATATATATTTTTTTTTTCCTATAATCTTAATGTTTCATGCACAGCACTCGACTCTCAAGGTCAGAGTTCTTGGAAGGGGGCAGGGAGGTGGGTGTACAGGAGGAAGAGATGGGGAACATTGGAAAGCTTGCATCTGGAATGGCACTTCTGGCTAATCAGTGGTGTCAGCCACCAATTCCAGCAGTCTGAAATTTTCTTGAATGATCCTTTTCCCAAAAGGCATTAAAATGTGGTATTATATTTCTGTCCTGGGTAAGAATAGACTGAAATAAATTATGTGGGTGCCACAAGAGGCAGCGTATTTGGCACATGAAAATAGAGAGCTGATTATAAATCTAGGGGTTACCTGAAGGGAGTTTCAGGGAGAACCTAATGAGAGCTATTTCAGAATCTAGCTCCTTTTCAAAGGAAGGACTAGAAATCATGATGCATTATAAGGTAATCTTCCTTAACTATATTTCTGCTTCAGTATTCAACTGTAAATTTGCCTTGTTTGAAATACGTGGGAATTAACAGGAGATCTGCTCAAAGTGCTGTTAAGGGTACAGCTCTGCTTTGTTGAACTGGAATTCAGGTCAAAGATGATGGTAATGAGGAAAAAATAATTGATAGGTTGGATTGATGTGCAAGAGGTGGTAGTTTGGGGTTTTAACAAATTAGGATTTCATGGGGAGTGAAGGAACAGGGTTAACTGTCTTTTCATTAAAGCTGTGAAACCACACCAGGTGCCTGTCCCAGTCATCTCATACCACTGTCAAACTCTGTGATACCCGAGATGTTCTCAGAAGTGTGGAAGATCCAGGAGACTGTGGAAGCCTGTAATTTTCTGGAGTGGCTGGAGGGGGCCAGGCAGGCTGCTCTAGGGCATCCTCTGTGCTGATAGATGAATATATTTGAGTATCTGAATCTTTTCTCTCCAGCATTATGGTATTTCAGCAGTAGAATTAAATGAGAGAAGCTGTTGGTTGCTTGTTTAACCACAAAAAGCAATATACTACTAGAAAAAAATACATATCTCCCTCAACCCTCCATTTCTTAGATTAAAGCTTCTAGCTTCATCAGGATCACAATCTCATGTGTATATTTTTTAGTCATGAATTATGGCAATGCTGTCAAATTGAGTTTGATGTAGAATTTACATTTTGCAAATGCAAGGAGTTCCACAACCTGGACCACCATTTATGTGGAAAGATGAAAATCCCATGGTTACTTAAAACAATTTAATTTTATTTTTTCTTCTGGAACTTAGAAGAGGCGGGTATGAAGTTTTTTAATTGTAGAAACGTGGTGGTTTCAGTATGATAGATAAAAAGTTGGCTTCTATTATTTAACATGTCTCCTTTAAATAGAATAGTATAAATAAATTCTGATAAATTCTACTTCATGGATAGTTCTTCATCAACATGGAACTTTGAAAATATCTTTTGTTTAGCTGTTAGTATTATTAAAAAGAAAGGGGGGGGGGGAGGGGGGAGAAAAAGCCTTTTGATAAACATTCCACATTTCAAAATTCTACAAATGACAACCTGGAGTTAAAAGACAAAGTCGTATTTAACAGAACTAAAGCTCTACAATTGTAACTTACAGCAAAACACCACTGGAATTTTAAAATACAGTTTTTCCACAGCTCTTCTGTGTAATGTGTGCATCTCTTTGCCTTTTCCTTATTTGTTCCCTTTGAACCTTTCCTGTTACTGACTTGGGTTTATCTTTTCTCCCTTTAGAGAGTTTTGAGGTGACAGTCACCAAAGAAGGTGATAAAGGGTTCTTTCTATCCCTTTTATGAATATTAACCTACTAACTTTGGTTATGAAATGGGGAATCAGCACTTAAACAGAAGATCCTGTCATGCTCTTTTGTCCCATTTATTCTCCCAGTTTTTTTCTATTTTAAAATATATTGATAAAAACTGTTCTGTAACCAAACCCTTGGTTAGAAATATCTGTAAATCAGACATCCATTTGAACCTCTGGGGATTGCTGTGCGGTGTGTGGACACTGAAGAAGTTGGTTTGGGGGAATTTAGTGTTTTCTGATGACTATTTTTGGGGTTTTTTTGCATGTGCTTTATAAAGTAATATTGAATTGCTGAAGCATAACAACACCTTCCCTGCAGTACACTTCCTTCAGTACGTACTCCTGTAGTTTAAAATCAGAAACAAATACCTTGTTTTGAATACATCTAGACAGGTTTACAGTAGGAGTGCACTCGTGGTGCTACAATGCCACTGCAACTATAATAACAAAATAGTGGTTTATGTTGGTGTAAAAAAAAAATCACCTTCAAAACGTACCAAGTTTTCCAGGGAAATCCAGAGTGTAGGTGCTGAGACTGTTCCGTGAGCACAGCTAGGTGTGCAGGTGGCCCTGCCTGTGCCAGCAAGAGCTCTTGCAGTGTCGTGGGCTTAGATGTGCTTAAAATGATGTACCAGGGACTTCTCTTGCAAGGCTGTCAGCGTGCAGAGTTTGACTAGAAAGGAGAGCCAACTAAAATCATTCCTTGTGAGAGCTTCCTCGACTAACATGTTTGGTCTGTGTTAGTAGGTAGCTGTTGAAATGGATGCCTGAGAAGTTGGTATTTCTACCTTTCTCATTCAGTAGTTTGTTTTGCTTCCCTAATTTTAGCCAGGTACATTGCACAGGAAGACTTTGTTCTTTGATCCGTTGACAGAATTTCTGTAATTATGGTGCTGAACCTGTACTTGAAGCTTTTTCATCCCTTGACTTGTAACTGTGCATTTTAACCTTTTGCTCTGGTCAAAATAAACAAGCTGCCCAGCTATTCCCAGTAGCTTGGCATAGAAGATTACCAGTGGCCTTGGCTGTATGCTCTCATAAGATCTACTCTTACCCTAGAGCTATCTCAAGTACTCCTGTGAAATGCCTGTCTACATTTCTCTTTTTCTCTTTTGTATTCCTGCATGAATGGATGCAAAGTAAACAAGTTGCTTGGAAGGCAGACGTATGCTTCTTTTTACTAAAGTTCCCAGAAACCACCCATTTTAAAGCACCAGTGCTCTTGCTTTGTCCACAGACCCTCACAAACCCTTGGCTGCAAAATATTCCGTCATTTGTTTTAAAAAAAAACTGTGACAATTTTGCCCAGTTCTAACCTCTCTTACTTTGAATCTGTAGGTGAGATTTGTGGATTTAAAATTCACGGGCAAAATGTTCCCTTTGAAGCAGTGGTAGTGGATAAATCCACTGGTGAGGGAATAATACGCTCTAAAGAAAAGCTTGACTGTGAGCTGCAGAAGGACTACACGTTCACCATACAGGCCTACGATTGTGGGAAGGGACCAGATGGAGCAAATGCCAAAAAATCCCACAAGTAAGTAAATCTGGGGTGGGCTGAGGGGAAGTTGGGTTTCATGCGACCTCCTGCTCGTGGGGATTTATGGGCTGTGCATTTAGAGTAAATGTAAACCAAGTGTTAAGACTGGAAAGCTTTCATGGAATGGGAGTAGAAGTAGCAGCAAAATGGAAACGAAGTGGTTTTGACATCTCTTTAGCTGTATTCTAGATGCTGCTGCTTTGTCCCTTGATGTCTCCAAATTTACATTAGAAAATAGCATGGAGAAAGAAGCAGGAAAACTTGATATAGATAAAATCTGGCTTGAATTGATAGAAAGAGTTTGCACTGAATACCAAGCCTGGATATTGTTTCAGAATTCAGTTTTAGAAGCTGAAAAACAGGTTCAAGAAGTCAATCTGTATTAAAAGTGACAAAATGGAAAAGAATACGTGTTGCTGTCATTTCCACACAGCCTCATGAAAAAACCAGAAAGATCAATAGCATAAAGTTCATCTCTGCCTAGATAAAAGAACGGGAACAAAGCCATCTTTAATCTTTATCTGAAGTAAAAAAAACCGCAACGTGAAATGCTCTTGAGAAAATCCGCTTGAGAATAACTGTTTAACACCCTGGTGTAAACATCTGCAGAGCATGTGGAAGATTACCATTTGTCTGAAGCAAAGAAGGGCATAAATGAGTTGAGGAATAGGCTAGAAGCAGTCATCTTGGTGACAAATAACAACCTTGTTACTCTGCATGAAGCTGTATGCTTCAATAGGCAGCAGAAAGTTACCACCTTAAGGATTACACCTATGGAAAATAGGTATGCCCTTAGAAATCTGTTTGATATTCAGTTTGGCTTTTGAAGAAAGATTTCAAAGAGAAAGATGGAAAGCAAAGTTTTGTTGGGGTGGCTGGAATGCTGTTCTTTGTTCAGTTTGGCAGTGCACACAGTTCCTTCTCTGCACTGCAGAAAGTGCCTGTATTATTCTACCTGTGCTGGTTAATTGAGATCTAAACTCCCTTCTGATGTGTCTAGTAAAGACTATGCTTATCCAAATTCATGGCTACATAACGACCCAGTGCAGATCTAGCAGCATGTTCTGCAACCACAGCAGAATGGTGAGTTTCCAAGACCTGCACCTACAAACCACTGTAGAAATTTCCCTGGCCCATGGCTGTCTGTGTTCTGTTTTTTGTGGCTTTTAACTATCTTGGAGTTTAGCTCTTAAAATCAGGAAGATAAAGCATGTTTGTTACAGAAGGCCATTTTTTGTGGCATTTATTTAGCACTTAGGATAAAATAAAACCTTAAAGACTTTCTGTTTTTTAGCATAAGCATTGGAAAACTTGTTTTTATGGAAGGACTGTAGTGATTGAAGTCTTTATTAGTTTGTGTTCCAGATACTTTTAGTTATTAACCTTTTCTCCTTGGTCTTTGTTTTCCTACTCTGTATATACCAGCAATCACGGCCAAACATGAAAGGATTGAAATTCAAGATCCAGTCTGTTTAGGATTATCTGTGTAGCTATATGATGTCTTCCACTTCTGAGATTCTTCGCTATGAATTGTCTGATCTCTCGTTCCTACATCCAAAAGATAAGCCAGTTCTCACTGACTGACGCAGTTCGGTACTTGATTAACAAAAGCAAGCTAATCAAAAGTACTTGACTGAGCTCTCAGCCTGAGACCTGTCTTAACTGTCATTCTTCCCACCAAATAAAAATTGGGTGTTTATAGGAAATAGTCTGACAGCAGGAAAAATTGGGAAGATTGTGCTGTTTGTAACACAATAAAAGCCTGTGTTATTTTATGTCTGTGAAACAGTGGCAAGTTAAGAGCTGCAATACAAGGGTTTGGATTTCACTTGCAAATAAACAGCAGTGGTAAGCAATAACCTAGAACTACACTGAATTACACAGCAACGTCAGGCTCACTTCTTTCCAGGAGCTTAAATTCTGAAGGATAACTTCACCTGTAGGAGAGGGAACCGTTCTGTCCAATTTCTGGCACAAATAGGAGGTTTGCTGTAGGAAGCCTGACCTTCCTGTTTTCTTTCCAGAGCAACAGTGCACATTCAGGTGAACGACGTTAACGAGTACGCTCCCGTGTTCAAAGAGAAGTCATACAAGGCAACAGCTATTGAAGGGAAGAGGTATGACAACATCCTGAAAGTGGAAGCAGTGGATGCAGATTGTTCACCTCAGTTCAGCCAGATTTGCAATTACGAAATTGTAACCCCGGATGTACCTTTTGCTATTGACAAAGATGGTAAGAGTACGGTGCGAGATGGAGTGGGGATTACAGTGTTTTGCCACCTTGAGAATAGGGCTTGAAACTGGTCAGCCTAAAACTACAGCAACCTTGGTTTAGCCCTCTCCTACAACACATCATTAGCTGGTCATGTTCACTTCAGCAGTTGGAATTGATCATGGAAAGCGAGATGCCTTCCAGTGCCAATACCATGTGCTGTCTCCTGATCTAAGGAGCAGATGGTCCGTTGCACGTGTGTTGTTTCTTGTAAAATGCTTTTCAGAGTAAACAGAGTAGCTGTATTATGTTCTAAACCATCTCTTAGTAGGCTTGGGTTTTTTTTGCCTGTATTTTTCTGTATTAGGATAGCTTTTCCTAATTAGCTTTCAAAATGGGATTCCCTGGGTGTGCTTTCTGCATTAGAGATGCTCGTGCATGACGCTGGAGGTTACAGTATCATGGTTAATGTCTTTGAAGTGTAGTGATTTGTTCAGGTGAATTCCTTTCCACCAGTGATCTGTGGACTCTTCAAAATCTATAGGCTACTTCTAGGGGTTCAAGCAAGCTGATTAAGAAAAGCAAACCAGTTTTTAGTGGGCTTTAGTTTCAGTTTTGGGGTGGTTCACAGTGTCAGTGGATAACTCCCATGGGTGTGACAAAAGTTAGAGAATCCTGGCACATACCAAACAATTTATGTATCAGTTACCTCCTATGAATGGTTTAATATTAAGTAATATAATATATACTGTTTACAGCCTGTTAAGTATATACCTGCTGTTTTCTGTATGTGTGCTCATGTCTGGATTTTTTAGGAATCTAGGCCTGATGTCTGGCATCAAAAAGTCAAATAGTGAAGGGTTAATTCACTTGCAGGTGTGTCTGTTGAAATCTTGGTACCTGTATGGCATACATAGGGGGTACCTAGATGCATTTAATATGGCAGTGACCTTGAGAAATGAGTAGATACTGACATGTCTAATTTTCTCACTTTTTGCTACTATTTTTTTTTTTTGTGTGTCTGTGTGTTAGGTTATATAAAAAACACAGAGAAGTTAAACTATGGTAAAGAGCATCAGTATAAATTGACAGTAACAGCGTATGACTGTGGGAAGAAGAGAGCTGCTGAGGATGTGTTAGTTAAAATTAGCATTAAGCCTACGTGCAAGCCTGGCTGGCAAGGTTAGTTTGATCTCCTCCTATCTGCTTTTGGCATTTGCCTCCACCTTCAGTGAAACATGATTTTTAATACTGGTTCTTTGGATAAATACACAGGTTGGAGCAAAAGAATAGAATATGAGCCTGGTACTGGTTCGTTGGCTCTGTTCCCTGGTATGCATTTGGAGACGTGTGATGAGCCAATAACCTCAATTCAAGCAACGATTGAGCTAGAAACCAACCATATTGGTAAAGGCTGTGATAGAGACACCTACTCGGAGAAATCCATTCACAGACTGTGTGGTAAGAATGCTTTTATTAAAATGAAGTGGTCTCCCTTGCTTATTAGGTTTCCTTTTAATATTATGTCAATAGTGTATCAAATCAAAGAGTAGATGAGGTCTTCATTTGCATGTGGTTTCCTCCAACTTTTTTCTTAGCCAGCAATAAGTAGTGTGAAATTGGCTGAAGGTCGCTTTCAAATTCTTCTCCAGTGCACTAAAGAATCTCTTCCTTCTGCCTCTGCACTAGCCTATATAGACTAATAATTTCCTTCACATGAGATTCGTGTTCAAGAGCTGAAAGTTTATAGGAAAAAAAGAGTTTATGAACCCTTTGTAGCCCATATGAAAGAATTGAGATTACAGGGCCAGTTATCACTGGTGAGTTATGTCTTTGACTTCAGTTGCAGTCAGTTGAAAGTGTGAATATGATGTAGCCCTAGTAGAGACCTGGGCAATTCTTAAGCTGTTCCCTGATGAGGTTACTGTGATATTAGTGATACAGTCTTGAAGTGGGGAAAAACCTACAAGCTGAGTACCTGCTGCGTATCATTGCTGCTATGATGCCATTTAAACAGGGATCTGGGAGGGGATGCTTGTACAGCCTTCTTCAACTGGGTGGATGTTTGTCTAACAACTGGTACAGTGTCAGGAGAAAGGCATCGTGTTCATGGGCCTGAGAGACAAGGGGTGTTAGTGTAATGGTTCCTGAGATGGAGACACAGTAAGGCTCTAGAGCTGTAGAGATAGTAAGGAAAACAATCAGTGAGATTAGTTGTCTACCTAGGAGTGAAGTTTATGGAACTCATTGTGATATTAGATGTCTGTTATCAGTGCCATGTTATTTAAGAGGAGAATTGCTTGATGTGTGATGATAGTGCATAATCCTGACAGCTGGTGCTGAATAATCAGTGTTCAGAAAAACAACTTGGTTTGAAACTGATCTTTTTACTTTGTACCTTGTCTCATTTGGTCATTTTTATTGTAGGTGCTTCTTCTGGCACAGCTGAGCTACTTCCTCCTCCAAGTAGTGCTGCTAACTGGACAGTAGGACTTCCTACTGACAATGGTCATGACAGTGACCAAGTCTTTGAATTTAATGGCACACAAGCTGTGAAGATTCCAGATGGTGTTGTCACAGTCAATCTAAAAGAGCCCTTCATGATTTCAGTATGGATGAGGCATGGGCCTGGAACCAAAGAGAAAGAGACAATTCTGTGCAATTCAGACAAGACAGGTTTGTCAATGCTTCAGATATAGTCTCACTGTTGGGGTTGGTTGGCTTGTTTGGTTTTTAGGTGCTGTGGCAGCACATGTGAGAACCTGAAATTTCTTCTCTAGGTTAGGTTTTTTTTGGCAGTGAAATGAGGTGGGGACTGTAAAAGTCTCTTTTTATTGTGCTTACCAGTGGGCATGGCCTTGGATTATCTAGCTTCAGATTAGGCAGACTTGGTTTTCTAGTTCTATTTAAATTTGCATGATGCATTTCTTTTTGCCATGGTAGATGACTTATCCTGGCAATGCAGTCTCGATTTTGCATCCCCAAAGATAGACTTATTCTTGATGCTGCCTAAAATTGTTAAGACACACATAACAGGTTTAGTGACAGCATTTGCTAGAAGATAATTTCTCTTTCTCCAATGAAGAAGTCTTTTTTTTTTTGGTACCCTGTGCATATTTTCAGTCTCTGTGAATACTACAGACACGATCATTTAGAAGAGGCTATTAATAAGGAAATCTGATAATCCTGCTTCCATAATTGCTGTCTAATGGGGTATAAGAATTCTTGTCTTTGTTAGCTGGAGCAGTGGATTTGTTCAGATTATTAGAAAGGTACTTTATTTATAATGCTGCCAAGTTTTTCAAATGAAACTACCCTGAGTACATTCCAAATTTTATTTGAAAATAAAATTTAACAGTGTTTGTAATACCCTAAAAGCATTTCTTTGAACAGGAGAAAAATGATTGTCATTCAGAATCAGGTACAAATATTCTCCTCTCTTCCCTACATTCATCCATTCCAGTTTATCACAACCCAATACTTTGAATTCATGGAAGTGAACTGCTGAAAAAAAGGGAAATTTAAATACAGTTTTCTTTTTTTAAAGTACATGGGAAGCAGGCCTTCAAAACAAGCTTTTATTCCTTGGTTTCACCTAATCATATAATTTTTGCTACAGATAGTTTCTGGAGGTATAAATCTTAATTTGCCTTCATTTCAGTGGTGTATTCTGCAATATTGAAAGACTGGAACTAGGTTTATTGGAGGGTATCAGTTTTGAATATATTGCACTAGAACAACACAGATTGAATACTGTCAGGACTGGCATGATTTTGGTATTTTTTCATTCCTTTTACTGACTCATCCATGCCATGGAATGGGTGACGTAGCAAAAATGTTTATTTTCCTGATTCTTTCCTGTTTCTCCAGCATCTCAACTTTGTATTTATTTTAAATGATAAATCCTTTAGAGCTACAACTCTGTAGTTTTCTCTTAGGAAAGCACATCCACCTGCCATTGTATGTATGTACTCCTTCTAAAACAGTAATTACATGAGGTAGGAGCTACTCATACGTAGCAAAAAAAGCTCTTCTGTTTGCAAATAGAGCTCTTTTTCTGCTGCTGACAGGTTTATCTCTTGAGCCTTCAGTCCTATGCCTTGATTTAGATGGAATTTGGAGATAGACATGTCTATTTATTGTACAATGTGTTATCATGGGTTCTTCAGGAATGTTTGCCTGAACTACTATTGCAAACCTCTCGCGTTCCTCTCAACGTGCCCGACTTACTTCTATATTTGTTTCTTCCTGTCAGTTACTTGGGGATTTATGTATGAAATTATGGAACAGGTGCTATTTTATTATTTTAAATTATTTTTTTTGAGTTGTTAAGGTTTACAGAAAACAATAATGTTGATTAAAACTCCTGTGCAGATATGAACAGGCACCATTACACGCTCTACGTGCACAACTGCCGACTTGTTTTCCTCTTCCGCCAAGACCCTTCAGAGGGAAAAACATACAAACCTGCTGAATTTCACTGGAAACTAAACCAAGTAAGTTTAGAAAGACAGTTTGTAGGGTGTTAGAATGCAGTGAAAACCACCAGACACTAAACTCTCTGGTAGTACAATTATTAATAAATACTTCTTGCAAGTGCCAACTTGTGATGCCACGTTTCATGGAATCCAACAATACTGGATTTGTGATCGAGTGTCGAGACAGATTCAGCTGTACCTTTCCATCCTGAGTATAAAATACTGCTTTAGTGGTTTTATTAAACCCTGTTGGATACTCGTGCAATAAAGTCATTGCCATGCAAGGCAGGAAAGAGATGGATTTCTATGTGGAAATACAGTGTCAGTCTGTGATGTGAGTTATCTTCACTCAATACACTGTGAGGTGGTGTGCATGAGAAAACAGCACTCATTCCAGTTTGTTTATAGCAGTAAAGTACTCCAGAGAATGCAGCATTTTGCAGATCAACGTGTTAATGAGATAACAGAAGAACGTACGAACAAAAAGTAAAAGAAAACTTCTAAAACTTTCTTTCCCCAGGTGTGTGACAAAGAGTGGCATCATTATGTCCTCAATGTTGAATTTCCTGCCGTAACTCTTTATGTAGATGGTGTTTCATATGATCCTTTCCCAGTGACTGAAGATTACCCACTTCACCCTTCAAAGATAGAAACACAGCTCGTAGTTGGAGCATGCTGGCAAGGTAACTATTTACAATTCTTGATACTTTTTTTTTTTCCCAATGAAATCTTTGTCAGTAGCCTAGAAGTACATAGCAGATCTTTTAGTGCATGAACGATGACTTGTTTTGTATTTTGCAGACTATTTTTGCTCCTAGCTAGTGTCACATGTTTCCTCTTTTAGTCATTTTTTCCGTGAGTATTTTTTTTGCTCATTGGCCACAGGTGCTTATGAAATAGGAAGCTACTTGCCAGCCTGCATTCCATCCAAGTGGTTTTTGTGATAACCATGGGAATACAGCTGGCTTATTTATAGTATCAGTTGTAAGAGTGCATCATGTAAGTCTACTAAACAAAACACTTAATTTCAAGTAGGTTGAAAAGCATACTGTAGAAAAAGCTTTCTCATAAATGGAAGCATGACCAGCAGGCAATTCACCCAGGCCACACAGTGATGCTGTCCCTTGGGATATTTTACCATTTCTACATATAAAAATAAACTTAGAAAGCATCTGCTTTATTGTACGCAGACTACGGCTTCAACCACCATACTCTGCAAGCTGTAAAATGCTGATTCATGTGCTTTAATACTTGGAAACCTACTCTTCAGAGCTTGAGAAAAAGAAGATTGTTTCCAAACAGGGAAGCTGATTATCAGAGATCTTTGTAACAAAGCTTCACGGTCCTGAACTGAAATGTTTGTTTTCTGATTAAATTATTCCCTAGCCTGGGATCAGGCTGATCTTTTTGGACAGAGATGAAGCAGTATTAAGTCATGCATGTGTTACTGTAGTTGAGAACACTGACTGCAGCTGAAGTCTGCAATAATGCATAGATATAGCTTGTGAATGAATGAGGAATGGGAAGCTTGGAGACGTGTTCATCACATTTAGTCTTCTGCCTTATAATGTCTCTGAAGGCTTTGCAGCGTGAATGAAGGTTGGATTATCAAAACATCCTCTCCATCAAATTTACTGTGTTGTGACAGGTTCTCTCTCTGTCAGTATTAATGTTATTTCAGTGCTAAATTCACTCTTTGGCCCTTCCTTTGAGTCAATTAATTATTTTCTCCATAATTCATCTCATTCTGTTTGTGACTGTCCAACTATCTCTTCTAGCTCAAAGGGAAGCCATAGTGGCTGGTTTTCAAGAAACTGGAGCTTGGAAACTCTGTTCCAGCTAAGTGTATGGATTGTGTAATGGCTTCCATATATGTTCTGCATCCTAACAAAAGCATATACATTTAGCGTGAAAACTTCTTTGCTTTCATGTTGGCACCATTATGTGATTCTTCAATTTCTTTTCATAGGAACTGTCTTTTTAATGACAGGAGACTGAAATGGGAGCACTAAAAGTCTGGAATACAAAAACTTGAGGCACACTACTTTTTCAAAATTCCACCAAGAGCTTTATTGTTAGGGGATTAGAACACGGGGTGGGGTGGGGAATTATGCCTAGGCATGAAGCTAGTGTTTAAGGCCATTCTCTTTTGTCTTACCAAGATCTAAAAATAAATCAGGCTGCTCTAAGTTAGATACACAGCTCAGCTCTAAGGAAAGAGAGCTTTTGAAAAAGTTCTTTTAACATTTCTTAAAAGATTAAAAGCTGTTATTCTTTTTTTTGGTGCTTCTCCTCCCAGACTCTTCCATCTGATAAATTGCTTAATACCTAGGATACTATTACTATAATAAAAAAAAAAATGCTGGTAATGGCTCCTTTCAGTCAGCATTGAATACCTTTTGGTGAGTTGCTGATGCAATCTGGATCTCACCTTAAATTCCCCTTTAGTAGTTGGGAGAAGAGCAAATCAATTCAGCCAGTTGCCAGAACTGTTGTCTCATCACTAACAGTGGTTTGTGTGAGATGGGGTATCCGTGGTTACCTTGTCCTCCTGCAGCCTGGGGGGGCTCCACATCTTGTCTTGCTGTGAATGTTATGTTCTCAGAACAGCAGAGCAGTGCTCCTTCCCCACACTCAGCTGCGGGTGTTTCAGAGAACTCGGAATCCTCCAGAAGCTGGGTCGGGTGTCAGGAGGCTTTCTGTGTTTTCTGTCATAAGAGAGTTTGCCAAATTGTAACTACTTGGTCCTTTCCCTGTTGCCCTGTTGTTTGTCTTGCTTTTCTACAGAATATACAGGAAATGAAAATGACAATGAAACTGTGCCCGAGACCTCTGCAGGTTGCTGGAGTTTTTTCCCTACTGTTTTGTTTCATTTTTAAGCCAAGACATTGCTTCATCTCACACACAGCATGAAATGCAGGCATTGCATTCGGGCCATTGACCTTCACATAATCCTCTCCTAGCCTTGTTCCTTCATTGTGCTTTTATTTCCAGAGCTACATCAGCTGATTTTATTTTTTTTCTTTCTTTTTTTGGTTTTCTTTTGTTTTCTTGGTGATTTTTTTGTTTTTTGGTTGCACCCAAATGCACATATGCAAGTTTGCAACCATTATGACTGCAGTGAAGTGGTGTGAAATAAGCTGCTGTTGTAAAGTATCAGCTATAATTACTTTTCATCCACTTTTGTTGAAACATAAATGCACGTCATCCTATATAGATACCCGTGTGTGTGTATATATATCTATATGTAGGTATGTGTGTATACAGAATTATTCAGTAGGTTTGGAAGGACCTCTGGAAGTCAGGTAGACCAATTTCCTGTTTAGGTCAGGTTGCTCCTGTGTAGCTCAAGGACAGGTCTGTAATTTACAGTGGATACTGACTGGATCAGAGAGTGATACAAAGTTCTGACTGCAGTGAAGGGACGTGAAAACGTAGACTACCAGGAATTTCAGGTTGGCTACAGGGTTTGATTTCCTTAGGAATTTTCTGTGATAGTTCAGTGGATTTTGTGTCTTCAGACACCTAAAATTAGTATATATTTCTGAAAGTGTATTGAAGACGTGTACTCTTTCTGCCAAGTTAGGAATTCCTGGGATGGTTAGTCAGCAAGATGGACGAGGTGATCGTCGTGATGTCATCTTCAAAAAAAACTAAGCAGTAAGGGGCTTATTGAGTTGCAGTTCATGGAACTCCAGTATCTATAACTGAGTTACCTGAGTTTAAACTTCACTTGAATCCATACAGAGAAGGTGACACCTTTAGAGGGGAGCAATGAACTCTTAGGCACCGTTTCCAGAATGAGTTGAATTGCTTTGTGGAGTTTCTTTCTATCCTTTCCATGTGAAGAGAGCCTGTAATGATGGGTTTAGATGCAGCTAATTAACATCTAGAGCTGTTGTCTTCTGTCCTGATGGGCGCTGCCCGTTCTGGAGAGAGCCAGCTAGGAGGAGGCGTTACCTCAACGTGGAGATCCAGGTCTCATAGTTCATCTCATTGCTTCTGTCTCTGATTTCTGACGAGCACCACCTCGCTGTGTTGGGCAATTTCTTTTGACATGTTTGTTATGGAAATGGTAGCCTTAATTTCACAGTTCAGGATGGCCACTCATGTCTTGAAGGCCATGTGCATGGTGAACTGTTTGTTTCTTTATGCTTGAGCATAATCACAAGGTTAACACCCAGAATGTATAAAAACTAACCTGCATGTATATATCTTTGTAGTACCAGCTGGCATATTTGTTATTTTGCAAAAGAAAAACAACAATGAAAAGAATCAAAACATACAAAGATTTTTCCTTTTTCCCTTTATGAAGGTGGTGAACTCCACATGGCTCAGTTTTTCCGAGGCAATCTGGCAGGTCTGATGATTCGTTCTGGTAAACTGGAAAACAAGAAGGTGATAGATTGCCTGTACACTTGCAAAGAGGGACTGGATCTGCAAATGGCAGATGGTGCTGGCAAAGGCGTGAAGGTAAAGTGTGTATATATATATATATAAATATATATATAAAAAAAGGGGAGCATCTGTATTGCTTTGCTGACAGTAGCTACAAGTTTTGCTGGCAGAGTTTAGTAGGGGTGTCCCAAATAAAACAAACTAATCTATTGTGACATTTTGCATTACAATGACCTGGAAACTTCCTAGAATAGACACGGTCTTCGTGGAGGTTAAGAATGAAAGTTTACGTGTTCTCTTTAAGTCTCAAAGAGAAATTCCACATTTGTAAGTCTCTTTGTTCTACCAGGTTGTCTAAGAAAAGACAGGGATCTTAACAAGCAGCTTAGTAGAACGATACTAACTTGGTTGCCTTTTTCAATAGCAAGGTTGTGTGAACAAAGCTAAATTTCTCCTTTATATTGGCTGTGTCTCTTTCATATTACTGGAATCTTCATGTCAGAATGATGACAAGTGCCTAGATTTGTTTTTGGGTTTTTTTAAGCATGAAACACTAACTATATTCCACTGGAATCAAGAAGTGAATAGGGGAGTTACACTGTGTACTACATAGACAGTGTAGCTCTACTGCTTTGGATACGGATGTAATTATCTCAGCATTTACCAGGCTGAACTCCCAGTTTTCATTACCAGATCCCATTGCTATTTGGGTGTTCTCTTACATGGTTTTTTAATTAATTTTTTTCCCTGTTGTTCCAGATCCACATGAACCCAAGCCAGTCAACGCTGACCATAGAAGGGGACGACATCGACAGAGTGGATAAGGCCATGCAGCACGTTTCCTACCTGAACTCCCGCCAGTTCCCAACACCTGGCATTCGGAGGCTTAAAATCACCAGTGATGTCAAGTATGTCCTAGTGCTGAAATCCTGTGTCCCTGGGATGCTGAAGCCTGCAAGGGTGTTCGTGTATCTCAGTTGTGATAAATAAAGGAGCCTTGCTGCGTGTAACCATCACACATTGCAATACAGCAAGGGTTTTCTGCACTAATACTCTTGTTTTCTTCCTGAGGATGTTGTAAGGAGTGAGTAAGGTAGGGAGGAATTTACTGCGAGGGTGTGCTGTGAGTATGTCTCCAGTGTCACAGCTGTTAGTCACAGAGTAGGAAATGGGGCCACGCGTTAACTGTAAGTAAAAATTAGTTCTAAGATTGCTCCCTTGGAGGCAATTCTTACTTTCCACTTGATGAATTTATCTAAGACTCACGGGTCCAAGACAGAGCTCTTTAAAGATGTATAAAGCAATTACTCTGCCTAATTGTGCCTCCTCCTCTGATAGCCTCCTTGACTGTGCAAAACTGCTTCTGTGTCTCTCAGGTGTTTCAATGAAGAGGCCTGTGTCTCCATTCCTTCTGTGGAGGGCTATGTGATGGTCTTGCAGCCAGAGGAACCGAAGATCAGCCTTAGTGGCATCAACCATTTTGCCCGCTCTGCTTCCGAGTTTGAGAGTTCTGAGGGTGTCTCCCTCTTCCCTGAGCTTCGCATCATAAGCACCATTACACGGGAGGTGGAGCCAGAGGGAGATGGAGATGAAGATCCTACAGGTAACATCCTTTCCTGATTAGGACTGTTGGAGGCTTTTCCTCTTGCAAAGAGGCATAGATTTCTCTCTTAATAACGAATCTAGGGGGGGAAAGGTGATGTGCATCACCCATGGATTGGGAGAAGGTGTAGATGATGTGCTCTGGGCTAACAGAAATGTACCTGGAAGTGGCAGTCAGCCCAGGTCATTATCTTCATGTCAATATCCCTTGTTTGTATTTCGTTTTATTGTTTTTGTTTTTAACCATGACTTCATGAATAGCTGCTCTCTTTACTTCAGGCCCAGGTTTTGATATTTGTTCTGTAAGAAGAGTTTAGTTTGCACGGGGTATTTTATACCTCCTGGGGTTTTGTCTGCTTCTTTTTTGTTCCTGCTTACCTCTGGCTGCTTCTCTGTTTTTTAGTACAAGAGTCTTTGGTATCTGAAGAAATCATGCACAACCTGGATACGTGTGAGGTGACAGTGCTGGGAGAGGAACTAAATCAAGAACAAGAGAGCCTGGAGATTGACATGACTCGATTACAGCAGAAGGGCATCGAGATGAGCAGTTCCAACCTGGGCATGATAATCACAGGTAGGGGCTATGACTTCTTCCTGTAGGAAGGGTCTGAAGACAGTGATCATGGGAACAGTGTGCTAGAGAGATGGTTTGTAACACCCTACTCCAATACTGGTTTTTGACTAGAATTTCAAGCTTGGAGGTGTTCATTATTTTGTGGAAAGCTGGGGTTCTAGAAAAGGCGTAATTCCAGAATCTCTTTTGTGCTGTCCACATGGCAGGTTACCTCTGGACTATGGAAATTAAGTACAGTTTTCCCCAGAACAGGCACTTTCCTTGCACAGATAATCGAGTGCCTGGAAGCATGCAGCATTCCTTTCTATTCTATGTCCAGAATATATATATAATGTATTAGGAAGAAAGGCTCCCCAAATCCCTTCAAAAACTAACTAGGTCTAGAATTTTATCACAAAATCAATCCACAGAATTTCAGTGGAGCCATGTGTGTGTGTCTGTGATGTTATCCCTTCTTTTCTTCTACTACCTGAACATCTGTCAGCAAGAAAAATTAACTTGAAGAAAGGGTAATAATTGTGATGAAAGTAATATTTGTTGGTATATGTTGTTGTACTAGTCTTTTGAGAAGTAATTGTTGCACTGGTTGATTTCTCTCCCCAGGGGTTGATACTATGGCTAGTTATGAAGAAGTTTTGCACTTGATACGCTACAGAAACTGGCACACGGTTTCTCTCTTTGACAGAAAGTTCAAATTGGTCTGTTCGGAGCTCAACGGCCGCTACGTCAGCAATGAGTTTAAAGTGGAGGTATGTAAAGTAGTCTGGGTGTGGATGGCTGGGGGGATGGAAGTTGTTGCCTCAACTGATAGATAATTGATCAATTACTGATTTAGATTTTTGTCCTGTGAATAAATACTAGTAAATGTGTGTGTTTCGGGCTGTATTTTATATATAAGTGTGTTCTTAATCCTACATTCCAGCTGTAAATAAGGCTGCCTAAACAGAAGTGAAACTGTTGTATTGTAGAAGAACTAGTGTGGCTGGTGGAAGTGTGAAGGTGAAAAGGTTGAATTGGAAAGACTGTGTATTAACTAAGAAAAAACCCCAGCAGACAGAGCAAGAGCAGTGCTACCAGAGACCTCAGCAGCCTTCACATACAACTTCTAGGATTCTGCAGATGAAACTTATGGGCTCTTTACTGTTTTGCTTGTGCAATGCTTAAATCCTGGATACAGAGGGTTAGTAACAGTACAGACAAGCTAAATTTGCATTTCCTCTGCAGCAGAGAACAGGTTAATTGCTACTTCATACACTCCTATCAAATACACAGAAGTACAGCAGAAGAAAACATTAAGGGCACTAAAATTCCAGGTGCTGGAATGTGAAGTTAGTTATATTGAGAGGAACTCTCATGTATCTCTGCATCTTTCAGCTATGAGCTTGAATGTCTACATTTCAGAGCTGATTCAAAGTTGATTGTATTTGCCACTAGGTGGGTGGTTGTGGTGGGCTGGGGAACCTACTTTGTTGCAGTATAGAATATATAGTATATTTGGGAACTAAGTATTGTGGGCTTGTTTCCTGAGGAAATTCCCTGAGCCTTGGGTTGGGATCTTACCAAACTGTTGAGCTGCACACGCTTTCCTTGTTCTGTAGTCAGCGTGCTCTCTTCCTGTTGTGCAGCTGGTCAGGGCCCCTGTGTCACAGTGCTCACTGCAGGAGGGGTCTGTTTAGCTCTGCTGGTTCAGCAAGGAAACATGAAACACATGGGGTAAATGAGCTTGGAGTTGTACCTAAAAGCCAGCAATGCTCAGTGTGGTTTAAACATTAGAGAGTAGGTTTCTTTCTTAACCTTATGAATGTAAGAGGACTTTTTTTCTTTGCTGTTAGCTATTCTGCAGACTAAGGAAAGGTAGGAATGAAGATGGTGTATTTAATGTGTTGTACATCTTTGTATATACTGTTATTTCAGGATTAAAAGGGCTGGCTACCAAATTTGATAGTAACCTGGCTTTATTTGTGTACATACTGGTGTCTGTACACAAACTTGCCAGACTAAATCAGACTGGAGAGCTGCAGAACTGCAGGGGTTTGTGAGAAGGAATTGTAGCATGCACAGTGCTACTGGTGGGGCTGGTTGTCCCCTGAGACCAGCCATTGCTGTGTTGAAGGAGAACTGGATGCCTGCTCTGGGAAATAGATTTTTATTTTTCTTTCTTTCTTTCTCTGCCTTCAGAAATAAACTGTTGTGTTTCTGGAGCTGAGTGTTTTCTTTCTGTTCCCAGGTGAACGTTATCCACACGGCAAACCCAGTGGAACATGCCAATCACATAGCTGCACAGCCACAGTTCGTTCACCCAGTGCATCACACGTTCGTCGATCTCTCTGGGCACAACTTGGCTAACCCTCATCCATTTTCAGGTAAGAATTCTCACTCACTGAAGTCCAGCTGGTTTTGTTCTGCTGTTAAAATGGCACAGAGTCTTCGTGCTGCAGAGAGAGGTTTTCCCAGTGTTGGACTAACAATCTAAGCAGCTACTTGGTCCTGTTCTGCTGTTGCCCAGGGAAGGAGGGGTTGATTACTAGAGATCTGGGAAATATCTTTACATTGGCAAATGGGAGGTGTACTTGGTCTTGAGGGGACTTTAAGACATAGATAAAAGACTGTAAGGAGCTGGGACAGTATTTCTTCTCGGATGGCATGAGGAAAGAACTGCAGCGTTGTTCCTTTGATGAGTCACGGTGCCTGTTCTTTCTGTTTTAATTATATTAATTTGGCATGGGCCGAGGATGTGAGAGGAATTAAACCAGGGATTTTAGAGAGGAGTCTGTGTGTGGTGGCATCTGCTTTCCATGTGTTGTCAGTCCTTTGGATTGATGTAATTCTACTTACGATAGGAGTTTGAGTTCTTACTCCCCAACTGTGACTTTTGAAGTGGCCTCAGACAAACTGCCTGTGTGTAGCTCTGTGTAATATTTGTGTCACAGTTTTCCTCTTGCAGGTGATGGAGCAGAGGACTGGAGTAGTCGTTAGTGCTGTGTCACAGTTACTTATCAGTCTCATCTGAGAAACTCCTGTTACTCTCTTGTTGCAGTTGTTCCGAGCACAGCCACCGTTGTGATTGTCGTTTGTGTCAGTTTCCTGGTTTTTATGATTATTCTGGGAGTGTTCCGGATCCGAGCGGCACATCAGAGAACGATGCGTGACCAGGACACTGGGAAGGAAAATGAGATGGACTGGGATGACTCTGCTTTGACCATCACTGTGAACCCCATGGAGGTAACGCTGCTGGTCCCAGCACTTAACAGAAAGGTGCCCTTTTCCAGGTGCAGTGGGTATGGTTGTGCATGGACAGGGGAGGGGAGCAAAACCAGCCCCTGAACATGGAGCAGAGACACAAACAGTGGATTTTTAATGCAGGTGCCAAGGTGGCAGATGCCAGGGGCAGTTTGGGATCTCATGTGGGTTACAGCTTCACGATACATAAATGGGCTGTTAGGGGTCAGTGCCCAGCACTAGTGTTCCTCATGCTGCACACCACCTTAGCCATGCTCCGCTTTCCTCCGAAGGGGCAAGGATTTATTGTTGAAACATCTGAATTTGTGATGTTTCCTGTGGTTGGCATCTGAATTTTTGGAAAGGGACAAGAAAGATGTGCATCCTTAATGCTCTCTGTGTGACCCTGCTTGAAAGGTCCTTTTCCAGTAGAATTTGAAGTACTGGATCACCCTTCAGAATGAGATTGTTCAGAGGGACAGGACTGGTAGCAATGCTGTTTTCAAGAGCCCTACTTCCTTTTTCTTTTCTGGTTGCCTGGTTACCGCTGAACTTCTAAAAGGAGCAGGGAATCTGTAATAGCTCTTCCTCAGTCTAGTGCCTCGTGCCTGAATTCAAAAGAATAAAAAGAATTGGGGCCAGTATGCTATCAACAGCTGATTCCTGTTTTCACAGACTTACGAGGATCAACACAGCAGTGAAGAGGAAGAGGAGGAAGAGGAAGAAGAAAGTGAGGATGGAGAAGAAGACGACATCACCAGTGCAGAGTCTGAGAGCAGTGAGGAGGAGGAGGGAGAGCAGGAGGAGGACCAACAGAATGTTAATAGACAGCAACAGCTGGAATGGGATGACTCTACCCTCAGTTATTGATTCCAGCTGTTCCCTTTGTCTTATGTTTCTGCTCTAGAAGACTCCACTGTCATTCTCTCCATTGTTACCAAGGATTCATGGTGTTTAAAAACAGAAAAATAATTCATTCTGGCCAGTAGATTCCACCCCCATCCCCGTGTTTGTGTTCTGTCAGCTAGTTCCTGATGCTGTTCTAGAGTTGTAGGTAGCACCTTTTCCTTCAGCCATGCCTCAGTGACTGGATATTTTTTTTACGCTATGTGAGGAACCTCCTTGCACTTTTTTTCTTCATGTCATCTCAGCTCAGTGACTCTATACAGATCTGTAGCCATTGCACATGAATTTCTGAACTGTCTTTTTTTTTTTTTTGCTCAGTGAAACAAACTTGGCTTTGTTCCTTTTTCTAAAAGATGCAAAGATTGCTTGCTGACAAAGGGTAAAGCTGCTCATTTCAGCCTGTTGATTTCTTTTAATACTTTTTTTTTTCCCCCCAAATTAGTGCATGTGTAAAGTGGCAGAATGAGGTTAATATGTAGAAGATTAACAGACTTTTTAATATTTTGTAAATATATTGGAACTATGTAATTATGTCATTTGTGGTAGTGCAAACAGGGATTGGGGTTTCAAACATGCTAAAGTTAAAACAAAAAAAAATAATCATGCAGCATGAACTATTACAAGTCTCATCCTACTGCAGCAGGAGCACGGGCACAGTTCTCTAGTGTAGTTGTTTCAGTGGTACCGTGTCTTGGCCTTGACTGCCGCGTTCGCTCATGCCCCACTCTGCTTTTTAACTTCTCTTTTCCTTTCCTTTAATCTCTTTTATTTTTGCAGAGGGAACGGACAAGCTTGTGAGAAATTGCAGAGGCTTTAGGAACCCTGCAGAGGTTCAGCTGCCCTGTGCAATACAGTTGTATTTTTTTTTTTTTCTTTTTCTTTTCCCCTCCAATGAAGTCTGGGTGTAAGGGCTTTTAAGTTATTGGGGGGAAAAAAAAGCCACTACTTGGATGGTGGGCAAATTAATGTGCTGTTGCTGTGGTGTGGTGCCACAGCTCCTATTGATTACAGGGAGGCTGCCTGTAGTACAGTGATGGTCTGGTCGTTCTGCTTACAGGGTGGATTACTCATTTAGTTGGTTGATTGTTAGGTTGGTAATGGCGTTTGGAAAGCCTGAGACCTGTGTACCTGTGCACCTTGGCTACCAGTCTACACAGATGGGGTATTTTGAGGTTTTTATTTTGGCAGTTCAGTTTTTCTGAGTCGTTAGTGGGAGGGTTTGGGGCATAGCTGATACTGTTTCTGTTAAACACACTCCTGCTCATTCCCTGTAGCCCCCTGTACAGTAACTTGGACTGTTGGTGTATTAAGCCTTTGTTTACACTTAGTAATTGTGTTTTCCTGCTGGTGAAAAACTATAGCAGAAACTATCCAACCAGAAAACCTTGGGAATCGTGGTGATACCATTCCAAGTCCAGACAATTGTGGTTGTTTCTGATCAAAGTTCAAACTTGGAATTGCAACGGACTTTTCTAAAGAAATAGCTGCAAGGTACGAGAAGGGAGTTACGACCCCGTGGTGGGCAGCGTTAGTTTTTCTCTAAGGCAGGTCTTGTTTATTTAACTTTATTTGGTCTTACGCAGAGCCTTGAATAATGAATATCTGCTTACTTGATTTTTTTTTTTTTTAATTTTTTTTATGTTTAGCAGTGGATTAAAGAGAGTAACTTGTTTTGCTTGTAACAGGAGACTAGGACTCCAGTCCCTCCTCAGCACGGTAAGCAAAGTTCCAGTTCTTGCTCTCGTTTGTAGTCTGCGTTGGTGAGGTGCACAGCCCACGGCAGGGACCTGGGGCGCTGGGTAAGGGTGCTGGAGGAGCAGCAAGCAAACCAAAGGGTGGGGCACAAAGGGTCATCATTCCACGAGGTAGAAAAGGATGGATCCAAATGTTCCTGTAGTTTTGAGTTTCAGAGCAGACCTCACCTAGTGCTGTAACGGGATCTAGCGGTGGGTTTGATCTGGGGGGACGCGTGACTGCCGAGTGCCTTTTACAATAGTAGATGGGCCTGGAAGCAGGGAAGAGAACCCACACAAGTAGCTTACCATTTTTGGGGGTTGGTTTTGTTTGGTTTTTTTTTTTTTAATGTAAAATTTTAGATTTCTAAAACGGGGAAATGGTTTTGACTACTTCTGTGGTAATATAACTGCTAGTTTTAAGTAAACTGGGAAACTTTTAACTTATGTCTGACAATTGTCCTGTGTTAATGTGTAGAAGACTTATCCTTCCATATACTGTTGCTGTAGCTGCTGTATTTTAGACCAAAACTGATCATGACTTAATGGTAATACTGAAAGGTTGTAAAGGTCCTGATGCAGTTTGTAGCCACTGTGGGTATAACTTTTCAGATGTGTATATTGGTAACAGGTCAGTTTGGAAAGTCTGTAAGCTACAATAAATTTCTGGTTCTAAAGGTCGTTTGCATTTGTTTCTTACTGCATGGAACAAAGCTGAAGGGAGTTCTATTTACTGTGTGGTAAGTTACCTCTGCTGGGGGCAGCAGAAGAGCTGTGGTCTGGTTGTGTCCAGCTTGAGCACGGAAAGACTTTGGCAGCACTTGTGTACAATTTATCCATCTTTTTATTTTCTGGCTTACAAAACACGTACCTAAAGCAACTGAAGAGTTAAACATGTAAACATTCTCTTCGTACAGAACCATGGTTTGGCTTAAAAAAATACTTCTTTTTTTCAAAGGCAACAGAATAAGCACAATCAGTTTGTACAGAGTTTAAAAAAAATAATCACAGAACCATCTCTAAATAAATAGAAAGGAGTATTGTTTGGAGCATATTTATAAAACCAGAAGCTACTTACTTACAGTGAAATGAAATATTTTGGAAATGGATTAAATTTCAACCTTCAGTACAATTCAGCTTGCTGAAAACTACCAGGTGAGTTGCTGCTGTGTACACTGGGAGTCAGAGGCTCTTTGCTGACCCAATGTAGCCATCAGAGTTCCATTCAAGATACTATTCCAGTGGTGTACAAGGAAGAAGACCCAGTCGACTCGTTGCTATTTCTACTTTTGTGGGTAAGTCAATTTTTGAGACTAAGTAACCTCTCTGTAAAACTGCTGGAGTGAAAAACACCTTGGGAATTGCTCAGTTCTTGCAGTTTGCACTGATACAGCTTTGTTTTATTGCACTTTGGAAATGTCAAAGGACAGATGCCGTGAGCCACTGCTGCTCTGTACTTCTGTAGAACTACAGGGCCCGAGTTTTCTGGAAATTTTCTGGAAAGACTCCCAAAATAATGGCTGAAGGTATCAGCTGCTGCCAGTCTGCACACCAAGTACCTAAGAGTGACTAAGGAGAGCAGGGGGTGAGGCTGCCTTGCTGCAGCGTGACCAGCAGGACCCCGGATTGTCCTGAATTGTACACTTCTGCCCTTCCACAACTGTGCCCAAACAGTTGTGTACTGGCACAGTATTTCAGCAGCATCCCTGCTGACCTCACTTTATTCCGTGAGTGTGCCAAGTTTCCTATATATTCTGTTAAGGTTGGCTGCAGAATGCTTTAGAGCACAGATCTGGCTCTAAAAACCCAAACCCCTTGAAGAATTAGAAAAGATGCCATCAATCATTAGAGGACAATGGTGGAACCTACAGAGCACCATCCTAGAGGGCAGGTGACACGGGTTTTGGGTGCACAGACAAGGTGCTTACCAGACAGTCATCCTGTGCATTAGCCCTGGTTGTAAGAAGCACAAGTAGATTGTGACAGCCAGCACCCTGAGAGCCTGTGAAGCTTGAGGCTCCATCATTTGTCACAGGAAAGGAAAATTATCCTACTCTAAAAAGCAGGTGGGGGGAGGTGTGATGGGTTTCCTCTGAGAATTTATTGCCCAGTTCAGGTCCATAATACTCCTATTTGCAAATATGGATTCACTGTTTTAAGATTTGAAACCTGGAGACCACTACCAGCTCTTCAGCCCAAGCAGATGGTGAGTAACATTTGAGCCTCAGGAGAACCACATCAGTGAAAGTAATCTCTAGTATATTGAAAGTAACTCTCTAGCATGTTTAACTTACTGCTAAACTATGCTGAAGAACTTTACAGGGGGATGTGTTCACAAGCAGTCTGGATCCCTGGGAAGGGTCTGTGCCAGTCTCCATTCTGGCCACGTCTCAGGCATATACAGAGTCATTTGAAAGGTGTAGAAAAAGGGGATCTCAAATTTAAAGTTAAAATGAGTTCTCTTCTGTGTAACTACTGCTGCTAGTAAGGGGTGCTCTGAGAGGACACCTGGTTTATAGTGCTCCATACGAACCACTACAGAACAGACTTCACAGCATAAAACATCTTTTATGAAAAGAAGCAGTAAGTGCTTTAAATCAGAATTTAAATGATCATTGTGATGCTAAATCATAATCTGCTCGTACCTGGTTGTAGGTGAAAGTAACAAGGGAAGGGTTTACTACAAGAGTTTCACACTCCAGTGCCCAAACCCACTATTGCCTCCTACTATTCGTTTTGACTTGGGGGAGAAGTTGGGCCTTTTTTTAAGGCAGTTAACTTAGCTATGCAGCTGATACACAACAAATATATTTGAACTTGCCTTAAAAACACCGAAGGTGGAATCAGAGACAGTGAAGGGCAGCAGCCTTTTAATTTTAAAATACAGAGGTACCTGATTTTAAAGTATTAGAAAGAGCTGAAAGTCAGGGATGATTTGTACTTGTGTGCAGAATGGGAAAATACTACCAAAGAAGAAGATTTAAGAATAAATAGTTCAGTCTCTATCCTAAACTTGCTGGTTTTGTGGGAATTTTAAACCTAAACATGAAAGCTAAATTTATGAGAGTAGCCCATCATTTGATAACACATGAGAGACATGGGATCTGAAATGCCTGGGGGTTTTTGTTGGTGTTTTTTTTACCTACCTATACAGAGGATGTAAAAGATGAAGAAAATGGTTCTGTAACTAAAAGAAAACTGCTCAGCCTGGTTAAGAGCATAGAAATAGAATGCAGGATTCAGCTTCAGGGGTGTCTTGAAGAATCAGCCTATGCTGTTCCTCAACAGGCAGGACAGAGAACACCTCCTAGGAACCTGATGCTATGGAGAAAACAGGGAAGCAGAAGGATGCACCCCAGGGAACTGCTAAAGGAAGTAGGCACTGACCACCCCACCTGTCTTCCAGCACGACCCAAAGGCTTGATGCACCTCGCAGTGCTCACCTGAGAAGTGGCTCCTGGTCATCTGTCCCTGTGCAATTCCAGTGCTCAGAACTGCTCACCAGGTGAGTACACCAGCAAATATGACACATGAGAAGAAGTATGTGATTGATCACAGCACCTTGTGGGAGATGGGACAGGGGCAGCAGTGGGGGCAGGAGGAGGCTGGAGCAGACCCTGTGTCCTGATCTAGGTGCCAGCAGAGAGGTGCCAGCTTGCTCTCTGGCTGAGTCCCCCCTACAGACACACAGTCTTTGCACACCAGCTCTAACAACAGACAAGGAGTCGTGTACCATGAAAGCAGGAAGAGTGTGAAAAGAAATGGGGAATAAATCTGTCAGAAGATGGGAGCTGGGCTGCAGCTTGCTGTAAGTGTGCGTGCCGCTCGTGTGGCTCCTGCCCCGACCCAGGAAGGCAGAGTGGCCAAAGCACTCGGCCCAGCTCTCAGCCAACTCTCCACTGACCCTTGTATCCCAGGGATGCTGTAGGCGTAGGGCAGTGCCCTGCACGCAGGGAGTACAGGGCAAGCAGGTGGCAAACTGGCTCTGACATCCCCCAACGGGAGCCACAGGGAGCAGCCACTGTCCCCTGCCAGTTCAGAAAATGCAACCTTGCTGTTCTCAGGCTTAAGACTCAACACAGAAACCCAGGAACTGCTTGAGGCTCAAGTAAAGTCTAACTTAGGAAAGCAAACAAAAATACCTAATCCAAGCCTGTTCCTGTGACATCAGGTTTTTTGACAGCACTAGACTGGTTCCAGTTCAGTTCCAGAAGACTCTGGCTGCTGTAGCAGAGAGAAAGCAGTACGACAGCATGGATTTATTTTGGTTGTTACCCTGTCACAATGCAGAGTAAACCAAGCTGTCCAGGGTGGCTTCAGTGGTGATTTAAGCTGACCTGCCTTGGTGTACACTGAAAGAGGGTAGGAGGAGCGATCACGTGGTGAAGTTAATGCCTCTGAGCTGTAATGGGGCCCTAGAAGATGGGCTATAGTCTAAGAGCTACAGGAACAGTAGGTTCTCAGTGTTCAGCTAGATTTTCAAGAAAACAGAACTCCACACAGAGAAGGATGTTCCAAGTGCCTGAACGCTTCCATTAGGAGATGTATTTGAAGCTTAACGAGTTCTTAAGGGTACAGTACATCTACCTACCTTCCGCTGTACGCAGGGGTTTTATTGCATCGCGTCTCTCCCGTGTCCCCCCCAGATCTACAGCAGACGTGACTACGCAGCTGATGACAGTCCCACAATTTTTCAGCCACGCAGGAATGTCTGACCTCCAGGAATGCAGGTGGGGGATCTTCACCAGGGCAACATTCATCAGTCCTTAAAAAACCTGTCTCCAGTCGCTGGCCTCAGTGCAGGTATTACATTCTCTTGGAAGAAGTGTGCAGGCTGGTGTTGCTCTACTGTCTGTTATCTTTGGATACGTTGTGGGCCAGCCAGTTCACTTTGGTTTTCCAGCTCTCTCGCAGGGCTTCATTAAACTTTAGTCTGAAGTGCTTCAGTGCCTCCTCGTCTGTTTTCCCCAGAGCTAGAGAATCCTGCAGGTCAGAGGCAGAAATCAGTGTAGCTTCGCTGACCGTGCAACTGAACAATTACCTGTCACCTACCACAACCTCTATCTCCAAGAAAGTACTCTGTTGAAAGGGGCACTGAGTAAGAAGGGAGTAGCCGTTAATTGGTTTTAGTAGTTACTGTAGCTGTACAAGGCCTTATCATTCTGATAAATAAATGCATCCTACTCTTAGCATTGGGTGTAGGGAAACAGCAGGTTTTTTAGTACTCTTGTACAAAGCCACGGTCTTTCAGGGCAAGGTTGTCAGAACTTCAGAGGCAAGCTGGGAACAGGAAACAACAACACAACCCAAGAGCTCCGTCTCCTTCCCTGCAAGCTGCTTTTCTTGCCTTTGTGCTGAAGAATCTGAAATTATTTCCTGAGTACCAGCATCTGGCATTTTTGATGTCCTGCACATCAACATCAGCTGTCTACTCATTATTTTTGCAGTTCTTTTGCTTTTAAGAATAAGCCCTCCCACACTGACAGAGCTACAGGAGCAGTATCCAGTTTTAACCACACCTGGGTTTGCTTCTCTTACCTTTAGATATTGAATGTCTTTAGAGCAGCTGAGTTCTGGCAGGCCAGCAGCTTTCATCAGTGCAAACAAGTGGAGGAAGAGAAGACCGTGGCGCCTCAGAATCATATAGGCTTTTTCACAATAACCCCTGAATCTGTGTGGAAAGGAAGATGAGGCAAAGAAATGAAGATTGCAAGCCGTGCTATTTTATAAAGCGAGACTGTGTGTTAGTCTGAACCCTGCTGCCTGCACTGATGACCATCAAGCTCTTTCACCTTCTTGAACAGGTAGAGAATTTATTTACTTCTACGTGTATAGATGGCTATAGGCTACATATCATAGGTGGAAATAAATTCTGAAAATTCAGAGCTTAAAAAGCTTAAGTTTAACTGCTAACACTTACCTTTCAAACTTCTCATTGTTGTTCGTTTTCCCTTGCTGGATGACGTGCACAAAATCATAGGTTAAGATGAAAGGAACTCGTTCTCTATTAATACCAAATTTAGTCTTGAAGTTCCCCAAAAAGTGACCAAAATCAATATGGAACAGCTGAAAATGTAGAAGAAGAAAAACCTGTTTTCAGAATAGCATCTATTTTAGATGATCAGTGTTGAGTTCTCTTCACAGTTCCTGCATTCAGAAGATACTGGCTGAGAAGGATGTCCTCTCCCTGGCACTCCTTTGAGAGAAGAGGCAGTATTTGCTTGCCAAGATATTCTCTAGTGTTATTAGGACAGAAAAGGTACTTACCTCCTCAGTACTTGCTGGGGTTTGTAAAGCCATAGTGTGTTACTAGTAGAAGCAGAAAGAGAACTAGAATGGGCATCCTAGCAGTGCGGTTTGCAGCCGCAGTGTGTGGAGAACAGATGTCCAGCTTTGAAGCTGCTATAAAATATTACTGGCTTAGGGAAGGCTTCCCCCCCCCCCCCCCCCTTTTTTTTTTTTTAAAGCAAAACTACCAAGCACAGTGAAGTCGCTGCACCTCTGGTGCAGTGATGGGATGGAGAGGAGGAGGCTCCTGTGCAGAGACTGGCATGGGTCAAACCCCAAGGCTGGAACACCGCGGGGCATCAGCTCCCCCTATGGACAAGGACCGAGTGGGCTCTGCTCGGCAGAAAGTGCTGGGAGCTCCCTGCCCACCAGTTTGTTAATGGGGAGGAGGAGTCCTGCTCCTGCTGTGACCCCAAAGCAAAGGCACTGCGCGGTTTCTCTTGACCATGTCTGCTTGGTTGGTGGGAACGGGATGTAGAGGAGCTGGCCTCACTGGACCTGCAGGAGCCTTACCTCACACGCCCTAGCACAGGGTTGGTTTAGGCTTTGCAGAAAAACAAGAGTAATAGCTTAGACTTCCACTTTTACCAGAATACTGCTGCTGTAGTTTAGTGCAAGTCCTGTTAACAAAGGCGTTTTCTTTTTCCTAGCTTTGCCCTTTGTCTTCCAAACAGTGGAATAGAGAAGGAATCAGTCCAGGTATCAATGTGAAATTAAAACCACGCTGATCACAGGCATTCCTTTTTAAAAAGGAAACCAACCAACCATTTTTTGTAGGAGGAAGACTATAAATACAGCAGCTTGGGTAAGAAACTGAGGCTCTTCCCTGGCAACCACAAGTGATTTGTGACTCTGCAGAAACCAAGTCAGTCTTCAGACGGGTAAGTACAGTGCTTGAGTTTGCATCTGCAGACCATTTTATGTCTGAGAGGCATTAATTGCTCTGCTGGAATTCCAAAGTGGGTATTACAGCAGCAGCTGATGGCAGTGGTGCTTACAGAATTGCAATTCAAGTTGCAGAACTGCATTCTCCCTCTGAAAGATAGGAGCTATTGGGAATATTTGCCCAGTCTGCCCTCTGGCTGGAAGGTGAGGTAGATTCCACAGCAGCAGGATTGCACTGGGCTGTATCTGGCCATTGCTGAGCAGCACTCAGCAGTTCAGCAGCAGCAGTGAATCCCATACCTGCCCCGTTTCCCGGATCATGATGTTATCGCTGTGCCGGTCGCCGATCCCCAGCACGTAAGTTGCCACGCAGTAGCCAGCACAGGAAAGAGTGAACTCCTCTATAGCTTGTTCTAGTAAGTCACTGAAGAGAGCAAGAAAAAGATTGAAAGAGAATTTTACTTTGAACACCAAGGTGTCACCACTGGGCCAGCTGTTTTTATAGGTTCCCCCGTGCAAACCTGCCCGCCGGAGAAGGGCAGGGAAGGGGTGAGGTTTGGGAGCACTCTCCAGAGCAAGTTACTCCCATCCACACCTTACAAACACGAGCTGCAGTAACAACTGTCTGTAACTGGAGAGGTCCAGGTAAGGTTATATGCACAATCTCAACAAGAATTGCTTAGTCTCAACTGAATTAGCTCCTTTCTAGATCTCTCCAGATCCAAAAGACAAGGGGGGCTCCTAGAATGCTTCCCGTGGGTGCCCTGCTACATCAGGGCAGCACTGAGGTGTTGCTGCTGGCCCTTTCTGTATCTTGTAAAACCCTCAGCTACACAGATTTTGTGCTGTGCCCAGTTTTGGCATTACTCCTCCTGCCCCTTTCCAGCTGCCACCACGCTGACTGTCTGTCTCTGGAGAAAGTAACAGGACCAAGGGGAAGACCAACGTTTGGATCCAGCCTGGGGATACCTTAAGCTTGCAAACAACCACCCAGATGCTCCTGTTTCTGCTCAACTCCCACGCAGGTCCACACAACACCTTCCGGTGTGCCAAGCAGGGAAGCAGCCTTAGGTATTGTGGGACAGCTCAGAAATACATGTAACTGAAGATAAAAATTGAACCAAGCAGAAGAAATGCCTCTAGGTGGAGGGAAGCAGTAAAGCTTAAAGAGTAAAAGGGCAGCCCACTTACCCAGGGTTCTTGGACTTGAGCCAGTTCAGCAGCGCGTCCTTGTTGAAGGCTGCAGTGGCCACCATGTTGCTCTTGTTCAGCTGGATGTTGGCAATGGTGTCTGAATGCATGACTACTTCTATCAGCCCGGTCTTGTCTCCTGTGGAGAGGCAGCCATAAGGGGTCATCCTGCAGAAATGAAAGAAACCCTTCCACTGAAATCTTGCCCAGAATTGGGGTGTGTTGACTTTTAAGCTTTCCCTCATCTGTCCTATCTACTCCTTATCCACTCCTCAGCACCACAAAACCTGACTAGCTGCTCACAGACTATCCGACAGACCTCCTGTGGACAAAATAAACTTGGGGACAAAATGGCATCACCACACACAATTCATCGTTGTGTGAGGACAACCGTGTGCACATTGCTCACCTCAGGTCCAGGCCCTCCTGTTTCCACAGTATGTCCATCAACTGGATCATCTGCAGGGTCAGCATGTCCTGGCGGAGGTCTGTGCAGCATTGCAAGGGAAAAAAGGGTCATAAGAACCTCCCGTCCTCCCCTCCTCTGGTGCTCTGGCAAGGGTGCTTGCTCTGCCCCTGAAGAGGCTGCTGGAGGGGACTGTGCCAGCTTTGTCACTTGCTAGGTCCAACCAGTTCAGAACATCAGCACAGAGCAGTGTTGACTGGTGCAGGAAGAGTGTAAAGCCACCATCCTAGATCCTCCACTCAGTCAGGGCTTTACTAACAGAGGCAGAGAGAGCTTCACCTGGCCAAAGCTCTTCCCACTGTGGTCAGTGTAGCACATTAGAGAACATCTGCGACCAGCAGCCGCTCCAACCCTCCAAAGCTGGGGCTGCTCTAGCTCTTTTCAGACCTCACCTCAGGTTTCTTTTTACTGTGCAAGGGTATCCAGCTACTACTGTGCTCAAAATCTTAATGAACAGCACAGCAAGTGAAATACAGAGGAGCATTTATTACTTTAATTAATCTTAATTTAATTTTAATATTGCTAATCTCCAGCTTGGTGTCCAAAAACTCAAACACACTGCAAGTGAGTCCTCATTTACACAACATCTTGATGGTCCACATTTGGGCCCACTCACCACACTAACTATTTGAGACTATTATGCCTGTAAAAACACATCCCTTAAAGACTCACCATCTCCATTTTTGAAAATAATACCAACTCCACCTCCACCTGTCTCTTCATTGTTAAACACAATCCATAAAGGTTTCATTTTGGAGTCCATAAAGGTGCACTGATCCACACTATAGGACACAAAAATACCACCATCAGAGTTTCCAGCTAGTAAAAAAACCCAGCCACCTAAGCTGCAAATTCAACAGCATCTACCACTGCTAATGGACTGGTGACTTCCATGAGAAAGGAGGACCTTGGGGTAAACTGGAGGCCTGGCTCTACTGCTGAACAAAGCCTGCGGTGCCCATCAGGAGACCATCAAGAGATCTTCCTTACCAGACTTCAGCGAGGATAATGTTGGGGTTCAGGGGAGACTGGAGGTGGGAAAGTGCTTCAAGGTAAGTTTCCTGCTTCATGCACACATGCATCATCTCCTTGGTTTGAGGCTTGGTGGCCTTCTGAGAGCTCACTTTAACGAGGTCATTTAAAGCTTTCATCTTGTTGAGTGCTTCTCCCTGAAAAAGGGTTAAACAGAAAATTCCTGGAGAAAGTTTAAAAACTATTAAAACCTACTGTGAAATGTAAACTGCGCTTCTACCTCTTACCTTCTCTTCAATTTGTGGTAATGTCCCACTTTGAAACAGAACAAATTTAGCATTACCTGCTTGAGGAAGATTCATAATCGTGGATCTCAATCAGCTCTTACTAAATGGTAACTCACTGAACTCTGTATCTAATAACAGCAAGTGGTCTCTGAACAGCTCAAACCATTCTAGACACACAGGAGCAGTCTGGGACGTGTGTGGGTGAGTAAGAGATGAGCACAGTCACACATGCTGGGGAACTCCAGGCTCTTACCAGGGTATGCCAAAAACCAATACAGCAGCGAGAAGGCTTTTTTGGTACCACTGGTGCCACTGCCTTGGCAAAGCAAACAGCTGAGAGCCAGCTCCGAGCACCAGATGAGTCAACCTTATGGTGAAAAGCAATTGTTACCTGTTTCATCAGAACTTTCATGTGGTGGGTGCTGCCTCTGCAGTATGCTTCCAGGATCAGACCAAACCTCAAGGCAACTGCAGGAACATGCATTTCAGCCCTAGGGGAAGAAGGGAGGTTAAAACAATTCTGACTCACAGCAGCGAGTGACTAATTCTCCCATTTATCCCAGCACAAGGAGCTGGAGGAGAGGAGGGTGCAGAATATTAGCTGCTCTTGAGATTCTTTACTGGGGAGGGAAAAAACGCAGCCACCCCAGAAGGTGATGTAGAAAAAACATTGCTTGAAGCAATGAGACATCCTTCTGGATGACTGAATTGCTCACTGCTCCTTTGAGAGAATTACCTAAGGAGCAAGGGCAGTTCAGGGCCCATGGCTCAGAACTGGGAGCTGGCCATGGAGGTCCAAAGCAAATTGCAACTCACAGATATATAAATACATGCACACACAGACACCATCTGAAACCACCTAATCCAAGCAGCACCACCCCAACAACAGAAAACAATAACAAACAAACAGATTGTGTGTCCTGAAATACTCTTATTCTGGCTCCCAAATTAAAAAGCAGTAGTTCCTGGGGTTGGGTAATCACAGCAAGGAAATCCCACCACTGCTTTGATGAAAGACAAAGCTAAAGGACAGGCAACAGCCTTTAAATAAATCCCTTGGTATCCATAGGTACAGGTATGCTTTCTGTCCCACTTCACAGAGGAAACCAGTAAATGCTGGTTTCCCTTGATTACTGAGAAGAAGCCTGAAACGTTTGCTTTCTACCTCAGATGCCAGAAGAGGAAGTGGCCGATCTTGCGGTTGGATAGTGCCCTGTCCAGCAGGAACTTGGTTAATTCACAGTCTAAGTAAGATTCATATTTAAGCACCTGGACAAGCTGTAGCAGGTATTGGAACAATTCATGATCTCTGGGGACAGAAAGGAAAAAGAAAAGGCAACCTTATCTTTACTGCAACAAGTGTACTTGCAGAAACTGTAATGACAGGACTGTCAGCCTTGTTCACAGTCCCCCTCAGCAGCCCTAAGCATAAATAGAAAGGGGTTTTGCATATCCCTCGTGGATAACACTTACGTCAGCTTCTTTAAGGAGTTGATAGCAAAGGAACCAACATAACGGTCAGGAAAGCTAAAATCCAGCAGCTCCAAGGCATTCAGGACAGGCAACTCTGGCCAGGTCTGAAGCAGGGAAATCATCTGTAAGGGGAGGGGGGAAGTAACAGGTTTTTAATGTCAATGTATATAAATCTAAAAAACTCTACTAACAGAAGAACAGCTCCTTTGGGGGGAAGGGGGGTCACTGTTCATAGATGCCTCAAAGCAAGGCTGCAGAAACCAGGTCAAAAACCATCAGCCCAAACTCCCTAGCAAGGCTGAAGGAGCCAGCCAAGTCCATGGCAGGGTTACATTTGCTGTTCCACAATTAGTGGAATCAGCTCTTTGGAAAAGCACTTTTCTGCAGCGTAATAATGTAGACTTGAAAGGGACCTATCTAGAATATCCAATCTAGATCCCATTCTGCCATGAATTAAACAGATTTTTTCCTTGCCTCCAGTTTCTAGAGGTAATAAGCAAGACCTTGTTGGTCAGTAAGGAGTCTGGGAGAGCACACAGAGCCAAACAGCCCAGAAGAGCCCAACCTCAACCCAGGCAGGCACCAGTCAGCATATGTTCACAGCGACTGGTTGGGAACAGAAAATCTTCCTCAGCCTCAGTGATGCCCAACCTACCTGCACAGGGCCACTGCAAAACATCCCCTGCTCAGCTGGCCCCCCAAACACAACACGGGACCGTGGGCACAAAGAGGGATCCAAAAGGGAGCTCTGGCTGCCAGCCCCAGCATCCCTACCTGGGCAACATCTTCATGCTTGTTCCATTTGGTGATGATAAGCAGCTTTGCCAAAGCTTGTGGGTACTGGTCACGGATATCGTATCTCATCTTCCACACCAGGTCTTTCTCATGCTCATATAGTTCAGTGTGGCTCCTCCGCTCCAGTATCTCCTTCAGCTGCAGCTTCTGCTCATGGGAATCACAGGAAAGAGCATACAAAGGGCTCAGTCTCAACTCAGAGGACATGCTCAGCCCAGGGAAAGCCCCTGTAGGACTGGGGCGTGATCCAGTTTGGTTAAAACAGCTGGCTGGGGGTAAGGTGGAAACACAACTTGGTCTATGAAGCCAGGCTTGAACAGAGCCTGCCCACAGCTGCTAAACCCATGCCAGATGACTCACCTCCTCAGGATCTTCTGGCACAGCGCGGGGTTGTTCGCCATTCCTCCCCAACTCCAGCAGCTGGGAAACAAATAAAAAGTCTGAGAAAGGCTCCCGAGTTCCTCTGTACTTCAGCTCACCATCACTTTGGGTATTTATGCTGCACTGGAGATCAGTGGCTTGCCACCTCTGGAGAAGGGAGTCTCACAGCCCGACTGTAAGTAACGTACTCAGCAGGACTCCTCTGCTCAGAGGAGTAACCCAACTGCCCACTGAGCCCCTTCCTTGGTAGTAACACGAATGAAGGGATGAGTCCTTTCCCCCAGAAGGGCCCATCTGCACATCCATGAACAGGGGCTCTGGGTCACCAAGCTCTAGGCTAACACAAGCCCTCCCAGATTCTTGGAACTAGGTGTGCACTTGCCAAGCAGACAACCCTGCACACTGGCACAATCTGTTACAGCTTCTGAGCCAGAACATTCATCCTGGGGAGCATTCGTGTATGTCCCTGGCAGAGCAGATCTCCTTCCCTTCTTTTAACGGGCACATGTCTTCTTCCACTTTCTGGCTGGTTGCAGTGACAGATGGAAAATCCCCACACCACACGCGCGTTATCACTGTGCCCAAAGGGAGGGAGCTGTCTACTTTCACTCATTTCCCCTTTTATCCCTCTTCCTTCCTCTAGAGCCTAACGCTGCCTGCAGTGCTAAGGCAGCTCATTTAAACCCATTTTTTAGACCAATTCTCATCTATGAGAGCAGCTTTACCTCAGGAATTCACAGCTGGGAAAAGTACTCACTCTAAGGTCCATGAGTTAAGAGGAAAAGTCGAATTTTCCACTAGCAATATCTATTCATCAGGTTTGTTTGTGCCTGGTCCCTGTGGACAGCTGCCCCAGGGACGATGAGACTGTATGCTCCAGCACCAGCAAAGCCAGGGTGCACCTATGCCTCCCAGTAAAAGTGCCCATTCCCCCTACCTGCTCAAACGACGGGTAGTACACAGGATGCGATGCGACGCTGGGGAAGCAGATGACCAAGGCTGCTGCACTTTCTGTGTTGGGGTTGCACTGGACCGTGCCCATGGGGTTCAGAAGTTCCCCTTTCTCATCTGAAAAGCGAAGTACATAAATCCATGAACCTAAATCTTCTGAAGCTTTGGGCCAGATAGCAGAGTACAAACTGCTTCCAGCTCTTGCACTGGAAATTGCCCGGCCCTGAGAAGCTCTCTTCAGTTTCCTGACCTCTCACAAGGGCAGTGTACATGACAGCAGCAACCTCTTAGGTCATATGTAAAGTGCTGAGCAAATCAAGGCCTTCATCTTGTCAGGGCTCTAGATGCCATCACAATATAGAGTGGTAATCGTGCTGGGTCTGCTAGTCTGAACTATGACGGCCCCTCCTACAGCTACTGGAGCAGAGTGCAGGGCATCTCCTGTCTTCCTGGTGGAGACTAAAGACACAAAACAATACAGCAGCTCTATCTCCCGATGTACCTGGAAAGGAGGACCACATGTGCAAGCAGCACTCCCCTGTTTTCAGCTGGTCCTTGTAGTCAAAGAGCATGACATTCACCCAGGCGATCGGGCAGTCCTGCAAAGCCAAGGAACACACTCAGTCAGGTGCTGGAACTGTAAAAGCTGGATGAAGGGAAGAGAAGAACTCACGAGAAAGTGAGATATCCCAAGGCA
Organism: Todiramphus chloris collaris; assembly: GCA_025345505.1. Classification (NCBI taxonomy): domain Eukaryota; kingdom Metazoa; phylum Chordata; class Aves; order Coraciiformes; family Alcedinidae; genus Todiramphus; species Todiramphus chloris. The sequence continues at coordinate 1,799,068 of JANVCC010000174.1, forward strand.
AAGCAAAGCCCTCAAAACAGCCAGGGATAAGAAGTTATATAATCTTAATCTTTTCCCAAGTCTGCAAATTGCTACACAGGATGCTACAAGCAGGTGTTTTGCCATTCCAGGGTACTCAACAGGCACCCCCACCAAAGAGGGGCTGCAAAAACCCCACCCCAGGTAGCCACGCCTGTCTGCTTACCTTTTAAGTTCTCCTAAAAACAGAGTACAAGATGGCATCAGATGGAGATCTTTTGCCAAAACCCACCTTGGTGTGCTGCTGAATGGCACCGAACACTCCCCACAGTCTAAAACTTCATCACCCAGTATTTTGCGTAGCTGGGGAATCTCAGTTTCCAGTAAGGCCTTGCAACTCAGTGATATTTGAAGGAGCTATGATGTATACACTTCATATATTTCACGGTTTGAGGGAAGGGAGAAGAATCTTAAAGCAGGGACTACAGAGTCTGCATGACTTCAGAAAACTACACATAGCACTGGACAGATCTGATAACGGGAAGAAAAGCCTTGGCTCCTTTGTACAACAAACCCTCTATAGAAATCCAACCCCCATCACACCCCGCAAAATAAATCCCCCAAGTCCAAGCCAGTCCCACAAGCCAGTCTCACTGCGGGGGCAGGAAACTCCAGCAAGTAAAGTGACTGGGCCATGGCCAGGAAAGAGAGCCCATCCCCCTGTTCCCATCTCCCTGCTCTAACCCAACCCAGTTCCCTGCCACCAGAGCAGACAGACATATTCCACAAGTGACTTAAGATTTCCTGCAGTCAGGTTCCCCAGATGGAACAGTTTACTTCATCCAACAATTTCAGCAACGCCAGCGTTTCCCTGAGCTGCTCAGAAAACAGCGAGGCGCACGCTGGCGCACAAACTGACTTGCAGAGAGGTTACGAGGCTGAATTCTAGTGAGATGCACCCCCAAACAGTGTACTGTCTGAAGGGAACCACAGCAAGATACCTTCTTGTTCCACTAAGACACCCTAGAGAACGTGGTGGGCTTACCCCAAAGGTACACCAAAGGACTTGGTGGAGGGAGCCAAGTCAGCATTTTCCTCTAATGCAACAAAATGAATCCCTTCCAAGTGGCCTCTCAGAAACCTTTGAGCTGATTTGATTAAACTAAGTATCTTCAGTAAAATCCCCTTTGAGACATCAGCTTCTAGATCATAGGGAAAAGCCAAACAAAACACCACCAGCAGCAATAACCTTTCCTAACAGAGTAAATGGCATCAAACCACAGCACAGAGCCTGCCAAAACACAAGGCAAGATTTTTGGCGGAGAGGGTCCAGCAAAGCAACGATTCAGCACTGTGAGGACAGAAATATCTCCTGCATGACTTACAGAAACACTGAAAGCCAACCCTCTGGGTGACATTAATCCTCTGACTCACCCCAGTCAGTCTGCAAGCATGCTTGTTTTTGTGGTAGTAAATGATTTAGTCCCACCTATCTGCTCTGGACAGCCTGCACAGACAAACAACAGGCATGTAGTTAACCTCTGAGTGCTGTAAGCAAAGCAAGCAAAAAACAGATTATTAATCAAAACCAAAAATCAGGGTGTACTCTGGCTGTAACCTCCTCCTCCCAGTCATTTCAAAAGGGATTCGGGCACCTCACTCAGAGCTGCAGCTGACCACGTGGGAACACACATTTCTGTCGAGCTCTGCTCAGCAAATATCGTGACTTTATGTTCAGAGCTCACGAGAACACATCCATCTTTCCCCAGTACCAGAACACACAAGAACAAGACCCTTTTAACCTGCTAACCAGGCTGGTTTTGTTCTAGCAATCAGAATAGAAAATTTCCTCCAGACTGATTCAAAACTGAACATTATTCCAGTGTGACCACAAAAATGCAGCCTTCGGATGAATCAGATGTTCTGTTCACTAAAATCCTCCAGCAGGAGTTGGAATTCTACTATCCTTAAGTTAAACAACAACAATAAAAAGGTTGATCCTGGTCTCAAAATGTTTCCAGTCTGAAGTTTCCAACCCAGAAATTGGTCCACACAAGCAGGACTCATGGGCTGCCTCTTACACCCCAGACACTGCTGCACTGTAACCCCAAGCAAAGCTCAGCAGTGAAAGGGAACCAGCAGCACCGAGACTAAAATCCTCTGTGATCGCATTTACCAGCCCCTCACTTCTCTGCACTCTGATAAAGATGACAGAACTAGTCCTCTCTTTAAAACAGGGTAACAGTGGTTTTTTTGGCTGCAGAAACAATAATCTGAAGAGGAACAAATGCTCATAAAGAAAATTCTTCCCACGCAAAGAACAAGAGGCATCACACTTAAGTTACAACACTGGGAAAGCAGCAATTCAGTTACAGGCTGCACTTAGGTCTGCTTTTAGTTACTGAATTATGAATGGGCTAGAAGTTTTGGAGTATGAGAAAAGTGAGAAATACCACTACATCTCTGATCCAGAAGGTCAAAACAAGAGCTTCCAAAGTGATTTAACACTTTCTATCCTCAGTTTGCAGCATCTGAACAGTAACCCTTGAAGATTCTGCGTTTTCCTTTTACCTCCCCTAAAGCTTTGCTATAACCAGTGTTTAAACGCCTCATTTTCTTCTCCCTTCTCAGCTGGTAATTTGCTCCAAAGGGGATTTTCATGCAAGACCTTACTAGAAGGAAGATGCAACACAGAAGATGGTTTAACCTCAACTACAAAACAAGGAAGCTGTGGAACAGCAAAGCAGAGATGCTAACACAAACGACTCCTCTGTGCGCGCATTCAGATGCTGAGTATGTTTCTTCATGATCTTCCTGGCCAAGAAATTACATTTAAACAACCCTTCCCACAGGCAGCCACCACTCCTTGGTTTAGCATTCCTGTTGAAGAAGTTACTGGCCACTGTTCTGTGAGCTCTTTTATTACTAAAGGCTTCTGAAAGCAAAGGGCATTTGGTTCAGAGCAGTGCCCCGTGCCTCCCAGCACTGGCAAGCCCAGCTCAGTCCCACACTGGCTTTACTTACAGCTTTCTTGGACTTCTTCTTGGTGGAACGTGCCTTCTTTGCCTTCTCAATGACAGCGTAGAGGGCGAAGCAGAGCCGCGCCATACGGGGCAGATCGCAGATGTTGATATCAAAATCCAGCCTCTGCTTCCACACTGGCTCCGAGCACACGTTCACTTCAGAGCTTGACACTGTCTTGCACAGCATCTCATTGCCGTGAAAGAGGCCTGCCTGCACCACCAGCTGAGGAGAGGAGAAAGAGGAGAATACCATGGATCCATGGGGACTTGACTCCTTCGCTGAAGATTAGAAGAGGAATGGGACGTTGACATCCACTCCCCTGAACAGGATGCCAAGATTTCTGTCTCTCCCCCAATTCACTGAGACATTTAAGTTCCTTTATCTTCCTCTTTACTCAACTTCAGTAAGGGCACTGGTATCTTTTTATTTCAAGGGGACTTGCAAGAGCTGCTAAATCATTGGGTAATCCATTGGTAAGAGTATTACAGATTTCATCCTGTAAAGCCAGGTGCTATAAATATTCACCAAACCTTGCCCCTGAGATGCTGCAGAAGTTCAGGAACCTATCACTGAAAAAGCAGGGTGGACAGCAAGAGCTGGGCAAGTGTTTATGTCACGGAGGAGGCAGATCAGCATCACAGGAGAAGGGCACGTGCCAACAGCGGAGCCCCAGATCAGCCCTGCAGTGTCTGGCTGGGCATTTGCCTGCAAACCTGCACTCCTCTTGCAGCCTCTCCGATCACTCTGCGGCCGACAGGCCAAGCTCTCCCCCAGCACTACTCCTGTTACAGCCTTGCTGGCCAGTCTGGACCACAGGAGTTCTCCCCAGGAGAAGCTCCCTGCAAATGATGGGGCACTGGGGCAGAAGTAACTATTTCATTGCCTGTTTCTCTCTAAAGCCCTGCCCTGCGTTAACAGCTCTGTGTGTGATATATTCTTGCCCCGTTTCCTTCCTTTCCCAAAGGGCAGCCATTCCCCTTCTCCACCTTCATGGCAAACATCCTGCAGATCCCAAGGATGTGCTGTTCCATACTTTCTGTCTTAACTCTACCAGTCACCACCTCTCCCAGCCTTCTCTTCTTCTTGAAGCTCAGTTTCCCCTCCCCTGCTTTCTGCAGGCTTCCCTGCCCTCTCCCCCTGCTGCCAAGAGCTATTACCACAGGGCAGCAGCTCTGAAACTTCTGCGGGGGGTGGGGGTGTTTCTAAGAATTCGTTGCTGGACTGCTGGCTTGTGAGCTCCCTTCCCCTTCCTGTTGTGTGCAGCTTAAAAACTGCCCAAAGGCCAAATGAAGCATAACAAGAGGATTGCCCGAGATCAAGCTGAGATCAAGCTGCCGGGCCCTGCTTTCCTCGCCACGTAAACAAGTCAGAGGGAACTGGGAAAGCCAAAGCACAAAACCAAAACCCCAAAGCCAGTAAAGTACCTACCTTCATTCTCTCGTCTGCATTGACCTTGCTGCCCTGCACCAGCTCGATATAGAAAGACTGCTCCAAGGACCACAGAGAACCGTAGTTTGGCTGGAAAAAGAAACGAGTTCTGATCAGAAATAAAGCAACAAGGACTTCTTAAGCCAGCGCCAGACCTCATCTCGCATCACATGCTCTCTTCCTGCAACAGAAAAGAGCACTGCGGTGCAGGTGGGCAGCACGAGTCCTGTGACAACCAGGGAAGTTGTGGAGGGAGCTGGGAGGCTGACTGGTCCCAGCTCTTAGACCCTAGCTAGGACTCTGTCCTGGGAGAACCAGCTGCTCTTCCCAGACAGAATCAGCATCTCCATCAAGCAATGAGCTGAGGGTGACCCTGCTGAGTCACTGTCCCCCTTTACCTTTTTCTTGGGGAGCGGGGGAGGCTTGGCAGGCATCTTTGGGGGGCTGGCAATGCAGTTGGTTTGCTCATCTCTCATAGCAATGATAGTGGAGGAGTGTACCATGGTCAGGTGGGGCGTCAGGCCTCGGTGCAGGCAGCTGCGAATGTACTGCAAAGAGAGGGCAGAGTCAGCAGGGGTGAAACAGAGCCAGGCAGGCCAGAGCAGTTCAGCAATTCCGAACTGGCTGAAGCAGAAACGAGTAGAAGGAGGAAGGAAAGGACACAGCAGCAATCAAAATTTAGGTTTAATTTATCTCCTCTTGCTTTATAAACCTGCAACTCACTGGACTTACGATGCCAGAAATGAGAACATGAAGTGCCTTTTATAGCTGGCATTTCATTAACTGACTCAAATGGCTGCATTAAGGGAAAACACCAGGAAGGATTCAGCGCTGCCCACAGCACTTTGCCCTGCCAAGGGACCACATGATACAGGGCAACCTGCCCAACTTTCAGGAAGAGAACCTCAAGCCCACCGTGCAAACAGACAGACATTTCCAGAACCATAGTCTATAACTGTATTCACGCAGCACTTGGTACCCAGGAACGTGCCTAGATCATCAGCCCCCTGAAACATAAGGATCTGTTAAGTTGCTAGAAGGATCCCTCGCCCTAAGCAGCATCCAGGGCCTGCCAGTGATGACTGCACTCCTGCAAACAGCACTGCCTCCTCGATGGAGGACAACACGCCTCAACCCACCCTTCTAGCAAGAGAAGGCCCCGTGGGTACAGACTCATTGATAAAGCAAGACACAAAGCTCACCTGGAACTGGTACAGGGGGTAGTTCCCATAGAGATATTCACATTTCCCATTCACCTGCAGGGTGTAGTCCTCTGGGCTCTCCAGTGTCTCATGGCGGAAGACAGTAGCCTGCTTCTTGATGGCATAGCTCATTAATGTGATGGGGAACTCCTTTGGGGAGATCTGGAAAGTGAAGCTCTCCTGCAATCCCAACAACACAGCACACAGCGTCAAATGCCAACAAAGGGCTGAGAGCAGTACAAGGAGCAGCAGTAGCTCAGTGGACAGGTAAAAACACTCCTGTTGCTGACAACAAGGAGAAGGACAGGAAGGCAGAATCACCCCCCAACACACACACACATTAGCCAGTAAGTGGGATGTTTGCCAAACTGGGCAGGAGCGTGTTTCAGCAGTGCAAGCGCAAGGCTGGAAATCAGGAACTTCGAGTCCAGTTTAAGCAGGATCACCATTTCTTGTGGTTGCTAGTCAATAAAAATCTTCCTGCTGTCATTCCACCAGCAAGGCAGTGAGTGGCTGGGGTCACCATGCCCAAACACACTGCTCTGGGGAGGCCCTTCTCCCATGGGGGTGGCTCCTGCTTCATGCCCAGGCACAACATGCAAAAATAACATTAACCAAGGGTAGCAGGCAAGAACAGGGGCCCATGGGCAACACAAACCAATGCCTGCAAGCAGTGTATGCTGAGCATGAGCAGAGCAGACTCTTGGGCTTCAAAAGGAAAGGCACATGTTGGATTCTGTTCTCCTCTCCTACCCAAACCCACAGTTTTCCACCACATGTACATGCAGCAACCTCAGCTACCAGTACACCCAATGCATGTTCAGGAAGGGGAACAGCTCCCTTGGTTGGAGGCTCGCAGTCTCCCTCCCAACCATCTCCACAGGCAAAGGAATCTGGAGAATGAAGATGAACACTGAACACATGGAAACACCGTCCACGCACACATTATTCTGTCTCCAAATGCCCAAAGGTTCCCAAGGGGAAAGCACAAACTAGTCAAACACCATCACAGAAAAGTTTGTGCTTTACCCCGCCAGACTGAAACTTGACGTTGACAAAAATGTTCTTGGTGGGGGTATGGAGAGGGCCGGTCCCGATGCCTCTGGCCATGGGCTCCAGCTGCAAGGGGAAGTTGTACTCCATCCAAGCTGCCCAGCTGAGCTGCTGCCGCTTCGCCGCTCTCTCCTCACAGAACTGGCACATTTTGGTGCGGAAATCGTTCACCTCTGGATCCTGCACAGAGTCGAACTCATGCAAACCTAAGCAGAGAGTGAAAGAGAAAGGCAAACTCAGGATCTGCACCCAATGGGGGAAATGAGCCTTTAATACTCGACTGGCTGTGAAACAATCTTCCTAAAAACATGCTTAATATTTAGCCAAGAGGAAAAGAGTCAGCCAAGCTACCAGAAATTGCTTCCTTGCACATACAATCACACCAACTCAGTTACTGCAGCCCTCTGCCAGCAGGAAAGATTGCCCTTCTAGGGGCTGCACTCACACTGCTCCTGCAGCAGGTCCACCAGAGACCAAACCTGCTGATTCCATCTCCTGCACGAGCAGGGCTCTGTCACTACTGCACACCTGCAGCAAGGCTGTCTGGGACAGAGCACGCTTCACCTACAGCCAACCCCCTGCCATGCTCCTGACAAGACCAAGGCTGGGGGAACTGACCTTTTCCGATGAGCAGGCTGATCTGGGAGTTAATAACTTTCTTGACCCTGTCTCCTTCTCGAGCCACAAGCCGCAGCACAGGTAGGAATGGCTGGATGTCACAAAGCCGCCGCTGCTCGTCCTCCAGCTCTTGCTGCTCTGCTGTCTGGTTGATGCAGGTGAAGACGTAGGCCTCGGGATCGCTGAGCATGTGGTACAGGGGCTCATACTGAGCATGTTTCCACACCACCTGGGCCAGAGCAACAGCAGGGTGAAGCTACTGCTGCACTGCCAGAACCCCGTCTTGCTCTCGGCGTCGCCCCCCAGCCGCCCTCTCCCGACAGATACACCATTTAGCAAAGGCCAAACCTCCTCACAGCATTCCTGGACCAGCAGTCACAGGCTGCTTTTCAGCCAAGTCTGGTGGCTCCAACTCGTGCTGAGCTGCTGGGTAGATTTATTTGCAAGTGCCTTTAACTGACTTCCTTTTTTCCTGCTTGCCATTTATTTCAGGCAAAGTAAATCCCTCAACCCAAACGTTTAAATAACCCCCATGGGACACCTCACAGTAAGTACCTGCTAACTGCTAGCCTTGTAAAACAGAGATATTGCTCCCTCTGAAAACAAAACTGGGTTAACTTGCCTCCAGTAACGTGAAATTCTCATCCTCAGGCTGGACAAGTACCCAGAGAACTGAGCCACCAGTGGCACCACCACCAGCCCCCTGTGGCTAGCAGTCCCAGCAGCTAGATGTGGGTTCAGTGGGTTGCACAGCCTGTCACAAAGAAGTGGCTCTGACAGTGAGTCACAAGGAACTGCCTCGGGACACTGTGGAAGAAACCCAGCTTGTACTGGGTTAAGACCAAACACACTTCCACGGGCACACCCCGAGAACAGACTCCTCATTCCAGGAGACTGCAAGTAAGACCATGGCACAAGGCTGTTACCTGCTTGATGGTGTCCAAACTGGCATTGCAGGACACAGAGAGGTTTAAGTATATGCCCGTGGGTAGCAGAAAGTCCACCTGGATGTTTTGGTTTTCCCCCTTGGACCAGAATTCCATAGGGCAGTAAATGCCTGGGGGCATCCTGCTCACTTCTTAGCTACCACCTGCAAGAGAAGGGAAAAAAAGTCTGTTGCTGCTGAATACATAACAACTCCTCAGATCTGCCCTGGGCTCTGTGTAAAGTCCATGTGCAAAAGAACCCGAAGGAAGGAAGGTCAGCACATCCTCACAGCTCAGGACAATAGGCACCTTAGTCAAATCTTCAGTCCAGAGTCTTTAAGCCACAGAGGTGTTCTTAAAGAATTCTCTTCACTTGAGAATGAAGGCACTTGTCCCAGTAGCTCATCTGTGACCAACCAACCAACAGAAACAGAGAGTGCCTACCCCGGCTTTGCAAGGCAATCCTCAGGCCACATGCTCCAAGCTCCACTTTGTTTTTCCAGAGCTCAGTTCCAGTCTGCAAGAGGGAGAAAGAGGTGTTGCTGGTTCTGAGTACGCATGCGATTTTATGCACACAAACAATACTCCACTGTACATCCCCCCTCTATAGTACAAGAAAAACAAAACCTAAGGCTGAGGCAATAATCAAAGTAGCTCTGTTAATTCCATCCCCATCCTTTCACTTGGCAGGGCCCTGCAATTTATTCTCAGTATATCCAAAGAACACAAAGAAGAGAAGGCTCTGAACACTCTCAGGTACAAACCGTTGTTCCCAAAAGCAGGATAAGAACACACATGAACAGCTGAAACAAAAGCACTCACCAGAAGCCTCTCCTACATTTTTCTTTCTTAAAGACATGAAATACCCAAGTCAGAGAAGCCCTCGTGCTCCCTCCATTCACCCACAAGCAAAATACTACAACAGTATAAAACTTGAGTTTCCTCCACGGGTGACAGGCAGCAGAATGTGGTGTCCCCACGTGCAGGAAGAGCTTGGAACTGTCACCATTAGCTCCTAGCAAGAGACAGGTAAGTGGCTCTAATTCTCTTCAACCATCTCAGCAGAGACACCAGCTCATCGAAATTCCCTCTCACTTAGTGGAGTTTTCCCAGCAGGTCACAGAGAAACCCTCCTGGAAGGTGCTCACACAGCCAGGGCTCAGAGCTGCTGTGGAAACCCATCAGCCTCCTGCCCATCTGACTCGTCTCTGATTCTAAACTCAGCCCTGCACATGCCCTGAGCAGTTCCAACAGTATCACTTACCCTCAGCCCGCCAAACCAGTACAAAATTCCCTCACTCCCAACTGGCAATACAGCTCTGCAGCTGGCAGACAGCGTACAAAGAAAGAAACTGAGCAACGTGCTGCCGAAGATTTGGGTCTCCCAGATCACCAAGTCCTGCTGCCATTTTCTCACGAGCCAGCCCTATGCTTCAGCATGACAAGAAGCCCAGCATCTTATCTGCCAGTGCCTGGGAGCACAGCACTTCCCCATCGGCAGTGAGGTAAGGATTCCCAGAAACACGAGCTGTGTTTTATCTGCCCTCCTTCCTCAGCGCACGCACTCTATCACCCAGGGACCGGATACAGAGCCCACAAACCACCCTGGTGCCTTCAGAGGGAGGGATGTGAAAGGGGGAGGAGGCAGGCTTTACAAGTTTGAATAAAGCAAAACAAAATTCCCTCGTCTTCTGCTCATTAACAATAAAACCAGCAAGATTCTAGAGTACCTTCTACCTCAGCTTTTCCTAATGGCAGCAGAAGCGGGGAACTACCACAACTCTACTGACCAGGGGAGACTGAAGACACAACAATGGTTGAACTACATCTTTCTGCTGAGGATTTCTACATGATGCCACGTCCCATCAGATCTGAAGTACCCACCACAACATCAAGTTCAAGTTGTTCAATACCTTGTCTTTCCAAACTCACTGCTTATCTCCCAGCGTGGATGGATTTTTCCAAAGAACCCACAGTGGATATGCCAAAGGGAAGATAACTCTGGACTTGTGCTGTCTCCAATACCTCGTTTTCCAAGCTGCTCCCCTTCCCAATGCTACCTTCAGAATGCTCTACTAATTGGACCTTAGATCTGATCCAGTGTGACGGTTTTTACACGAAGCAAGATCTGCAGAGATTAACACTCTTGCACCACCCTACTTTCATTTTCCCTTTTGCCTTAGTAAATCGGAACAGTTCTCCAGACTGTGACCTTGTTTACACTATTTTAACCTCGTAAGTAATTCAAATTCCCTTTTCTCAGGATCATCTTGCCATTTGTGAATAGCCAAATGCAGCATCACTCCTTTTTGTCAGGGTTTATGCTACTGGGGTTCTCCGAGACGTGCTCTGTGTCTTTCACTACAGCAGTCTTTAAACAAGAACCCCCATTGCAGATGTATTTAAAAGCCTCAGCATCATCTCAGACTTTCATGCCAGTTTATTGTTAAAAATCCCACATCAAGGTAGGGCTCCGCCAGGTTTGGTAGCCTGAGGTCCAGGTTAATCAACTCATACCTGACAGAAATTAGTTTACTGCACAACTTCCATCTCTCTCAAAGTTAGGGCAGGCAAGGGCAAGACAGAAGTTTGTGATTTCATGGGATGCAAACCCACAGAACCAACCTCAAGCAGGTAGACAGGCTACCCAAAACCCCTCCTTATGAACACTGGGCTGCAGCCACCCACTTTCTACCCTAAAACACCCTCAGCCCTCACTCTTCCTACTGCAGTACACCACAAAACATCCTCTTGATAGAATACTTCCACATTCCCCCACCTACATCTTCCTATAGTGCTGCTTTCTCCTCCACCAGCCACATCTCCCACAGCCCTCAGACACCCCTCTCGAGTGCCAGGCAGGTACGCTGCTGCCTGGGAAGCAGGACAGACAAGCAGAGCCCGCAAAGTCCCAGGTCTCCAGCTGGCACGTACACACGCTTGATCCCAGAGAGATACAACCTCAGCGGATCTGTTTGGGTGGCCACACAAGTCACGACGACGCGTGCACCCAAGGCGAAGAGCTCGGGTGAAGGGCCAAGCGGATTGCTCTGTGAACTTCACGTAGCCCCTGAATAAGAGGGATGCACAGAACATTTGAGGAAACCGCAGGGCCTCAACTGCCTCCTCATTCATCTCGGGCAGCAATTTCAGGCACAGCATCAGCAAGAGGAGCAGTGTGTGCTTCGAGTCCGCACAACACACAGTTGCACAGAAAGGCAAATTTAGGCAGAGTGTAACGAGACACATTGGAAATCGCCCAGCCAGCGTTGAACGAGCCAGCAGACAACAGAAAACACACTGACACAATCTCTCTCGTGAAGTTCATCAAGCACAGCTCTGGTGTTTACAACATACAACTGCTGTTGAGAGGTGGGGGGAGAATAAAAACCAAGGCAAGCAGCAAACCTGCGAGATTACACACAGCGTAGAGTTCCACAAACCCCTGTGAGGCTGCAGCGTTAGACACACGCGGAAGCTCGAACGCCCACGAACAGCTTACAGGATTACTAAACCCCAGGAGTGCAAAAATACCTTTCAAGTTTATAAGAAATGAGCGGTGCAAGGGCTCGCAGGTGATGCGCGTGGCGTGGGAGACGGCAGGAAGCCGCTTTCGTCGCAGGCATCGAGCGAGCTGGGGGAGGAGACCACGGGACTTTTTCTGTACACGCGTGCTTGACAAGTCTTCCCCGCACAACGAACACGGCCCTCGGATCTGAACCAGCCCGAAGCTCTCCGAGGTGCAGAGCCATTGCAGCCAGTGTTCTGCAAGTGGATTTTTGGTGGGGGGCAGGGGGTGAAACATGCCTGCTGTACGCGGCGGGCAAATCGTCCAGGCACTGACAGACTCTAAAATTAACCCACAAATTCCCCACACACGGAAACACCAAGAACAGACTGGGAAAAATTGTAGCAGGCAAACGTGCCAAACCGTGCCTGCACGTGGGAGGTTTGCAGGGGACTCCCCCCCTGCAGCACTCGCTGGACAAGCACATCTAGTTACCAGCCAGTTAATTGCACAGAAAAAAACATGCTGCGTCTGCTTCCTTTCTGGCAGAACATAAAAAAATCCTGATTCAGGCTCCAGTCCCATGATGTGGGTGCAACCAACAGAAGCTCATAGTAAGACTGGCCTTTGCAGCTCCGTCTGCTGACAAATATTGACAACCTGGCTCTTTAATCGTCTAAAAATGAGCACGTGTGGGTGAGAGGTGCTAGAAACCCAGCCCCAGGAACCACCGGCCTGCAGAGGTGCAAGTGTCTGCTGGGCTGCCACATTCATCCCAGCTGAGCAGGGACCATAGCCAGCAGATCAGAGCTGATGCTCTGGGCAGCCTACAGCATCCACAGTAAGCTGGACTGAGAACTCACAGCCGTCCCCTGCAGACTGCCACCAAGAGTGACTCTGAGCCTGGACATTCAGCTAGCAGAAGCCTTTTATGCCAGAAGAATGGCTTTGCTGCCTTCCTGAATACCTGCTAATACCATCTGGGAGGTGGCATTAACAGGATAGATTTTGCTTGTGTTAACAGAAGTGTTTCCTTTACAATTTCCTGTAAAATATGGATCGGTGTCCCAACTGTGCTGTTAGGTCACCACTCCTCCCTTTCAGTTCCTGTGACAGTGTTGCACCTTCAGGATAGACCCAAGTTGCACCAGAGCTCTAACTGCCTCTGGTTCCTCCTTTAACACAGACACACGAGTGTAAGACTTGGCCCATGACCTAGGTAGGAAAAAACTAGGACCCCTTGAAAAGGCGTAGAGAAGCATTCAAGTACTGAACAACCCCCTACAATCAATGCTTTTGTATCAGCAGGGTTAATTTCCTCAAAGCCTAGTTGAGAATATTCTAATCTCCATTCTTTGGTTTACCATCATAAGAGCTCTACCTATATCAAATATAAAAGTTAAATAAAGGTTTTTGCCTATTATCAGATACTGGTTTATGTATTGAGCTCTCATATCCTGCCACACAATTCCCTGCACCCATTCATTCATGCTTTCAACAGCAGTTCACTGTTCAGCCAGCTCTACAGAGTAGACACAGTCACATCAGTTCAGCAGCACCTTTTATTAGAGATTTCTAAAGCCTTACTTAACCACCTTTACTCCCTGCTTTCCTTACACAAACCATTAGACTGAGGTAGACACACAATGGAATCTGCCAGGGATAACTGGGCAAAGGATGAAAATGCACACACCAAACCCTTGACAGAGCATCCCCTGCCCTACCAGAGGGGCCGATGTAAACCAGTATCAAAACCAGCATCTCCCATGCATCAGGATGTCAGCAGAGAACCACGGATTCTTCCACCTTCCAAGGAAGTGTTCTAGCTACATGGAGATGGAAGGATCAGGCTTTGAACACCACTGGCTCCAAAGAATCCTTTGGCTTGTGCCTTTCCCTTTATGAAATAAAGGCTCCTTTACTTTGAGCATTTGTGTTGCTCAACACGCGCCTTACACATGCATCCTCCCACAAAACAGACTCGCGGAGAAAAGTAATGGGAAGCAGAACTACACTAATGTAATCTGAACTGGAGCTAACCTTGTTTGCGAGCAGGGCTGATGATGAAAGGGGTTGTCAGCAAGGAAAGAGATAGGAAAGCAGAATGTACACAGGGTGATAAAAACAGGCTGCAGTTCTGTGGGGCTCCCAACTCCAGAGCAACCAGAGAAAGAGCATCAGAGTAACAGTCCACCATTCAAGCTCAACAGGAGCTTAGATCCAACCACACAGGCCAGGGGGGAGGAAAACATGAGATCAGGTAAAGCAACTTAAGAGAAATGGAAAAGCAAAGCCATATCTCATTCTGGAAGTAAAACTATCACTAGAGAAAGGCAAATGAGCCTCAGGGAGTAAGAAAAGCATCTGATGGGAGGACTCAAGAACCTTACTCTGGTGGAAACTTTGAAGCAACGTTTTAGGCAAGTTCACAGTCAATCAACTGTGCTTTTAGTATTGCCTGAGGAAGCATCTAGTGGAAAACAGTATGTTTAGTGGTTGAAGTGAAGGCTTAAAAACCAACAGCCTGCAAAGTTCCATTCCCAGCCCTCACAGTTGTTTGATGTGTGACTTCAAACAACTAACTCTCCCGCGTTTCAGCTTTCTCATAGGCACATCTCATGAAGGTTGTCACAGTTCTTAAACTCGGGCAAAGTGATTTGGGATCTCTGCACTCCTGCTATTACTGCTAACACAGGCATAGCACGGGAGATGGAGGAAGCTGTGATAAATAAAAGCTTTTAGCTAAAGATGTTACTGAAATTAATCTTTTTCAACAGCACCCATGAGTAGACAATACCAGAAAGTCAAGTGCATCTTGCTGATGAAAACAAAAAATAAGCTATATGTTACTAATGGCCCTCCAGCATTGCACTCAGCCTTCTTTAGTTTCAGGTTCCCGTCTCGAGTACACAGAGCACGCTGCGCTTAAGTGTTAAGAGAGAACTCTTAAAAGACATCCTCATGCCCTGCTAAAGGACACCATCAAGAGCTAACCCATAGCAGAAACACACACCACTGCCAGTAACTACCCTGGGCAAGCACAACACAACAGCAAAGGTACCGGTGGACAGATGCTGCCAACCACACAAGCATCTCTGGGTGACTTTTCATTGCAGCAACAAGGTGCCGAGAGCCAAACGTTCCAGGTAAAGGCAAGGACAGAACCCTCCACCACCCCCTGGGGTCCGTCATGAGGCAGAAAGGACAGAGCACTGCCATCACCCACCTTGGAAACCGGGAGGAGCGCTGCCGCCAGCACAGCTATAGCTGCGGGGGGATCGCGGCTGGAAGGGCTGACCCCCGAAGCGAAGCGGTTCAAACCTACCGGCGGGTCGCGGCTGCCCGGGGCCGAACCGCCCCGTTTCCACCCAGCGGAAGAGCGTTCGCTGAAGACGAACGAGGAGCCCGAGCAGCCACCAGGATGTGCCGCAAACGCGGAGGAGAAGGAGAAACAACCCCGCAGCCACCCACACCACCCGCTCTCCCCGCGGGGCCGGTACCGCCCGGGGGCTGCGCAGCGCGGCGGGGGAACCGGCGGCGTCTCCCCGGTGCCGCTCCTGCCGGGCCCCGTTCCACCCCCCCCGCCCCTTCCCAGCGCTCACCTGCGCTGCTCGCTCCCGGCGCGGCCCCGGCCCCGCTCCCGGCTGGCCCAGGCACCGCCCGCAAAGGGGCCGCCCGCGCCCCGGCGCCGGGCACCGTCTGCAAAGGGCCGGGCGCCGCCCACCCGTGACCCGGGGCGCCGGCGAGCAGCGGGGTAGCCCCGCGCTGGGTCACGCCGTGCGAGCGGCCGGGACACCTGGAACCCCGCACCGCCGGTCCCGAGCCAGCCAGACATCCTGCGCTGGGCCCCGGGAGGCGTGCGGGGCATCGGGCCGCGGCATCCCCGCAGCAGGGACCCCCATCCCCGCAGCAGGGACCCCGCTTGTGCCTCGGGGGCCCGGCCCTGCACGGCCGTCACCCTCTGGCCCCGGTCACTCCGGCTGTGCCTGTGCACCAGGAACCCGTGTGGCACCGGTTCGGGCAGGAGATGCACAACGGGCAGCACAACCCCCCCGCCTCCCGCAGAACGCGATCCCGGCAGCCAGGCACAGAAAATGTCTAAAGCATTACATGGCTGCCGCTGGCCTGAGGCAGCTGACATCACGCACGGATCAGGGACAGGCTGCTGGTAGCACCAGACAATAGCTCCCTGCCCGGCAGAGCTGAAGGACTAACGACAGGACACAGTGCTGAAGGGAGGCCCTAAACACACGTGTGTGAGAAACTACTCGCAGAGGAGGTTTAAAATGGTTTGGGATTCAGTCCTTCGCTGGAAGGGGCTCCTTTGGCACCTTCAGTGGTGAAATTGTTCTTTTTTTCATGTGGAAAACTTCTGGGCAATAAGAATGGGGAGGAGCCCAAATCCCAAAGGAGGGTCAAGTGATCAGGGGGACACGAGAAAATCCCTCCAAGGCAGGTAAGGTGCCCCTGGGGCCCAAGGTAAAAGCAGGGTAGCAATAGGTTGTGCCACGCCTGGTGTTTCACCAGCACCTGATAATCCTGGCAGGGCAGAGAGGGGATCTAAGCACAGCTTCCTATGCTGCATACCAAGGACATACAGCTTATCTACCCATTTTTTTTTCTCCCCCAACCTGTTGTACAGGTGGCTGCAGGATAAACCCACCCCGGCACCCACCAAAGGCCCACCAGTGCCACCACCTCTGTAGAGGTCCCAAGGTGCCTCAAGGGTCGTCTGCTTCTCAGAACCCCACGGGGCTGCTATCACCCTTCTGCACAGAGCATCCCTCTGACTTGTCGGGGGAGATCAGCAGTTCCAAAGCAGCAGCAGATGGGGACAAGAAATGTTTCCAGTGTTCAAAAGACGATCGCTCTCCTCTGTCTCATTAAATTTTCAGCAGCAATTAGATACCCGAACACCATTCGCTCATTCGAAAAAATCTCTCTCTCTTCACACAGCTCCTCTTGCACTTGAGAAGTGCCCGCTGTACTTTGGGTCACAAGTACAGAGATGGCAAATCTGGATTTGTGCTTTTAATTCTTTCGCTCTGACACACGGAAACAAACAACCTTGGTGTGGGACACAGCGTTAGCGCATCACCCCGACCTGTCCTGCAGTTTTATGACTCCCAGAATCACCCTTTTTCCTAAAGCTTCTACTGCTGAAGGCATGTGATTAAGGTATAAATTCTCTTTTTTATTTTCCATGTTATAATCCAAGAAAAGCTCATTATTCTTCCAATCTGACTCATTTTTTTTCCCCTGAACATTAGTAGTTGGCAACACAGATATCTTCACATCGGTACAAAATGTGACTGTTGAAGCATTCGTTCTTCAACTCCATTTGAATCTACTATCATGTCTTAATGTGACCTTTTTAAAGCTCAGAAGCTGTCTATTTTAAATCATCAGCCCTGACATGTGTTGAAGATATTTTTAACAGACTGTTTACAGGAATTCTGGTTTCTGTTCTGCTATTTTTTCCTTTTCAACAGCTTTTCTACTCATCATCTCCAAGCTTCACATATAGGACTGTACCAAACGCTTATAGGACATTTGCCCACGTGGCCTGGGAGAAATTGGACAAAAGAAACCATAGGGAAGGGAAAAAGGAACTGAGAATCAGAAAAATAATTGCAACCTGCTAGATTAAAGAGCCGAGACCTTCAGGAAGAACAGAAGGGGAAGGTCAGTCAGTTGTTTTTCCTCTGTGCTATGAAGAACAAAACAGTGCTGATGGGTTTGAAGAAAACACTGGTCAGAAGGGCTAGTGGGAGCCACGTGACGTTGTTTCAAACGCATCCAACAACAACCAGGGTCCAGCGCTGCAACTACAGCTTGGCTCCAGGCTAAGCATCAGGCAAGGAAGAAAACTCAGTACCTAAAACTGATGGCGACATCGTTGTTGGATAACACAAAGTGACTTGGATTTAAAAAAAAAAATTAGTATTTGCCATACATAAATGAATGCAGTTGGAAACAGGAAGGGTATTCTCCCAGACTGCGTTTGACAGGACACGCACGGGCACTACCTGGTGCCAACGTGGAACTGTAGACAGTGGAAAGACAAACGGACAGGAGGAAGGAGATGCTGACTTTTCGGGTGTTCTGCATCACACAACTGCTGGCTCAGGGTACAGGTCTTTGCAGGAAAAGGAGTGACCAGAGCTCAAAGGAGAGAGGGGAGACTCCCTGCAGATGGGGATAAAAAAACCACCGTGCTTGGCTGGGGTTAAGCGCTGCTGTCTATTAAATATTTACCAAAGCCAAATCTATAGCATGAATTTTCTTTTCATTTTTTCTCTGTCCTGCAGTTACAATGACTATCCTTGTTAATACCTTCTTTGTACGTCCCTTTTCTTCACCAAAGATTTTTCTGAGCCCTTAGTCGTAATTATCAGCTTTTTATAGCTGCACCTCTTAGAATTTACCCTCGCGTCTTTTTCCAGGTTGTTTCCTCTCTCCGCTGCTCCAGGTACACCATTCTTGCACAGCTGCTTCCCAAATCCCTTCTCTACACCAATTTGCTGCCTGGGAAATTCAGCCAATGTTCGTAGCCCAGACGAGCCAGCTGGTCAGCTTTGGGAGGAAAAAGGAACAGAGGGAGCAAGAGGAGGAGGATGACAACAAGTAAGTGATGTGACCACAGTGCCTTGGTGTTTACAGGACTGTCTGGCAAGAGTTCTTTCAACTGCCGTGTGCACCTGGACAGAAAACCACCGTGCCTGCCCTCCTGGGTCCCAAGCCGCTTCGCCATTGGCGATTTTAGCGAATAATCGTGTTTGTGAAGCTGTATTCACCACTTCCACAGACCAGGCTCGAAGCAGACTCTCACCCTCCGCTTACTGGGGTGTGGGGTAAACAAACAAACAAACAAAAATAAAACCAAACTCACCACATTTAATTGCACCACAAAGCAAACAGGAAGCCCGAGCAGTTTTAGGAGAGCTGAAACTATTTGCTCCATGTGGTTAACACCACCCGAGAGGCGGGAAACCGCTTCTGCTGTGCAGTTGGTCTGCAAATACGGCTGGTAGCTTGCCCTTATTTAAAAGTCAAAAGAGGGGTTTGGTTGGCTTCTTCTTTCTTGGCAGCAAGATCTGCAGTAGGATCACAGCCACGCGAAGCGTGCAGCGCGGATCCACAGCGGCTATCGGAGAGGTGAGCTGCAGAGCTCACCTGGAGAGCTGCAGCCACAGCACACGGACTTTGGGCTACGGCCAAACCAAAGAGCGCTTCAGAAGATGAAGGTCACCAGGGTTTTTTGCATCTCACAAGCAAGTAACGTGCACACCGAGGGGAAGTTAGGATGTCAGGATAAACTTCACCTTGCAGCCTTCAACTGCTGTGGACATTTTCATGCTTTGATCTTTTCAATCTTCAAACAGCCAGAGCTGCCACAGCCTGACCAATTATGGTGAACTTCATCAACAGCTTAATACTGCTGGATTTTACAGATGTTTAGTCAAGTAGAACACAGATGAGGGGAAGACTAACCCTTCATCACTTTGAAAATCAGTGCTAGTGCTCTAAGGAAAACGTTGACTAATCCAAACCAACTGCAGAGCCAAAGCTTCCTATATTTTGTTGGGGAGATTCAGATATGAATTCACAATTTTCATGTCAAGCCCCATGTGATTATTCAAACAGCAGTCAGCAGCGTGGTGGGACATTTGAGATAACATGTAGAAACTGCTCAGCTAGCCAGGAATATTATCAAAGCAACCACTCGTCCCAGGGAAACCAAGCTCCGATACAGCACTGGGAGTGTGACAGCACTGACCTAATTTGACATAAATTCCTGTTTGATAGAAAGATAGTGCTACTAATAAAAAAAAATGCTGTTAGTGTATTCAGGATACATACATTTCCATTTGTACTGCTCAAAAAACCTTAATGTTACCTCTGCATGTCCATGTTTTTCCTCCCTTGTTCTTGACACGCAAAAAAAAACAAGGCACAGAAATTGAAGTGACGTAGTGGGACAGTGGAAAAATCAGATTAGATCTCTGGTGCCCTTGCTAAAGGACTTGTTAGGATAATATAAGTTTACTTCTAGAACATCTATATAATCAGTGAGGAGAAGTAGTAAGAAGAAAAGTGGAGGAAATGGCAACTTAAACCAGCTAGGTCCAGAATAATTCTAGCAGGTGGGAAGGTGACCGGTCGAAGAGCAGCGAGTGCACTGGGAACCACGACTGGTGGAAATGTAATGCAATAATGGGCAACAACCACCTAGGAAGGAGCTGCAAGGAAGGCAATCCTACAGTTCCTCTGATGCTGCTGCTCCTGACAGGGCTAAGTAAGTAGGCTGTGAGGGCACAAAGAGAATTTCCCTGGGTGGAGCAGCACAGAAAACAGGGATTTGCTGCAGCCAGCAGTGCAAGGACTGCAGGGCAGCAGCCCCTGACATGGGTCCCTGGCTAGAACAGAAACAAGCACAAGGCTGTGCTGAATAAAACTGAGAGGAGAAATTCACCACAACACCACCTTAAAATGAAGACTAAGTCTACCACCTTTCTCAAGAGGTCACTATCACATGTCTCAGGTTCCACTTTCCCCCAGCTCAAGTGCCACAGAAATAGCACGTCACCTGCGAAGGGCAAGGCAGGGGACAAACACCAGCCGAGGATCTTCAGGGGAACAAAACTGAAGGGTCACAAGCACGTTTACCAGCTTTACCCAGAATGGGCTGCACTAAGCTGAGGGGAACACAGACACAGGGAGAAGGGTCTCCCAGCTTTCCTGCCCTCGGCTGGACACCTCCATGCACCACTAACTTCTCACATCCTGAAGCACAGATCCTTAACCAGCCCTGAAACAGATGATGGTTTTCTCCAGCTACACTCCAGCAGCCTTCCCGGGAGAAGGGCATTTCTCTGAAGAGAAATGCAGCAGTTATTTCATAGCTTAGACTTCAGGACAGCCGACTGCACAGTGATTATAACATGGATTGTTTTTCAAGAACGAGGCCACAGTTTGATTGTTGATACTGTCACAAGAGGTATTTCAGAGAAGAAAATCATGACAAGCCCTCTGCATGTTGGTTTTTCCCCCCCTCTTTGTTTAATGGACATGCATTCAAACAAAACCCAACGCGCTAAGTGAAATCATTCCATGAGCTATGAGATAGTGAATTATCAGAGGGTGAGATCCAAGGACCTGAGCAGCCTGTTTGTTCAAATAGCCTCTGAAACACTGTCAAGCCTGGGACCCCTGAACGACAGGGAGAAGGAAGAATGACGACAAAGATACCGAGTTCTCTTGCTGAAGGCCAGGATGGTGTACTTGGTGTCCTTGCCCAGACAAAAATACTGGTTTATTTGTGTGACTACGCATTTAAATGAAGGTTATTGCACACTGGAGAACAACACATTCCTCCACAATTTCCCCATAAATATCTGCAGAGAAAAGTAAGCAACAAGAACTGACCTGAGTTAGCTGCAGCAAGCAGCCGAAATTCCAATCTCAATCATCATCACCATCACAGGACTTCTAAAGACAAAATCCCTGGAGGCAGTTCTCCTTAGGAGGCTAACAAAATAAACCAGGACGTTTCCTTTGATACCTCCTTGGTTGTTTCTCCATCAGAATTTCAAAGTTACAACCTCTGTCCAGGCCAAAGTACCTTGTTGAGGGAAAAAGCAAGTTCTCTTAATGGTTGTTACAAGCAGCACAAGATCCCAGGGAACGGAGTGGAAGGCATTTCTCAAACACCAGATAGGAGGAGATGCTGCTGACCCAGTTCTGCCAGGTACCCGAGGCTACAGCTGTGTCAGGGATACAGGGTGAGTTACTGACCGCAAAAATGCAAGACAGAATGGTTTGGGGAAAAAACACAAACCAGCACCAACAAAAATCCCCATCAAAATTACACACGCTACTCTGAAAACCCAAGACTTGGTGCTTCCAAGGACAGGACCTTGTGTTCTACTCCTCATACTGGCACTGATGTAATGGCTTTGACTAAGTTGTTTCACCTGCTTCTCTGTGTGCAGCATACAGATATTATTACTTCCATGCTTCACAAGGCATTCTGTGAAGTTTTGCTGTTTGCACAAGTCATTTGAGGTCTTTAGCTGGTGGTTGCTACACAAGTTCAAAGCATCAGTGTCTCGACACAAAATAACATTTACTCCTCTATCACTTCAAAATATAATTGCACAGGTCCACACAGCATTTCCCCACACACACAAGGAAAGCTGCTCAAAACTCACTTCTGTTGAAGATGTTTTTCTGATACAAAGCCAAAGAATGTCAGACAAATGGCCAGAAGCTACAGCCCTTCTCTGGCGATCGGTTCTTCACGAGATACAAACAACTTTCCTCTCATTTATTTTTTTTTCTTGTGATACCATTTCTTGGGATTACTTCTTTGTGCAGAAAGTGAGTGATCTATAAACCCACAAATTTCCATGACGAGTTGTAACTGCCTGCTTAACTAAACCACGCCAGTTAATCTTGAAATTACTGTTAGGGGATTCTGGATCCTCCTCTTTGCTGCTAGAAGAAAAGCAGCACCCAACCTTCCCATACTCAGAAGCTCACATGAACGTTGGGTTCTGAAAAAAAAAAACAAACCCAACATAACTCTAGACCTCAGTGATAAAGTCAAAGTGATTAAAAAAAAAGTACTTCATCCATTTTTGGAATTTTGGGGGTCCTTATTAATTGTTTCCAGTAAGACCGGATCTTGCAGACTTTTGTGTGGGTGGGTGGCTGTCTGCACGCTGCACACACAGATGCAGGTGCCTGCCTGCACTAAATATTTTGCTCAGACTCCTGAGTTTGTTATATTTGGGTGGTTTTTGTTTGTTTAGTTTTATTGGATGTTTAAAGTGTGTGTTCCAAACTAAGCAACGTTCAGAATGCAAACAAATACACTCTGAATAAAGAGACCCAAACCAAAACAAACCAACGCACAAATATATGCGTCGTGTTACAAAATGAGGCAGATGCCAGTGACAAATGCTTGAAGAATTTTTTAGCAGCCACCTGAAAAATCACTTAAGAGTCAGAAATGAGTAGAAAAGGCCATTGCATGAGTCATCAATGACAATGAGGAGGGGAAAAGGAATGTTAAGTAAATTTTTTTTAATATTGTTTTTAATTTTTTTTTTTCTAAAATGAGAGATACCTTTGGCTAAAAGAAAATCCTTATTTTTACTGTTACCAGAGTAAAATTTCAGTTTGTGAAAGGGGAATTTCCACCTGAGATGTATGGATGAAGCATCATTTATATAGCTAGAGGAAAAACTACAACTTTTACCCTGGGAACAGCATTGAAGGAAAAACAAACTCTTTTCAGTAGCAGGAAAGTGCAAAATTTTTGTCCTCAAATTTTGGTCCAGAAATAGACAAAGTTTGTTTTTATTAAGTCTTTGGGAATACTTACAAAGCAAAGATGTATTTCACAGCAGTAAACATTCCAGTCAGCCTAAACAGAACTAGCACTGGGAAACTGCGCCGGGCAAGCATCAGCTACATTAAGCGGTGGATTATGTGCTACAAGGGTGAGCGTGCCTCTCAAAACAAAATAAAAAGCTTCACTGTTTATTATCCCTGTATCATTTCAAATGTGGCAGCAGCCAGGATTCGAGTGAGGCCGGGATCATCAGCAGGATGAACTTCAGCAGCTACATTTGCTGCCTCGAAGGAGTTTTGCAGGTCTCCCCTTCCCCCTTGCCATGCCACCGGGCACGGTACAAACCCGCTGCCTTAGCTTCCCTCTCAGGACAGCAGGAACAGCGACGGTTAGGATTGGATCACTTCAGAGATTAGTGTTTGCAAAGCCACCTGCAAAGTACAGCAACGGATACCACACCAGACTGGTTTGTATGATACTCAGTTGTTCTACTCAGAGACACAGAAACTGGTATGATTAACTGGGGTTGGCGAAAACCAGTCGCAGTAACGTGTGCTTTCCCTAAGCAACCCGGGCAGCTTGTTGCAGTGGAATTTTATATTCTCCTGCATTTTTTCCTTGTAGTTGAGTGTTGGGGTTTTTTTCCTCTCTGATTGCCCAGTTGAGGCCCAGAAAGACCAAGGGATTCCCCTAGACAGGGAATTATGTACCGCATATTGCCAAAGCACATTGCCAAGCCACACTGCTTTGAGTGACTGAGAATGAAATGATCTGGAGTTCCGGCTGGAGATACCAAGAAACATGGAAACCACTTGAAAACATACAGCCATTTGCTAGAGTCCTGCAAAAGGGGATGTAGCTTCTTTCCAATGACCTGACCATAAACCCCTACTTCTAGAAAGGAAAGTTTTGGAAGACACAGCAACAAGAAACATGGTACCAGAAAAGAGAACTATTCCAATTACACTAGTGTCAGCAAAAAGACTCTTTACCATTCCACTTCACCCTGCCATATTCTCAGCCAAAGAGCAGTGCTCTCATCATGGGGTGCAGCAGGAAACTTCACTTGCTTTGCTCTGAGAGGTAAGAGATTCCAAGTCTTGAGGTTTTGCCGGGAAGCACTGGTTTCAACACTATCCAAAGAGCTTATGGGCACTGAAGTGCCTGCAGCATGAAATCTGCCACGCTTCGCAGGCTGGGTGATCCCAGTTGTCACTATGGTGCAGATGCACATGGCTTGCAAAACTGCAAACTCTCTCAGCCACTGTCTCAGGAGAAGTGAGGAGCCAAAGTAAAACATGACTGACGATGCTTCTTGTTGTGGTTATATACTTGCTAGATGTGTGGCTCACCACTCAGGTGCCCATCCTGCAGATGACACATGGCACAGCACCCCAAGGAACCCCTAAAGGCAGCATTTCCTGCCTACTTCTGCGGTGCCTGCCCACCTGCCAGGTTCCTTTGGGATGCTCAGAGGAGCCAAGGTGCTCACTCAACTCTCTAAAGGAAAGTCTGCAAAGAAAAGGGGCCTCTAAAGACATTTCCTCCCTCCCCCCAAAAGCCCCCAACAAAAATATACCTGCTACCACATGTGATTCCTTCAGTGGCAAAAGCAAAAGAAATTCACAAGCCCTTTGACACTAAAAATATATCCTTCCTTCCTCCTCAGACTTCTCCTTTTACAGAAGCATTTCTCTTTCTGTGCCATTTCCCAGCCTGTCACACTTGTCTCTTTTGCTAGCTCCCACCCCAGAACCAGATGAATGCCCTCTCAAAACATGGATCTCTAGATGCTGCCATGGGCTTCTAACGTTGTATCACTACAACCTGAGCCACAGCACCCCCTCACAGACCATTCAGTTCTGCCAGGTCATGCCCCGACTATTCCTCCCTGCACGTTATTTGTTTCCATTTTCCTCCTCCTTCACCGCTTTATTGATCTCTGCTGCTCACTCCCATGCCCTCTGCTTGTGTGTTCCCTGTGCTGGGAGCTCCCCGCAGCAGTGGGGAATGCAGGATAGCGCTGCTTTCTGTTCCTGGTCACAAATATCCACAGAACAAACTTTAAGCTTGGAGTAGCTCCCTCCGATGAGCAAATGATGAAAACCAACCCGACCAGCCCCTCGAAACCCACACCTGATCCTTTTTTTCCACCGCTGAATCAGAAGCGGCAAAAGGCCGCAGAGATTTGAAACGGATTTTGCCAAGAGGAGAGATGCACAAGGACACTCACCTGATCTCAGCCACCAGAGTGGCTGAGCTCTTGACCCCCATGGCTCATGTCTTTCCCAAACCTTTGTCTTCCCCAGTTTCTGATAACAGACATAATCATTAGCAAAGAGCCCAGTAAAGAGTGCTCCCACCATCCGGGTCCACGGGAAAGCGGCCTTCCCCCACGCTGGCAGCACCTGGAGAAGACACTGCTTGAGGAGTCTCCAGCGGTACTCCACACTTAGTCTTTTGGGATCAGTCTTACAGCAGAGAATTAAACCCCATCACACTGCTCCTCTTGTGTCATAAAAACAGAGAGGAAGAGGCCATCAAAAAAAAAAAAAAAGCAGCATAACTGATTCTGAAAACAAAGTTTTTCCTCTGCTCTGAGGAGTCAGCAGCTCTGATTGCAAATCAAATGTGCAAATTCCCCCAAAGTTTCCCTGAAACTTTCCATTACAGAGACCCAACTGAGCTCTAGCAAAGACACTCGCTACACTTATGCTGATAGTTGTTTATTTACTTCAATTAAGATATCTGTTAGATCTTATCAGGGGTGACTGAATCACCCTCTACTACAGATGTGCAGTCGACTCTCCCAGAAGGAAAGGAGCTCAGCAGCAGCTCTACCGAGCGCGAGGGCTCAGAAGCCACCCGGCTGTACCTGGGCTGCTCCCTGCAGAGCTTTCCTGCCCTTTTCAGCTGGTTCTGATGGGAGAGCTGGGACATGCCACCCGACAGGCTGTTTCCTGTAGAGGACAGTTGCAGCTTTCATGCTATCTGTGCACATCACACGGGTTTGAAAAAAGAAAAATAAAAATGATTTAAAAAGTCTGCTTAGGTAATGGAGAAAAAGATCTCTGCACAGAACCAAGTGAGAGAGCAGTCAGATGCAGCTCTCCAGGAGCTGCTAAATTCTAGACAGACGTGCCCAGAAGACCTGTCATGGGAAACAAATCCAGGAGGATAACGACCCTAGGAATTAATCTGGAAGATGTGAACAAAGCATCGCCATGAAATCACCAGTGACAAAGTTCTGTTCGGCGCACAGCAGGGACTCCCTGTCCAATGTTGTTAACTACACCCTTGTATCACGGGAGACAGCTCTGCCCACAGCATTACAGTGCAGAACTCATTCATACGCTTGCTGGGGGCTCTGGAGGGAAATCTAAAATGAAGGAGGAAATTGAATCCTACTGGAAGCCTGTTCCTGCCATTTGGGAACCTGGACTAACCAGCATTCTGGCCAGTTCCTTTACAGCTCTGGGACCAGCCCATGTACAGAGGAGACAGGCAATCCTTCTCAACAAACACTTGCACAAGCTGTTCCTGCCTCTCCTTTTGCCACTGGTCATATCTGGTACCACTGGTAACATCTGTTGAAAAGCCACGGAAAGGGCATTTAACCAGCAGGAGCCTTTGGTGGAAACCAAGAGTGGGCAACTTAAATGAGGAGACATCCCCTCCCTCCTTGCCCTGCTCTAATGTGCTCGCAGAGCTCAGACATTAATTTTTTATCTCGCTCTCCCCAGCCACTGATTGAAGGGGTGCCTTCCGCAATTCCCCTTCCTCTCTATCTCCAGCGAAGTCACATCTTCCCATGCTTTGGCAGCTGTTTTTCTCCTCCTCCCTGACCATTTGCCTGCTGTTGTCTTGCTAATTATTTTTACAAGGCTCAATAATTGATGCCATCTTTCCCATTTTTCATCTCCTTCCTATAGCACTGTCTGGCAAGCAAGCAACTCCACAAGCTGCTGCGCTCAGCTGGCTGCCCACCAGCCCCCTGCCGAGAAGGACCATTGCCAGGACAAGACTTTGCAACCTAATCCTCTATTTACCTTTCTCTGGACCTTGTAACTATTATCCAGAGGAGCAGTTTTTGAAGTCACTTAGCAACATGTCAGCAAACCAAGACTCTGAAGTCACCAATAAAAACAGCATCTCAGAAACACCCATGTGTCTCATGCCTTGAATCAAAGCTGTCCGTAGCCGTCTGGCTCCATTACTCAAAATTTTTTGCTTCTAGAGAATTTATCTTTGACTCACTGGCAGACAAGGCAGAAACAGTGATTTCAGGTTAAAAATAACCCGCCATTCCACAGCAATCATACTGACTAGAGCACAGGACTCCTTGGCTTCTCTCTAAAGCGCATGGCGTTGAGCAAGAGCACAGATCAGATGCTAACGTGAGCATGATTCTGGTCCTATATGGTAGAGCAGCTCCCTCAACCCAACAAGTTTCTCATCTTCTGAAGAAGAATTATGGATTTAACTACATCGAGCACAGACTCTCTCATATTAAGTCTGGTGGAGACTGGAAAAAATGTTTTCAAACAACACTGTTAACAAGTCCTGTTTGGGAGAGGACTCCGCTATAGGTCTGGCTCAAGCGGGACAGCTCATGGTGCAGCTCCCTCACGCTGATGTTACCCTAGAAATAACTTTCATTTTGCCTTTTACTGGTGATCAAATGGATCTCTCAAAGCAGGGAGGAGAAGCCAGCAGTAAATACAGGAGTTAGCCTGACAGCAGAGTTCCTAATGCAGTTTCTTTGTTTCCCGTGAACTCTGTCAGGCATCTGAAAACCAGAAGTCAGTTCTTTGCAAACCGTTAGCAATTGCTGCCCGGCTCAGGGTTTGGGAATCGCTTCTCCGAGCAGCTCACTGTGGCCCAGCCTTTGTACAAATCACCAGCTGCCCAAGGCCATGGAAAGGTAGAGCAGCTCTGGACTGCTGCACTTCAATAGAGCAGCTCTGGACTGCTGCACTTCAATAGAGCAGCTCTGGACTGCTGCACTTCAATAGAGCAGCTCTGGACTGTCGCACTTCAAACTACACGCTTGCTCATTTCATGCACTAAGCAAACCTGGACTGTATGGGGGTTTTAAAGCATAAAATAAACGGCCCCCGCGGGTCATCTTTTGGCATTTTCCCAACACCGACTGCGTCTGGCGAGTTATCACAAGATGCCCAAGTACGGGACAAATTCCAGTTGTGTCCATTCTAGAGCAGCTGAGGGTGACAACTGCCAAAGAGGGAAAGGAACGGCCGGGTTTGCTGCCACCACGCAGCACGGAGCAATGCAGCTCTGAGGAACACGTAGCCAGCCCCGCTGCCTCAGAGAGCTGCTCCCGTGGCACGCGGTGACCGGAGCGCTCTGGAGAAATACACAAGTGCCTTTTCCAGATCCTGCACCCAGACCTTCTGCAAGAGTGGCCAGAGGCTTCTTCCAGCCTTTCAACCTTCACCCCCCCGACGTCCTTGCTGCTGGCAGCTTGTTGTTTCAAAGAGCAGTGGTGTGAAAAAACAGGAAGCGATGCAGAGAAGAGAGAGAATACAGATTGAGGCACGAAACTGCAGCAGCAACAAGCTCCCCCAACACGCACCCCACCCCCTCTTCCCTTCCCACCCCCTTACCACAGGCCACGTTCTCGGTGAGAAACGCCGTGCTTGCTCTTGACGGGAAACCGGTTGCGGAGCTGCGTGGCCAGAGAGCCACTGAGGGAGGGGAAATCCAGCAGCGTGAAGGGAAACCCATCTCAGCAGAGTCTGCTGGTCTTGGGGGAGCCGGGGGGGGGAGAGGTGGGAGGGCAGTTCCTATTAAGAAAGCCAGACTAAACCCACAGGTATCAGAGGTTCCCGGAGCGCCTGCTGCACCGTGTTAGCCACACCAGTCCTCACGCACGCTGCCCACTGCTGTGTGGTGGAAAGGGCAGGACTGAGGGCAAAGAGCTCCCATTATTGAAGACCCTTCTTTAGGAGGTTGTGCTGATGGAGATGGCTGGGTGTAACCTCTGACCAGACAGCAGCCTTGCATCTTACCGCTTGGTTCTGGAAGTGCTGCAGGCGCTCCGGGCCTGTTCCAGGTCTGTGGTGACCCTGCAGCCTCCCTGCTGCCCGCAGAGAGATGTCAAACTGACTGCAACCAGCAACTGCCCTCCCAGAAAGGGATTAACGACCAAGGGACTTTGGGGAGAGAACAGGCTAGAGAGGGTGCAGCACACGCAGAGCATCTGGAGGAATGGGAGACAACTCAGGAAGCATCACTTCCCATACACGCCCCTCTCAGAGCTCTGTTGTTGCTCTCCCAGGGAACTGGGATTGCTCCTTGTGTCCCCTTCTTGCCTCCTGTGTTACTCAGCCCTTGCTAAGGCAGCTGTCCTTTCCACCACAGTCAGCCACCACTTCGGGCACATTAAGCGTTCAAGAAGTTCAATAAATTTTACTGCAATTCTTGCAGGCTAAAGAGAAATTTTTGAAGGGAGATGCAGGACTGAATTGTTGCCCATCTACCCCTTCTGGGGTGGGCAACTCACGGCTATTATTAGCTTGCTTTATAAAGCACTGCTCTCTTTGTAGTTTGGATAGGGTATTCTTGGTCTGTCCTTCACAGGAAAAGTCCTAAAGCCAGACTCACTTTTGGAGGTGACACAAGACTAATTCCTGCTCTGAAGGTCCCAGGGCCACGGAGTAAAAGGAACAGGTCAAAACAGACATTACTCCACAGGCAGCTCTGCATCCATTTTATGCTCTGAACTTCAAAGAAAAGTATGTAACCCCCTTATCCCCAAGAGCTCATATTGACAGCTTCAAAAGTCTACTAAGGACCATTCTACAGACCATTGAAGCCTTATCCATGACCTGCTTCATTATAACAGCTCTCCGCACCATTTTTATGCCCATAAATACAACCTGTTTAAGGAATAAGGATTCTGAGTCACATCTGTCCATCGAAAAGGGACAGCAGATCAGCTTCTCCACATCTCTCGGCACCCACAGCTCTCTCAGGTCACCCTCTGCCGGCAACTTCTGACAGAAAAGTTTCTCTTTTGCAGGAGTCTTCATTGCTCACCCGCTTATCTTTTCAGTCTTCTACACAAGGCTGAGAGATTAAAAGGGTGGAGATGAAGAAACAACAGTTAGGGGCAGAAACACTAGTAGGGGACAGAGAGGCCAAGCAAACACCTCGGCTTCCATTTCATACAAAGTATTTCCAACTTGATCTCTGCGCCGCAACCACGTCTATGCTCGTGTCAACCAACTAACTGGATAAAACAAAAGGAAAAGAAGCAACATGGCAGGAATCCTGGTGATGCTGAAAGCAAAGGAAAAAGCCATGCATCAAATGCAGCTTGGGCAGTGCTTCTGGAGCCCAGTGCTCAGAATTTAAAGAGAATGCAGTGGAATAAAGGTGCACAACCTGAGCCATAGTGGGCAACAGTTCACAAAATGACCCAGCACATCCCATAGTGAGTGACAGCAGGATCAGCTACAGGCTTTAACATGTTAAGATCCCAGTAGAGCATCTGCCTATGCTGTACTTCACATGGGTTTTGTCAGACAAAAGTCTTTTACAGCTGTACTAATTCAGCACTGTGCACAAACTGTCCTTTTCTACAGCTAATAACACACAAAACCTTTTCTTTTTTTTTTTTTTAACTGCTGAAACCAAAAGGGGAAGGAGTGAAGACAGATGTGATGCAACACAATAGAAAAGAATTAAACAGTCTGATATCTGCTGGTGGGAAAGAGGAATGCAATATTTCCTCAGTCACTTTCAAAGCCTCTGCATTGCTTGCAAAGGAATATGCCGTGCTGTGGTTTATTTATAAAGCCTATAAGAATGTTGACCAAAGGCTATAACTTGAAGAAAAATAAGCAGAGGTCAGGTTTTCTAAATACAGTCATAAACCCAAGAGACAGAGGCTTACCAGTAAGACCCTCTGCTGTTAGAGAGATGCAAAACACAGGAGAGGCCCCAGTACTTCTGAGCTGCCAAAAAAAGCCATGCAAACTTTGAACAATGTCCCTGGTTTGAATGCAGTTTTCTGTTACAGCCACAGAAATAAGGCAGGGAGGGGGCGAAGGTGCCTGAATGAAGCTGAGGGGCATTCCCAGCACCTCCCTTTGATGGCAAAGCTACCCAGCTAGTCTTCCTAGGCTCTTTAGTTCCTTGTTTTTTGTGTTTCCTTTTACATAACCAACGAAGAGAGATGCTCCTACAAGCAGTGATTCAGAGCAGGGCCTTCACCTAAACGCTCTGAATCATTCTTTGGAAGAGACCATCTCTGCTGACAACCGAAGGGGCCTCTGGAGAAGGCAGAGAGCTAGAAGAGATAATTAACTCTTCTGTGGCATTCACATCAAGGCATCCGTGTCAGAGACCTAACTATTTGCTATTGGGACTGTGGCTTATTATCTAAAGCTGCTCCAAAAAAAAAAAAAAGAGGAAGAAAGACAAAGCCCCTTCGAACGTAGTCTGCACTCAAAATACTTAACCACACATAGTTCAGCCCTGTGCATCCCTGCTTCTTAAAAGGAATATGATAAATTCCACCTACACCTGATTTGACCCACCTATAGGCCCCATAACCTTCAGAAAAATTAATCAAGCCCAGCATGGTGAGGGGTGCCAGGGGCAAGCAAGAGAAACCACTGCAGGTGAAAACGGCCATTGAACTTGTATCCTCATCTCCCTTTGCAGACTTTTGGAATCTCCCTTTGACATTGCTCCAAGGTGCACTTGTTTCCTTTTCCAGAGGGGATGGAGATTGAGAAGCAGAGGGCTCTTCACTGAAGCCTGGTTTCACTCCCATTAATCCCCATCCCTTAAACTGGCAAACTGGCACAAACACACCCTCTAGTGGCAATCGCAAATGGAGAAGCTGTGCAACCAACAAAGTCCTGGCCAATAAACCATTCTTAACAATTTAAATGAACTGCTACAAGTAACGAAGGGTCTCGCCCTATAACATGGAAGGCAACTTCCTCCCCCAACCCCTTTAAAAGCCAGAGTTAATTGGAAAGATCATTTATTTACTCTTCACGCACAAAGATCAAGCACAAGATGCTCTTTGGAGGATTTCAGATATACAAAGGGACTTCCAGCTACTAAATCAGCAAAGACAAGGGATTAATAATAAATTAGCTGTTCCCAAATTTAAGTGCAACTGTAGAAGTCCAAACTGAAACACTCTTAAATGCTTACTATTCAAAAAATCTCCAGAGTATTGTGTCCAGGACCCAAAAACCTTGAATCAGATATATGCAATTTTTCCACTATACTCATCATCTCTTGTGTGAGAATGGATACGTCAGGCACAAGTCAGTCATCCAGAAGTTTCAACAGGAAATAACCACCAAAAAAAAGCCACCAAAAAAAAAAAGAAAAATTAAAAAAGATCATCAATAAAGTCCACTTTTGAACGTGACATGTCTGTCTAGTTCTTGCTACATGCAGGGTTATAGGAACCAGACAACACCTGCAGTAAAGCACTTGCTGTAAACGATTATAAATATAAATCATCTTTTTGTTCTGCCCTTCTCAGCGGGGTCCTGGTGCAGCACTGAGACCTGTAGCTGCTACCACAACACATACTAAGTAGAAATTAAAGAAAAAAGCGGGATAGAAAGCAACAAGCAATCTCCCTCTGCACCTTCTGAGCCACGGGCACACAGGTGCCCAGAACACCACCTCGAACTCATTTTTTCAGAC
Organism: Todiramphus chloris collaris; assembly: GCA_025345505.1. Lineage (NCBI taxonomy): Eukaryota > Metazoa > Chordata > Aves > Coraciiformes > Alcedinidae > Todiramphus > Todiramphus chloris. The sequence goes on from JANVCC010000174.1 coordinate 1,831,852, forward strand.
TGTAAAATTCATGCTACACCCTCCTTAAAATCTCTACTTTTCAGAGGAATAACGGGGACAGGAGCAACCTTTACTTAAGGGCACATAAAGTAGCTGGATCTGTGCACTTGGTGGGAGCGCACCCAAACCAGCACCCACAGGGGGAAGGCAGAGAGCTGCCCTCACACAGCCAGGCCAGAGGCTGCCCAGTCCTAGCAGAGGCCACTATGGAAGTAAGAAACCACCACCACTTACCCCAGCCCCCTCTCCTGCCAGGCAGCTGCTGGGGTGACAGGCAGCGTCGCTCCAAAAGCCATTGCTGATTCAGGTCTGGTTTCCCTTACAGAAACCAGGAGCTAACTGGGCCCCCAGGGCAGGGAGAGCCTGGCTGATGGAGCCCAGAGGAGCCTGCACAGACCCTTCTGGGTCTCGTCAGCGCAGACCCTTCTGGGTCTCATCAGCACAGAACCTTCTGGGCCTCGTCAGCGCAGACCCTTCTGGGCCCCGTCAGCGCAGAACCTTCTGGGTCTCATCAGCACAGAACCTTCTGGGTCTCATCAGCGCAGACCCTTCTGGGCCCCGTCAGCGCAGACCCTTCTGGGCCCCGTCAGAGCAGAACCTTCTGGGTCTCGTCAGCGCAGAACCTTCTGGGCCCCGTCAGAGCAGAACCTTCTGGGTCTCGTCAGCGCAGAACCTTCTGGGTCTCATCAGCACAGAGAAGCTGCAGGTGCACCAGGAACCCCGGGCAGGCCCAGGGGGAGGGCACGGCCCCTCCCAGGCCTTGGGGTACCCTGAGGTTACCTGAGAAAAGTGACCAGCTGGCCCTTCAAAACATGGAGCTGCTGCTGCCCCTTGGCAGGAGAGGGTTTTCCACAAAAAAAACCACCCCAAATAACAAAGCCAACACAGAAGCCTCCTCAGAAAGCCCCCGGCCTTGCAGCCTGCACTGGGCCCAAGCAGCAGCAGCTCCACGCAGGTGCTCAGGAGGGCACAATTAACACAATTAACACAATTAAGGTGACCCAGACTGGGGCAGAGGCACCCAGCTGAGAGCCTGCAGCCCCCAGCTGAGGGAAATCCAGCAAGAAGCACCAAGAGAGAGCAGCCTACAGCAGTCCCTGTGCACGTAACCGACCTCCTGTGCCGCTTGTCACCTTCTCAAAGGAACTGGGAGGGATTGAGCACAACTTTTGGCAAAAATGAGAAGTTGAGACTAGGAAGGAGCGGTATAAATGTTTCCCCAGCGCACAAAGCAGTGACCTGAAGTTGTACTAACTGGCAATAAAATAATGTAAGGAAAAAAAATCCCCAAGTCAAGACTGTTTTGCCTGAATCGTGGCCACCCGGCACCCGAGAGATGTGGCCCACAGGGTTTCTAAGGAGCCCACACCCACTGGAGCTTTACCTGACAAGTGGAAAACCAGAAAATCCCATCCTTTGCCCCAGAGAACAGAACCGTGTATGATTTAAAGCAAAAACCCTAGAAGAAACTGTTTCAGTTACATACAGACTTACCCCCAGAGTCAAAATGCAGTTCTTTATGTAGCTGCATTCTGCTTGAGGTACGGAACTGACTTTATAACCAAAGTTCAATGCAGTTTTTTCAAAGTACAGCAAATAGTTTAGTGTTCAAGATTATTAGAGAGACCAAAAGAAAACAAAAAACCACCTGCAAAATCCTAAAGCTTTTAGTATCTTTAATAGATTGTCATCCTCTAAAAGCAGCCATGAAGTTGTTGCCCCAGTTAAATCTCAACGGTATTTCCAGCGTTGTTATCATGTTGGTAGAAGTTAAAGATGACCTTCAGAATCACTTTGTAAGAAAGTATAAAATAACTGGATTTAAGTTGCACCTGCTTTAAAGGATCACTGAGAAAGCATCAGAATAGTCTATGTCCTTTCTGAAGCCACAGCTCTTTAGGAAGTGCTATTTATTAAACCAGTCATAAACTATAACATACAAGTGCTGCTCTTCACAGAACAGTATTTGAACTCTTCTCTCCTGTAAAACACGGTTGTTAGAAGTGTATTTTGTCTCAGAACCCATATTCTGAGGGAAAAGAATAGAAACTACTCCCTCAGAAGTTAAAAGGGGAAAGACTTTTGCATAGTAATTACAGCATCACTTATAAGAAACATGTTAACAGTGAACATATGTAAACATACATAACAAGCAGCAATATAAAAATAACCCTTTACTGTGAAGAAACCTGGATAGATACATTCAAAATGCAAACCCCTGAGATTTCCAGTATTACTCCAAAGATCTTTGGGTTTTGTGTTTTGGTTTTTTTTTTTCCCCCACCCCAAAATACATGTATTGTTTTTCATAAACCTGGAAAGCAAAGCCCCAAAATGAGTTTCAGGACACTGGAAAAAATAATTCCCCTGCCTGAACCACATTTCATTTTTGCAAGGACAAGAATCCACAGCTTCCAGTACTTTCAGATTTGGGAAGACAAGATCCTCATTCACCTGCTGAAGTTCTGTAGTCCCCACTTCAGCTTTGCCTGAAAGTTCAAACAGCACAATCATAACCCTCCATCCCCAAATCCGAACAGACACAGCAGTACTGAAGCACAATTCGCACTCCTCACGGCACAGAGGAGAGAAGGTGGCGCATCTCAGTCACTGCAACAGGAACTTTTCAGACCCATCTGCCTTCAGGCACTTCCAGTAGCTGAGCACTTTTAAGTCGCTTTCTCAGAAATTCAGTGGCGAAGCAGCAGCCCCCCCGCCCCGACTCAAGCTCTGCCCGGCAGAACAGCACCCGTCCCGCGGCACCGCGCCTCAGGCCGGGGTTTTATTTAAAGGAGGGGGGCAGCTTCGCCCCCAGCTCGCAGACCGCCCCGAGATCCAGCTCGGCCGCGGGCAGCGGCCAGACGGGCAGCCCCTGCGACGGCCCCAGGAAGCCGGGCGGGCCCCAGACGGGCAGCTCGGGGCAGCGGCAGCCGCAGGGCAGCGCCAGCGGCAGCGCCGCGCAGGGACCGTGCGGGCAGCCCCCGGGGAGCGGCGGAGGCAGCGGCCGCGGCCAGGGAGCGGCGGAGGCGGCAGCGGCTGCGGGGACGGGCGGCGGCGGCGGCGGCGGCGAGGGAGGGGGCGGCGGTGGAGAAGGCGGGGTCTTGCGGCGGGGCCGGCGGCGGCGGCGGTAATCCCCCTCCGGGAACATGTCCTGGAAGGCCGGGTCTAGCGCCCAGTCGCCGCCGCGGCGGCGGGGGAAGGCAGCGGGTCCGTCGCGGCGGGGCAGGCGTCGGAAGCAGGGGTTGAGGCTGAGGTTGTGGCGGACGCTGTTCTGCCAGCCCTTGGGGCCGCTGCGGTAGTAGGGGAAGCGGCCCGCGATGTAGGCGTAGATGCCGCTGAGGGGCAGGCGCTGCTCGGGGCTGGCCCGGATGGCCATGGCGATCAGAGCTACGTAGGAGTAAGGAGGCTTCTGCAGCACCTCCGCCGCGGCCGGGCCGCCCGCCGACGCTCCGGGGTCCGTGTCCCCCATGGCCCCCCCGCTCCCGGCCGCGCCGCTGCCCTCTAAATCCCTCTCCCCGCCTCCCCCCCCCCTTGCCCCGGGCTGTTGTTTGGGGTCGCGGGTGGGTCGGGACGTCGCTTTGGCTTCGCAAACCCAAATATACCGGGGAAGGGATCAAAGGCGGCACGGGGACCCCCGCCCGGCCCAGCGGCTGCTGCGGGGGGAGGGGGACCGCGGCCGGGGGGGTTGCGGCCGCGCCGGCTCCTGCACGACCAGGAGCAGAGCTGCGGGCAAGGGCACAAAGGCCGCGGGGAGAGCATCCCTGGCCAAGCTCAGCCCTGGTGGGGCATCGCAAAGGGGAAGCACCCGCAGCAAAACCGGCCGAATAGATGGGTTCTTACCGTCTCGGTGCGCTCAGGGGCTCGGCGGCACCCGCACAGCTCAGGGATGCACAGGCATCTTTTCAGCATCACCCCCGCGCCAGCCGGGACCCCGCAGGGCAGCGGCGGTTTGACAGCTCCCGGCGGGTACCGGGGCCGGCGGCAGAGCCGGGCTCGGCGCTGCAGCACTCTGCCTGCTACCAGTGCCGCATCCGTGCAGGCACCGCAATAACACCAACTGCTTCAACACACAGCCCGATGTACGGAATCATTAGTGGGGTGATGCCAGTGATTTAATTAAAACGCACGCTCTCATTTGGAAAGTGTTTCTTTGATCACCCTTAATGAATTAAAACCAGCAACAACCCTTAATTGGAAAAAAAAAATCATGACTCAGTAGTCTGGAAGGAATCTGCTCATCTTTTTCCAATAACTGTACAGTGCTAAGAAAGAGAAGGAAAACCATCAGTGACTACCAGGCTGTTTTCAGTTTACAGAAACTACCACCAGCAGCTCAAATAGTGGTGGGTCAAACAATGCTGACATGTCTTGTACTTTAAAAGTACTGTACAGGTCTTTGAGTGGGAGATTTTCACTGCTCTAGATGGAAGTATTTAAATTATTAAGAACAAAACATCCCTGCTGGTTGTAGCAAATCTGCTGACAGCAGAAGGAAGAGCTCTGGGGGAGCACAGGAAGACTCACCTGTGTGACCACAGTTCCTCTCTTTTTCTGCTAGCCCTGTGTAATGGAAAATACATTATATGGGGTTTTTTTACATATCTGAGAAGTGCATCCACTCCTGCACAGCAATGCACAGAACTTGCCAGGTATTTAAAGACAAGACGGATACATTGCCAGGTCCTAAAACAAATCAGCAGCACATTTTAACAAAGTAAAACGTGAGTCTTAAAAGTATAAATGGAGGAAAGTACAGGCCTTTGAAGCCTCAACTTAGAAAGCCTACAGCTGAAAGCTTATGCCACCTGTCTCTTAATTTGCATTACAAAATAAAAACATAAAGACCATAAGATAACACCTAAAAGCAAAGTCTTGGAAAGACTCTCAGTCCACAGCTCAGAGAGGAAAATAATCCCTTAAGTGGCAAATGAACACAAATCATAAGGTTTACAGATAACCGGACGACTCTGACACAAGCACAAATGCCCTTTCCCCAAAAAATATACAGCACCCCAAAAAACAATCACACTAATATGTAAAACTTACTTGTTTTTTATTTTTTAAAGAAAAATATTCCTCTTTAAACACAAACCATGAACTAAAAACCTCTGAGGAACAGCTTCTCCTCCCCTGGAGCGCATTTAACTAAACTGTACAGTGTTAGAGCTCCCCAAACAAGTACACACACATGACATACAGTATTTTCTTTCACAGGAAATAAGGTTTAGGACTCAAAACTGTCCTCCTCATCCTCACTAGACAACCACTCCATCCAAAAGTACTCTGTCCCTTACTCCCACCACAGGACACAGTGATGATAATTTCTGGATGCAACGTATATTTAAAAAAAAAAAAAAAAAGTATTGGCCAAATTGGCCCTTTCTAGACTCCTAACAAATGTCTGTGAGAGAGTTAAGACCATAGTTATTTCCAGGAATGGTGTTGGGAAGAAAAAAATATAGCAGCATCCACAGGCAACGCAAGCCCTTGAATCCAGCTGCCCTGTTTTAAGGAACCCAGTCAGTTCAGCAGTGTTTTACAGATGTCCCATCACCCAAGAAAAGGGAGTGGGATAAAATATTCACAGGCCACATCTGTTGCATGAGCAGCCTACAGCTCGGTCAGGCTGGCCTACGTGTGCCAGCAACCAGGTTTTGTTCCCATTGCCACAGTGACCTATTTCATGTCTAAGAATTTATGTAAAAAGATATGATGACCTTCAGAAATCATTCTACCAATACTCTCTGTCCCATCAAATAGATATGTGCGTAATATTTGTCTCATCTGCCAAACTACCCAGACTGCGGAACTGGAACTAGACTCCAGAAACCAGATTGTTCCCAGTTTGGAGCAGCAAAACCAGCAAGAAGTCTCTACAAGGTCTCAGAACACGCGTAACAAGCCCATACCCAAAGAAAACGTACCCGGGCCTTTTCAAGGGAAGGTAGGTAATGGAAAAGCTCTGGAAATGGAGCTCGTTTATGTCCCATTTGATCAGTCATTGTTGGTACAAATCTTGTATCAGACCATTCCGTAAGGATCTTTTCCATTCCATACACTCCAACAGATTTTACAGTAGGAAAATATTAGAAAAATAAAATCTCACCCCTGTACAACACTGTGTGAAGATCCAACATCACCGTCAGTCACAAAGATCTTTACAGGGGGACCAGACTATCTTTTGTTTCCTCCAAACCAGCTTCATGTAGAAAACAGCAGTAAGACAGACACAGTATCTAAGAGCTAGATTAAGGCCAACAATATAAAGACAAACATGGGCTCAGATCTTTTGAAATGAAGAAACCCTCTGGATGTTCTGCTACATACGCATGCGCACGCACACACACACACACACACGTGTACTCGTGGGTACTACTCAAGCGAAGGCTTCACAACCGTGAAAGCACCACTGGGAGAGTGTTCTAGCACCAGAATTAAAAAGTTGGTTGTCTTCCCTCTTCAGCAATAAAATCCAAAGTCCTTATACTGCTTTGGACAAAGTCACCAAACATCCTTCCAAGAACAGTTTCGGTGAGCAGATTCGGAAGTGCAGTGACAGGTTCCAGTGGTCCTGTTCTGGAATATGGGCAAGAAGAGGTGTGTTGAGAGGCTGCAGCTCCTTGGTTGCTGGAAAGGAGGAGAAAATTTGTATTGCAATCTGGTAGAGACAGCGACCGACTTGGACTCCGGGTGAGTGCGATGGTAAAACTCAGCGCAGACTGGGAGGTGGAAGTGGAAAGTTTTGCATACATGAAGTCACAGTGCACATCTGTTGGCATAATAAAGACAAGCAAACCCACAGTATTCTCTGTCAGGCTTGTCTCTGCATAGGAGGCCCCTGGGTATGCTGGAAGTCAGGACAAGGATCCATGAATGGGATGTCACACACTGCACCAGGACATCCTCAAACAGCAGATGTCTAAACAGAAGTTTGTAAGCTGGTCTGCTAGCATCCTGCCTACACACATGCTCAAGTGAGCCTGTGGAAGTCTGTTAAGAGGGACAAAAATCTCTTAACAGCAAGGTTATGGATCAGCTTCGGCTACAAGTAACAATTCATGCACGTTCCAAAATAATTAAGCATTAATCATCACCCTGCAGCACATCTTCCTGCCCAGGGTCTCTCTCCTGGACCGAGGCCTTTGTACAAGAGGTGCTGGCTGGGCAGCCCTTTACCAGCACTCTGAAGAGGCTGAGAGAAAGATGAAGAGTCAGGAATGACATCTCTACAGCCTCTGAGGTCAGCAGGTGTGGGCAGAGGTCTGTCCTCTGCCTGTAAGATGCGGAGCAGGCATCACTAACAAGGGAGGATGGGGAGCTGCAGCTGGCAGTGGGCTGCTAAAACAACGCAGGAAGAAATGGAAGAAACAAAGAGAGATTTCATTTGTCGGTGCTTGAACCACCAGCAGTAAAGGCCCATCGAATCTGCCACACAGCACGCTGATTAGACTCTGGATAGCACTCACATGCGGTACGAAGTGAGGCTGTGGTAGGAACGCAATTAAAACATGCAAGAAAAAAAAAAACTTAAGTGAAATGAAGGGTGATCATCACTCCAAGGTGTGAATTTCAGTTTCAGAGCAGGGAATTATCAGCAGAGAGACACTTGGTTTCTGTGCACATGCAAGGGTACAATAGAGGGAGCAGCAGCAGAACTGAAAGGGAGGAAAAGACACAGAAAGCATTACACTGTTCATTCCAGATGCAAACACAGGACAGTGGGGAGAGGGAGAGGAAAGAAGTTTGAGGTAAAAGAGCCCAAAGGAAGGGACAATAGAAAAACTCTTAAGAGAGTCAGTCCTGCATCAGGAAATACGTTGCTAGTGTCAGCTGGCTCTCTTTTCACCACATATCCTTGACACATTAGTAAATCTTGCCTCTGCACTTGGGATTTAAGAATCAAAACACAAAGATCAAGATTTTATTTTTCCTAAGACGTACTAAATGATTTTGAGTATTCAGCCCAAGACTCCAAACGGCCCCCAAATTCTGCTGAAGACTCACCCAAAAGTGGAAGTGCCCAAATTATAAACTGCTTTTGATAAACTTCCGTTGGCTGAACTGTCCAGGAGCAGGTTTGGCATTTCTCACCCAGAGCACCCTGGCATTTAACTAAGTAAGAAATACCTTAAATGGTTACTTAGCAAATCCCAGCATGGGATTGAGGCATCAGTTTTCTGGATAAATGTATACAGACAGCCCCTCATGTATCTCCTCACAGAATAGGTTTGTGCGATTTACAGCAAGCAGCAGCCACGCCGCTCGCTGCTTCGGTGAAAACACCAGCAGGCAGAGCTGTGAGATGAAGCCCTTTGACTATGGTGCAAATCAGGTATGGATCCTTTCTTCTTACAGAATGAACTGGATCAGAATTAATGCCTCCTGGGTAAAGCAAAGCGCAGGCTTCCTCTTTCCAATGCACACCACAAAAGGATGCCTGTCTGGGGTTTGCGCGTACCTACAGCAACACTGCTGGGTGGAGGTATGTACAGACAGCAGCTTCTGAGAACCAGCACGACCAGAATGGCAACTGGGGAAACTGGCCTGAGGGCACAGCCCAGGCGGAAGCACATGGATGCAGAAGATGCAAGAATATGACAGAACAGCCAAGGTCACCCACGTGCTTAGGCAAGCTTAAGGCAACTAAAGAAAAATCACTGATAATTTAGAGGAGAGAGCCAAAGGGAAGAGAGAGGAGGAACCACTGTGAATGCTGGTACAGTAGCCAAAGCCCAGCACCAGCTACTAAGCAATCCCTCTTCTCCAGCTCATTTGTTCTAATTCTCCTCATTTTACCAGCACCATCCGCACAAGGTTAATGTGTCAGAAAGGAGAGCTGGGGATAGGTTCCTAAAAACATAGCTTACACATTTTCAGGCTTGTGTCTCAGGTCAGTTCCTTTGAAAGAAAGCACATGGGCCATGTGACTGGCCTCTTGCTTTGACGTGCAGCTTTCTGGGAATTCTGCCTGCCACCTCCAGGGACAATCCTGTGATATGTTCTACCTGGAAGTGATGGCAGCAGCTACCTGGGTTCCTTGTCATGACAGCTGAGCATACAGTAGGTTTCTAAAAAAACAGCATGCACCAGTGGCATGGCCATTAGACATGAAGCCATGGTTGAATTCTTCTCATCTCCTCAGAAGCCGGTGGAACCAGAAAGAAAGGGAGTGTTGGCACAAATCAGCGCAGGCTCCGGTAGACATAGGCTGATGTGAAGACAGCATTGAGAGTCAGACTCACGGCTAGCAGACCTCGGAGAGCGGAGGTACCAAAATGACCTTAGTAGAAGAGGACAACACAAAAGAAAAAAAGGGAATAGTAGAAAGAGATATTAAAGAATCGATAAGTAATAGTGAACATATGTTGTGTGCTTTCTCTCTCTTTGCCCAGTATTTTCACCAGAAGCAGAAATTGCTGAAGCACTTTTCCTGTCAGGAAAGATCCCACTGCTCTCTTTGGTTCTGTTTTCATCTCATCGCTCTTCTCAACACCCGCAGCCCCATCCCTCTCCTTCTGTCTCAGTTCAGCACTGTCAGTATTCTTCAGACAGTCCAAACAGAAATAGCCTTGTCAAGGTCACAGAATCACAGAATGTTAGGGGTTGGAAGGGACCTCAAACCCCTAAGAAGATCATCAAGTCCAACCCCCCTGCCAGAGCAGGACAAAACTAGAGCAGATCACGCAGAAATGCATCCAGACAGGTCTTGAAAGTCTCCAAAGAAGGAGACTTCACAAACTCCCTGTGAGTCTATTCCAATGCTCTATAGCAGGCAGAAGATCCACTTTACTACTACCTATTTATTTGATCTCAAGATCAGATCACTTTTACAGCACAGGAGAGATCTCAGTTACCCTCACACATACATGAAGCACTCACATGACTTGCACCTACCTCTCCAGCCTGCCAGATCTTCCCCTTTGGTAGTCGTGTCTACCACACAGGTAGATGAGTGTGATGAGTGATCTTCCTTTTTGATGGAATTATCACTGCAAATACTCCCTCCCTCCATTGCAGATCTCATATCTACAAAGAGAAAAAAAATATGAAAATTCAGAAGGCACCAGTGGAAACCAAAAGTAGCAGAACCTACCAGACTAAAGCTAGACGTGAATAATGAATGGTTGCCTGGTAAAACCATGAAAGGATTGAGGACAGGAGCTGGAAGCAAAAGGCAGATTTCACTGCTGTGCAGCACAAGTCTGCATACTTGTCTCTTAAATTGTTCGTATCAGCATCACCGTATCTGTGGTGAAAGGAGTTACCTAAAAGGTGAAGGCAGGGGCAGTAGGATCCCCAGGGCACCACTAAGTGAGAAAAGGACATTGTTCTGACAGAGAAGAGGCTCTCCAGGCCAGTGGGTGCTTGAGGGAGCTTTAGTAGCCCACCAGTCATCACCAGCTAGCTTTTTCAGAAGGCTTCCCATTATGGTGTGGCCTAGATGATGCACGTCTTTGCTCACAAGCTTCCTACAAGGCATTTCCAGGAGTGCAGCAGGCTGCCAGCATACCGTGCATTCCCCGCTCGCCAAGGTTCTTCTTTGGAAAGGAGGACAGCTCGGGGGTGAAGATGTTGCTGTCTGAGTGAGTCTGCTCCTCTGAGCTAGTTGGGGTGAGCAGAGCCTCGTTCTGCGATGGGAAAAGCAGCAGCCTCTGTCCTTTGAGGTTCAGGCGAGCAGGGCTGATCAGCGGCCGGCGGTAGCGCGAGGAGCCCGAGCTGGAAGTCACGGAGCCAGCCACGGAAGGTGCTGGGGAGGGGATGCGGGAGGGAGCACAGCTGCCAGACAGCAGGGAGAAGTGCTCTGAAATGGACACAGCCCCCAGAGAAAACAATCAGATTATAATCCCGGCTCAGTTTTCTTTCTACAAGAAAATGGAACAGGAGTTGCAAATGTCCAACGTATCTCATACTGAAATTCTTTATTCATTAGAGAAACTCCACATTGCAGGAATGGCATGTGCTGTTTTGCAGGTAAATTAACCATTCTGCATGTCATTAAAGGTTGTTGGGAAAGTGTACGAGGATGTGAGGAGGGCACACGAAGGTATTAGCCCAGGCTGTGGCTGCATTTCCAGCAGCAAACACGTAAGCAACACAAACAGCCAGAAGATCCACTTGAGGTCAAGAGGGCAACAGACAGGTCACTGGAGGACACAGGAGCAAAAGGGAAGGACAGACAGGGCAGCCAAATTAGCAGTCCCTTGGGCTGGGGAAGGAAAGTGAAATAACTGTCCTAGGAACAGTTACAAGTCTTCTGTCAAAACAGCCTCAACTAGGCTGCAGAGCAGGGAAGGGATCCTTGCTTTGTCTCCCTGATTTCACTGGGGGCTTTCCCAGGGAAAACATCCAACATGTATAGCATCTTCTTTTAATGCAATCCTACTCTTAGCTGGAAATCTCTCTGCAGCATTTCTAACAGGGAAAGGGACGTTTCCACTGGGATGTGTGCAGGGAGGAAAGAATTGAACTTGGATTACGTGTTTCAACCTACTCACTGCAAGTCCTGCAAACAGTTCCTCTGGAAGGCCTAGTGCATTACCTGAGGCAGGAGAGTCCTTGGACTGAGATGACTGGGAGGCTGGTCGACTGCCACTGAACAAGTAGCCAGAATCTAAAAAAGACAAATGAAACAGCTTGAACCCAGATGGGTCAACTGCTGCAGGTCTATCCTTCAGAAATGTAATCACATCATCTTGTCACCAATCTCAGGAGACAGGTGGTAAATAAAGGGAGGAAAAATGTCCGCATTTTCCTGGGTAGGCTATATAGATAAACATATGAAAATATATAAACAGCTTTGGAAGTTGAAAATCTTGCCATTCGTGAAAAACTTTTGAGGCCCCGCAGGATGCAGTCTGTCCCCCCACCATTCAGTCTGCCTGGCTTTGCACCTTAGCAAAGCAAGCACGGCTCACCCCAGGGTGGCTGGGCATGTGGGGGCAATCCCAGCCAGCTCCTGCCTTTATATCTGCCCTGCCAGTAGCACTTTGGAAACCAGGAAGGCAAAGCCTGTGCCAAAAGCTGCCACGCTGCCACAAGGTTTGCATGGCTGCTCTTGCTCTTGATGGATCTGGCCAAACTGCTGGCAGCGTGAGCTAAAGAAATGTCAAATGAACGTAAAAAATCCCTGCAAGACTTCTGTCTGCTGCAGTGCAATCCTAGAAACTGCCACATTTTGGCCTCTGACCTTCTGGTAATCTGTCAGTGACAGGGGAAAGCTCAGTTGTCCTTGGATGGAGAATAGCATTTGAACACCATTTCCCATCTGTTAGTCTCAAGCACAGCAAAACTGAGACCTATTGAATTATTGGGAGTCTTTCCTTAGGACTGTAAATCTTCCCTTGATTGCACAAAGCCCTTAAAAACAAGAGGCAATGGGGTCTGTAAAGCAGCTTCTATAGTTGTGCTAGTGCCTACCAAAGCCAGACTTAGGGAAGAGCCTGTGTTCAGCTGTAGCAGGAAAAGTGAATTCCACAAAGCAGCTAGAAGGAAGGGAGCAGCTGCTCTTGGCAGATCAGTTATCCCGATGCTGCCAATCACTTCCAAAAGCTGCTCCATCATTCTTAATACCAAAAACTAATTACTGATGCTGGATACGCCTCTGTGCCAGAGGAGCAGCAGTCCCCAAAGAGAAGTGTAACACGGGGATACCTCACAGCCCGTTTCCTTCTGAAGCACTCCACCACCCCCCTGGCATTGCCATTGGCCCGCGGCGTTTCACGCACACTTACCTGCCCTGGCCAAGGAGGGGATGGTACCCAGGGAGAGTGCCCTGTTGAGACGACCAGGAAGCGAGGAAGAAGAAGTTCTGCGTGGGGATCTGAAGAGCTGTTGGTTTGTCAGCTGCAGAAGACTGGGTGGTGTTGGGACAAAGAGAGACGTAGCAGAGGAAGGGAAGCCAGTCCCATTGCCACTGGGAAAGAGAGTAATCGAATCTCCGGAAAGGTACCTGCAGATGACATGCATGAGAGACATTCAGCTATGAGCACATTCCACTAACTCCTTCTCTGGGTTGTACTTCCTGCATGAACACTTGCTTTTTATCAGGTTCACACTAAGTTTTCAGTGCAAGATGCAGAATGCTTAAGAGTTTACAGGAATGTTCCTACACCTTTGAAACTGGGGAAGAAAGAACTGCTCAACCTTACTTAAAGTATCATGCACCAACCTGTCCCACAATACAGTGTGGAAAAAATGGTGGAACAGTTTAGGAACTCAGATGCCTTGGTTCTCCTACCCAGAGACCACCAGAATGCTTTACTAAGAGTCCAGATACACACAGGACCAATAGAGTACATCTGGTGTTTCAGTGTGCACGCGAACAACGTGCTTAGAAATGTCATGGCTGTGGAAAGCAGGTCTCTGCTAGTCTTTTTGTCTTTAGAAACTGGAATCAACATCTTACCTCTGATGCCAATACAGAGAAAAGTATTTTTAGGGGTACCTAGATAAAGAGCTGTTTTAAAACTAACGTTGAAACCTCTTTAATACATTTGCCTTTATTATACTTCTGTGAGGCAATGAAGACCCACTATTCTCATTTCACAGGTAGGAAAGAGAAGCAAAAAGAAGTTAAGTGACTTGTCGAGGCTCACAGAAAAATCCTGTGATAGAATGGAGACACAGACCTGCCTTTTCCAATCCTAAATTGAGGCCTAGATCACTACATTCTCCTTTCTCTGCATATCATAATTAGCCAAAAAATATGTACTAGTGTAGCCACTAAGAGAGAACTGTGCACGTGGAACATTCACTCCAGGAAGTATCTTGCTTCTAGTGCACAAAAACCAATCTCTATTATAGTGCCTGGAAAAAATTTATTTGGCATGAATAATGGCAATAGTGTTTCTAGATCTGAGTGGTTTTCAGTGAGTTCTGGCTGTAGAACAGCGTGTCCAACTTGAGAACACAAGGCAAGAGATAACAGGCAAAACATACTGAGGGTACCTGTACCAGTTAGCTTCAATTTTCATTACTACAGACATAAACTGACTTCTAGTCCACTGGTAAAACAACTGTGTAAGAGGGCTTTTTACTTTAAGCAGTTTTTGCAGCTAACACTGCTACAGTATTTGACACTCCATTACTACACACAAATAAACTAAGGAACTAATTTCTGATACCCCCATTTCATCACCTGGCTCTGCAGTGGTTTAAAATTTAAAAGTCACCCTAAGCTGAACAATCTGTCAAAAAATTATTCACATTTTTACCTTCTTTCTATTCTTCCTTGCAATCTTAGTCTATGTGTACAGTTTAGTTATTGCATCAGAAATGAGAAGTCAGCTTTGGAATCCCACTCGTGTCCTCAAAATCCACATTCTAACAAGGTTGCAAAGTTAAAAGTATAGGAATTTTGTATTGCTTTTAACAATTGAATAAAATACATAAAAGGAAGTCTAGAATATGAACAAAATCTCTCAAGGTTCTTCTGTAAGATTTTTGTTTAGTTCGGAAGAGGCAATGCTCTTGTCAAATAAGCCATGATGAAGTCCTAACAAAGTACGTATTTTAAAACAGAGATATCAGACTTAGCAGCATACAATTAAGATGCAACATTTGGATGTTTAATCTCACTGCTGATGAAAACAGAGACAGATGAGAGCAGCAACATGGCTTTCCTTCTGTCAGAGGAAAGGCAGCAGTAAATCAGAGCACGAAGAAACACAATCTGAATCCTGCGCTGTGAGGTGATGTAGGCTCGTGCCGCTCTCTCTCGGAGATTAGAGAGGGGATGCAGCAACATTATGCAGTGCTAGTGTGACCACAAGTAGTAGTCTAGAGTTAAGATTCCAATTTAAAATATCTTATAAAACTACTTATCTGCTAGTACGGGGCAGACATCAAGAATCCCAACCAGCTTAATCAGGCTGAGCAACATCTGAGCCAACCAGCTTCCTGGCACCTGCAAGCAGGACGTGCCTTTAACAGCAGCAAGGAACTTGTCAAGTCTTGCAGCAGGAAGTGCCCAGCCTCTTCAGGGGCCAGAGGACCTGGGAATGGTGTCATGCTTTGCAAACGTGCAGACTCCTTCAGTGCACACGTGTTTGCCCCACCACACATACAGGGGCTAACACGTCCACCTCAGCTTTGCAAGAGAAAATGAATGGGAAAAGGAAATTAAAACTGCTGCTCAGGACTATGGTACGGATTGTATCAGAAAGAGTGGTACCTACCACTCACTGTGCTGTCTGTGAAGGCTCAAATCAGGGCACTGCCTGACAACAACACCGCTCTTTTTTCCTAACTTTGCACTCTTTGTACCTTTAGGTGAAAGGATCCACCTTTACTCAGCTCCTTGCTGCAGTGGGAAACAGCTTATCTGGCTTATTGGCTTGTGGTAGTTTTTCACTGAATGGGCTGGAAGATTCATTCATCCCTCGTAAGCACAATCTCTTTCCTGGGATTGTAACCTTTTTGAATTGAGCTTCCATGGGCTCTGCTGCTCAACAGCCCCACTTCTCAGCCTCACCAAGTCCATGGCCTCTGGGCACCTGATGAATCATTTGTCTTGCACCATCCAGAAAAGGAATTTTTCTGGTTAGCAAAGAGGAGGTGAAGAATTTTAAGTATAGCATATTAATGCCTTAAGATTGAGTGGTGACCACAGAATGGCTTAAATATTCATCCGCTGTGAACAAAGTAAGTGCCCAAAACATGCAGAATCCTGTTCCACTCTCCTTAGTGTTTGCCAGTGTCAGGGCAGGAGGGCAAGGTGTTGCTAAAGAGCTGTCATGGGAACACCATTCATGCCTGAGAACTGTCAGCTGAACTAAAACACCTTTCAGAACCAGATGAAAAAAGGGAAGGAGATCAAGAGGATCAGAAGGCAGGAAGCAGCCACATCACAGTCATGGATGGTGCACAGTGCAGCCGTGTCTCTGCTCCCTGACTGCTGCCCTGCTCCAAGCCACTTGTGTGTGTGGTAACAGTGGGTCTGATAACAGTGAAAAAGTAACCAAAAAGGGGAAGAAAAAGGGGGGGGGGGGGGGGGGAAAAAAAGGCTCTGGAGTCAGACAGGTTGTGGAAATAATCAGGGCCCGGAAGCCGTTTATTTCAGAACTTGGTATTGTGAACATCAAAAACTGGGTATCTTAGTGTTTACAATGACCACAGCATTACTAGAGAGTTGGGCACAACTCTGCTACACAGACACTTCAAAAATTAATAAATAGAAGGTTTAAGAAGCATATTACATGATATGGGACTGTACACTGTCCTGAAGAAACACCTCCTGCCAGCAGAGCCTCCCCTCCTCTACCCCCATACCTCCCTCTTATCCAAAGACAACAGCATGTCCGGGGGCCTCTTCAATCCACATTTTAGCCAGAGATGCTGCATCACCCCTGGGTGATGAGAAACGTGGGAGAGCATGGGTCAGGTCAGCCTACCAGGCTGTAGCTGAATCCACTCCCACCATCAGCTCACCCAGTAGATGAAGAAGGTAAGATGCAGGCACTGTCAGGCAGCTCGCTGCATGTGCCCATCTTCACCTGCCTGGAGGCAGCCAGGGAACTACCTGTCAGCCATGGGGTCAAATATTTCCTCTGGACCTAAGGTGCCATCATAATTTAGCAGTGAGTTACCCATGTACAACTGCACCATTTTCTCCAGGCAGGATGGGAGCAGCTCACTGTTGCCTCACGTGTGAGATAAGCAAGCATCCGTGAGCAGCCACGCGGGCGCTCGCTGGGATTGCTGCACCCCATCAGCCAGTGCCGTAACCTCTGCCTCCGGCCAGGCTGACAGCAGCAGGAGTGAGGAGCAAGGTGTTGAATGAAAAACAGGCACAGGGAGAGGGGAGAATAAGGCTAAAAAAGGACACGGGTCTCAGACACATTAAGATTTTGATATGTGACTTGGCTGCCAAGACTAAGAACTCTTTTCTCCTTTACGCTTCCCTGTTGTGGATGAGAAAGGAGGGCTGAATTAGAGCCCAAAACCACTCCAGCTGCCAGGTCCTGCACTAATACCTTCTAGAGCACAGCCAGATGTTTGCCATCAACTTTGCCTTCCCTCCTAGAGGGTGGCACAAAGGTCTACCAACATCCAGACTCGCTGGCATGACAGAAACCTTCCGAGGATCTCCTCCCTGCCCCTGTACTCGATAGTCCCAAATGAGGCTTCCCAGGGGATGGCTCAAGGTACACTTCAGGACTGAGTACTGCCCCTTCCACACGAGAGCATCTGCAACGGCTCCAAGAGGCCCCAAGTGTACTTGCAGGTGACAGCACACGATTTCAACAGCATCTCTTCAAAAACCCAGGTAAAGCAGTTACCACAGCTCCCTGCTCTCATGTGTGGAATCAGTCTGGAGCAATCATCTGGCTATTAATTACATGAATTGTTATAAGAGTGTGAATAATGTGCCCACAATACATCAATACATACTTTCTATAATAGCTAAGCACGATTAGCAGCTCCACAGAATTTCAGAGTACTTGAAAACTATTCATAAAGCCAAAACAAAACACCACTACACCAGTTTTATATATTCCCCTCTTGTCCTCACCCCTTGACACACCCAAGCTCGGTTCACTAGGGCATGCAAAGCACAGACGGAGGAAAGGAGGAGTTAATAGAAAGAACAGGATATAATTATAGCTTATTTAGAACTTATTTAGAGCTTATTCATGTGAAGGGCCACAAAGGGGTCAGTTCGCATGCAGTGATGCCAGTCTGCAGGCACTGATGCCAGGGAGGGCTTCAGGAAGGCCAGAAGTAGCAGCAAGATGCTTCCTTGGTTGCTAGCTCTGGATTCTCCCTCAACCCCTCTACAGTCTGCAGAGAGGCTCAGAAATGTAAGAGCATAGCCCAAGTACCCTCTGTCCAGCCACGCTTACTGGTGGCAGATGAAGGACCAAAGCACCAGCCCAGCAGACACACAGGCACTGCTGCCCCAAGCCGCAGCCGTGTCAGTTCCTCTGGAGCAGAGCAAGAGTGTTGACAAAAATCTTGTCCAGTGAAAGGCACTTAATGAACCCACATCGGCCCCGTTACAGATCCAGCTCTGCTGGGCAGGGTACAAGATGCTTTTGAGTTGGCAGATCAGCCACGGCCACTGTGAGGGTAAAGACCAGAGGCAGCCACACTGGGCTGGAGCAGATTTGATTTCGAGTGACACACAAACCCACTAACAATTCCCCACCACCTCAGCTCCACCCTGTAGTACCATCCTCTGGTCCAGACACCAGCACAAAGCCAGTGTAAAAAAAGCAGCACCTGAAATTCGAGGCTTTTGGGCTAAAATCCTCTAATACTGTTGAGATGTTTGCACGCTCTGGCTTGCAGGGCTGGGAGAATCCTCACGCACCAAAGCTGCATCTGGAGACCACAAGTTACCACGTCTTCCTCTGTGGCCTGAAATAAGAGTCCAGCTAAGTGTGAACAAGCCCAAAGCACTGCTCAAGTGGTTCTGGGTGACTTGTAGAGGAGTTACCAGCCCTTTGTTAACAATGCTCCCCCTCAGCAGAAGGAAATGCACACCCATCCGTCACGCAAAATAGCACCTTAGCTTCAGGAGGATGCTGGCACTGTGCTCAGAGGTTGGACTTGCACCAAGGTACCTGAGCTGGCAGCACACATTTCCTTCTGCTGGACTCACTGTGGGGGAGGCAACCAGGCAGAGTGAGATGGCACAGTAACTGCTGAGCTGTCTCCTAACTGAACCTCCAGGGAAAAAAATGCCAGGTTGGCAAAGCACCTTCTGTAATGGAACCTCCAGCATGGCACAGGGTTTAGAATAGTCTATCGGGCACTGAAATTGGGTGTTGCAGGAACAGTCTCAGTAAAGGCAACAGTGGTTTAAGTTTTGGGTTTTTTTTTTTCCCCAGAAACAGTCAACAGTAAAACACTGCTAACTTGCAACTCATCTTCTTCAGGCCTAATCATCTAAGGAGACACAATTGGTACAGATCAAATGCCAGCAGTTTATAAATCAAAATGCCTCTGGAAAAAAAACCAAAACACCTTTCTCCTCCTTTCTTTCCTCTCCTCCAAAAGACCAATCAGCCTCTACCACCACCAAAAGCATGTGAGAAATGCAGAAAGAGAGGAGACTGTCACCATCAGAGTTTCTAAAATGCCAAAAATTCGATTGCTGCAAGTTTGTTTCTGAGGTTCTGAGGTTTTTTTGTTGTTTTTAGCAGCAGCAGCAGCACAGACATGCTGAGGCACCAAGAAGTGGGGAAAAAAAAGCTGACACCTGAGCAAAACCAAACGCTTCTTTCGCATTAAAATCGAACCACCCTTCAACATGAGTTCTCTTTGTTTCACCTTTGAAATTTTTCCAATTAGGAGTCCAAAAGTTCTTCACCTGTAAGTTGTGGACAAAGCACCATAGAGAGCAGCTGCACAGCTTGGCCATAAAACAGTTTTCTAATGTATTGACATATAAAACTAGTGCAACGTGTAAATATACTTCATTTGTATTAAGCTGCATAAAGTGAAGACAAATGGATTTCTTGCTTGCATATCAAGTTAACATATCCCCAGATGGAAAGATTTTAAACTCTTTCGGTGTAGATTTGCACTTGCTGTGTAAACAGAGCTACAATATTTTTTTTACAGTATGATTCAGGCTTCACAGTGTAAATCCCACTCCTTCCACAGTTCTACCGACTGCCTGTTCCTCTACCTGCTGTGAATCCTCCCCATCCCATCAGAGTACTGCACAGGAGAAAAGACAAGGAATAAAGGATCAGGCATGAGGAAAACACCCTAACACTTAACAGCAAAACATCATAAGAGGTGCCAGATCCCAGGGGGCTCAAAGATGGGACATCTTTAAATTGAAAGCATCTCCCCAGAAGAAATAGGAGGCCACGTGAAATAGAATAAAGTGAAACTTATCACAGCCTTGACTTTCAGCTCCTCAAAACAAAGTATCTGAAAAGGCTGACAAGCATCTTTACAAGCTGCCTAGAGTTTCATTGCTACTGGGCAAGATAATTTGGATGGATTAATTTTATTCTTACTAAAAAAAAAGATATTGCCATTAGAAGTTGGGCATGACATTGCCATCCCCAGCCCCATGCTCTAGCAGGCTCAGTATAACCTTCTAAAAATGAGATTCCTCCCATCACTTGGGCACAGAGGACAGCAGAGCAGCGAGAGGATCTGCTCACCTCTGCCACACCAGGCGGTTGCAAGTTCATGTGCTAGAAGCTGGCGGGAGCTTCCAGTCCAACTTGTGGAGGCGTGCAGAAGACAATCACAGCTAAATAGTAATTAAAAAGACCCCCAGTCTTTTCCTACATTTACCTTTATGAGGAAAACTTGAAAGTACTGAAGCAGGAAGAAGGGAGGAAGAACTTCAAAAAACCAAGTCTAGATGTTTTATTTCATTCGATGGAGATAACAGCCCACGGTTTCCTGGGTCTTCTGCACAGCTTGTTTAGAGAACAGCAGAGCTGGCACTGGATTCGGTGCCAGTTTCCATTTCATTAGCTGGCTTTGTCCACCTCAATTCTAACAGTAAATGGGCTGCAGAACAATGATGTTGGAAGGGCTGCTGCAGTGGGGAGTTTTCCAGGGGTGAAAAGATTACAGCAATCACTGCACTGTAAGAAAAGCTGAGTGGACAGTGGCAGCACATCCATGCACAAAACTGTCCCCATTTTTCTTCTTGCCTAACACTTCTTGTCCTTTAACCAGCTTACTACTGTCTGCCTTAACATTGCTCCCTGCTCCCACAGGCTGACAGGTACAGAAAAAAAAGACTGGATTTTTAAGGAACATTTCCTACTAAATCTCCTAATGGAGCAGGAAAGAGGCACCAGAGTGATTGAGAAAGTCTAACCCAGCACTGAGGGCCCTGCATGGAGCTTCTTGTATTATTAACTTTGAATCAATTCTCTAAATTCAATAAAGTGTCCTAGAGGAGAACAGGGCACAGTGCTTATTAGTTGGCATTTTCAAAGTCTGAGACCAGAACTAGAACTATTTGGGTCTGTGAGCTGGAAGACAAACCTTTTGGGTCAGAACTGATATGCAATGGGAACACAAGAGTGGAACCAGACTTTGTAGATGCTGGATTCCTCTTGTAGACAAGTGAATAATCAAGTCTCAGAGCAGCTTTATTCACAAGCACCAGAATGGAGAAAGGTAGATATCAGAGTTATCCGAAGGCACCGGCAGAAAGTTCCAAAGGAGAGCACATATGGGAAGCAGATCGTGTGTCCCTTTCCCGTGCCAGTTGGGGAACATGGTCCTTGAGCCAGGAGCTGCACCTTCCTGTGACACACCCAGCTTGGCTTATTGTTAACAGATCTCTACAGGGCTGTGAGTGCTGCCTTTCTGCTTTCACAAGCAACACCGGTTTGAAGAGTAGCTCTGAAAAGCTAGGAAATATTGTCTGTTTCCTTTAAAAAAAAGCACCTACAGCATCCAGTAGTGCCCGAGTCTTTCAGCAGGAGATGCAGACACCTCACTGTGAGAGATGCACTCCGATTATTTTTGTTTGTACATAGGAAGGTGAGGACACTCAATGAACTTCCACCGGACTATTAGCGTGGCAAGTTCCACTGCTCTATCTGAACAGAAGACAACAGCAGATCTTCTGTGCCAATGCCATTTCCCCTTGAAAGACCCAAACCCAGATGAGAAACTCAGTGGAGTGCCTTGCAAAAAAACAGTGCAGGGCAATCTCTCTGCTTATCTCACGAGGCTCAAACACATTAACCCTACAAAAACCCAAGCAGCTGAAAGCTCCTCCCTCCCCCGCAGTAACATCCAGCCATCCCAGCTTTCAGGGGAAGACTGCCAGGCACTCTGCAAAGTCACAATTTCCAGACTCCTTTCTTCAGTAGCATTAGCACCAATGCCAGGTTCAGAAAAGAACCCCTCCAAGTAACAAGAAAATCCATCTTTACCCGCAGCAGAGGCTCCCACCCCAGCACATTCTCCTCGTCTGTGCTCCCAACAAGGAAACATCCCCTGTGTGGGTACTGATGAAAGCTGACCACACACCACGGCACGATGATGTTAGTCCCATGTTTCTTCCCTTTCTAAGGCTACAGGAGTGGAGGAACACAGGCATTTTAATCCAGTTGTGCTTTTACAGAGGTGCTCCTCAGGGGGTCACGGGGGTTGGGTGGGTAAAAAACACCGGAAGAAAACCATCACTGAAAGCAACAGCCACTGGTAGGTTTGAAAATGTAGCCTAAGCCAGCTGAATACTTTCAGATATTTGATCAAGACACCCTGAGCTACGTAACTTTTTAAAGCACCCTTTTAAATACATTATTGGAGTTCCAGTCAAAAGCACTTCAGGGCACCTCTCCATCTGAAACAGGAGTCACAGAACGGAGAGCGAGAGAGAGCATGCAGGTAAGTGATGCTACACAGTGGAACGCAAGAAGAACCAGGTTATGGACTCCACACGTCCCTCCTCACGTGCCCGTACACCATGCAGTGTTACTACAGCACACGTTACGAGGACTTGGAATCCAGAGGTAAGTTCCCATTAGTTCCAAATTAAAATGACCAGCACCATTAGAAAACTGGAGGTGGCCTGGGCCCCATGCAGGATCAAGGCAGAGGATTCCTCTGTGACAGGCTAAGGATGGACAGGCAGTGAGAAGAAGCAGAAGGACAGGAGAAGCCAGAATCTCTTTGGCTGGAGGAGCACAATGGGGAGGAGGCTGCATTTATGGAGTAGTTTGTGAAGCAGCTGCTGGAAGAATTGGCTTTAGGGAAGTTGGATATAGGCACTGCTGACGGAGGATTCAGGAGGAAGGGAGAATGGAGGCTGCAGGAATAGCTTCCATGGCTAGCACCAGCAAGGGCAATGCTCCAAGCAGCTAGCACAGTGGGAAGCAAGGATGGGGAAAAAAAAATTAAAAAGAAAGAAAAGGTCTTCACTGCTTATCTAATAAAAAAAAACCAAACAACAGAACAAAATGGAGGAAGGGCAAATAAAAAAAGGAAAGAGAAGGATCAGTCGCAAAGAGTTCACAAGGCTTTTTCCTCCTTCCCCCAGCGTCACTGCTCTGGCTCTGACCTTCGGGGCCGGTATCTCCGATGGCCCGTTGATTTCCGCGTGGCCACTGCTGCGGTGAAGCCCACCAAGCAGCACAAGGACGTGGTGCCAAATTTGGCTGTGTCGAGCCAGCTGGGCGTTTCCATCTTCAGGTACCTCTCGGCTAAATGCAGACTCATCACGACGAACCACAAGACTGAAGCAAACGCATCGATTCTCCGGAGCCTGCAATGCCAAGGAGAAACCAAACAAGACACAAGGTAAGAATTTAGACATCAACGAACCCTCTTGGTCCTGAGGAAAGAGAGGTAAGGTGGGGAGGAGGCACAGACTGAGCAAGTTACGTACTACCTCTTACTACAGTTGTATCACCTGCAGCCCTTCCCACTGCTGTGCTCAGTACCTGAATAGATCACTTCCCTATTCTACCAGATTACAGAACTGCACAGGGAGCTTTTCAGAGTAATTCAGTCTAAAATCGAATGAACCAAGGCACAGATCCAAAGCAAGCTCTGTTGTCTCCATCCAGACCGCTGGCAATCCAAAGAAAACCAAAGCCAACTCTGCCACCCAGTACTACATGCACCATTCTGGCAAGTGTTTACCCCCTGGCTCACTGAGTCAAGACAAGAGGAAAAGACCTCCAACATAATGCAGTTTTCCTTTAAGTGAAGCAGAAGAAAAGAGCACACCCACCTGATCCGCCCAGCTAAGAACATGGCCAGCAGGCAGGTGAACAGCCCAAGGACAGCAACTGCCATCTGGTGATTCTTCCCGTAGGCCCACGCGGCACTCAGGTTCTCCACCATCTGTTCTGGGAGCAGGCAGAGCAGCTCCCGCCAGCCTGCCACCGGCCCCGAGGTGTCATCTTCCAGGTCTGCATGTGTGCCAGTCCTGTTCTGAACGGGCACTGGACCGGAGGAGAGAGGGACTGCTGCACGGAGAGAGAAAGGGTCTCCTGACCCATACAAGGCCATCAGAACCAGGAACGCACAGCTGAGGAAGGCCAAGAACCGCAGAAATATCACCTGAGCTGGTGTGGTTATGGAAGCAGAAGAGGAGGATGAACATACATTCTGCAGAAGAAGGGAGAAACACTTTGTCAGAAGCTGAACAAACTCTAGTAAGGTTTTGAAACAGTGCTTTATGAAACAGTTTCAGACTGTATGGATGAATTTGCTCAAGTCCTTAAGTCCCTACTGGGCTGACACCACGTGGGATGTTCTAGACTAGCAAAGAGCAACAGTGGACCTATGAGGAGAAGCCAAGGTCAGGCAGGGCAGCGAGGCAAGGAGAAGGTCATAATTCATTTCCCATCACTCTTACTTCCCCCGCCTTTCCTCAATATGCTGTAGTTTCCTGCACTGTACTCATAAATTGACTTCCCTATGTCCCCTTTTCTGGCTGTCCCACCATCTTCCTTTTGTGGTTCTTACTCTTACATTAGACTTAACCTTCTGGCAACAGCACTGACTGATACCAACAAGAGGCAAACCTCACATTAACATCAGGAGCACCTGCAACAACCATCCTGTGCTCTCCTAAACTTCTGCCACGCACTCACGCTCCAAAGTTAGAGAGCCCCAAAGCCACTGCCTTCCTTTCCCAGCAGCAAACCCGGGCGCAGAGGTACCAAATTCTCTGCATTTGCCCCCAAATCCCCTCATCCCTCCCCCACGTACCTGAGTGCTGGTCTTGTCTGTCTCACGGCATTTGAAATGATGGCTGAGCAGCAGCGCCCGGAGCTGCCGGTTCTGGTGCTTTATGTAGTACTCCACAGCAGCCTGGCACGGACGGCACAGCTTGTACATCTGCTCCAGATGGTGCTTATACACCTCAATCTCCTCATCGTATTTGCCCTGGCGAGACAAGAAGGGAGGGAAAGCAGGTGAGAACTGCAGGTCCCTCACCAGTTATCGTGCCACCGACTGACATGCCCTGGTGAGATGAGCTCCATAAATCACTAACAGCACTTGTTAAAGAGGACAGCGAGTGGGGACAAAGGTACGTTTTTCAGCGTCACTGCAGTGGACACATCACTCACCACAGAGGCTTCTAGGGCTCTTCCATCTCTACTCACAGCCTCTACCAAGATCCCTGTACCAAAAGCACACAGCTCAAAGGATGCAGCTTCTTGGGGAGAGGGAAGTAAAGATGCCTTGTAGCTGCCAGAGGCCTTGCTGCAGCAGTTTCCTAGGCTCCATCCATCAGAATCAAGGAGGAATCACATGGGAGAGACTAGCAGCAGCAGGCTCATCCCTCCCTGGAGAGGCCAGCAATGCTGAGAGAAGCCACTGCTGTCACTGACACACGTTACCTAACCATGCTGGATAACACAGTCCCATGCTTCTTAGCTGGCACAGACACTGCAGTTCCCTGAATGCCTAAAAGGGGGCCAAAGGCTGGTGTCACTTGGGCAAGTGGATAGGTCTGGAAAGAGGCAGGGACTAGAAATAAAGCTGAGAAAAGGGAATCAGCCAAAGATACTCTCACTAAGCATGACTAAATTTAAATCTGTTCTGTGGGAGTCGTCCTGATTAAACTCATTACAATTATACAAAGCAGACTGGATTAGGCAACCCAGAGGATGAAGACATCCCACTATAGCCCAGCCTTATAACCCCAAGGCTTGACCACAGTTGAAAGCCAAGGAGTGCAGCACCAAACAATCTGCATGAAACTTTGGGGATCCGTATAACTGTGAAGGAGGAACCTCGCTGTCCTATCCTGCACGTGTGTTAAGTCATAGGAAGGGCGAGAAGTTGTTCAGCAGGAAATCCTGCTGCTGTAACTGTAAAATCCCTTTGCCCTCCTAGGCACAAATGTCTAACCAGGAAGGTGATGTGGCTGCACAGGATTCCTCTCCCACTCCACTAATAAGAGCAAAGCAGCACAGCCAAGGCCACAGGAAAAAGAAAATCTATTAAGGCTTTAAGGTGAGTAGTGGGCTGTTGTGCCTACCAGATCCTGTAAATCCATCTGTGTCAATGGTAAGTACTGGAGTTGTAAGCTTATCTCAGTGATGTGCATGTTTGATTTTGGGCTCAAGCTTCAATTTCCAATGTCCATCTAAGAACAGCTCACTACATTTTGGCTTTGGAGTAGGATTAGGGAACTTTGCAACATTAATCAGTAACCACCTCTGCACTGCAATGCCACACAGTGCTTCTGAAGACTACTGGAGCATCTTCCCACAGCACACTGAAAAATTCCTCTCTCTCTTGCTTACTAGGCTGTAGCATGGGACCAAACAGAGCAGGAATAGCAGGTACATGCACGGGAATGCCTTGGACAGACACTCTCCTGCGATGCCAGTCCCTACCAAACACTTACCTCCTCCCTGGGTGAGAATGAAGCAAGCTGTTTGATCTTTGTGGTTTGATGGTTGTTGCATTTCTTGCAAAGCAGAATTTGGCTGCTCACCCACTGCTGTGGTTTGGTAGGATCACAGAAAGTCGTAGCACCCGACACAACATGGTTAAGGTGTTCCATGTACTGAGCAGGGATGGGCTTGTTGTAGTCTCCATTCTGACAAGAAGCAAGAAGGGAGGCAGGAAGGAAAGCAAAAAAGAGATCATAAAAATCAAAGCCAGGTATTCTCTGTTAACAAGATTCCCTAAGCTCTATCAGGAGCTCTACACTCCATATGTTCCCCTATGTAACAAAAGAAGTAAGAAAAGGGACAAAATGCTTCAAATCTTCTTGTCCCTCCACTGCTCTGTACACCCATTGCAAGCAGCTGCTGGTGGTGCATTTCAGGACAGGCTTTGTTATTTAATACCCTAAATCCAGCAATTCAGCTGTTCCAAAACACAAACCCAGACAATTGTTCCATGTATTTAAAAGAAGATTCTTAAAGAGATATTGGTGAAAATGTCAAGGCTCTTTTTGCCCTTTCAAGCGAAAGAGGAAAATCCTATGTCAGCACATCCCAGTACAGCAGATCCTTCCTCAGATTTGCCCAAGAGTTCACAGAGCTGCCAGCTCCCCAGCCGCTGGATATTTACCTGTGCTGGGTTTGTACCATCTTAAAAGGGGAGCAGGGTTTTCCCCCAAGTGCTGTTCCACAGGGCATGCCCCCTCCCAGCCAGCCCTGAAGCCATCTGCCACAGTACCTCTTGGAAGCCGTTGTACTGCTCGCAGTTGGGGCAGTCCCAGCAGTTGCGATTCCCATAGGGCACTACGGTGTCCTGGTTGCAGAACCAGCAGTTCACTGTCACGTGTGTGGGCTTCTTCCTGTTGGGGAAGGAAACGTGTCAGGCACGGACACCAAATTCAGCTGATGCAGGGGAAAGCAGTGGCTTTCAAACCGGGAAACGTGAGCGAGGCTGCAGTAACAACCCATCTTCCCATTCAGTGTGTTTAGTGGGATGACTCAGAACAGTCATTTCAGCAATGAAAAGATGGACTAGGGGAGTAGAAATAGATTGCCACCCGATCTCTTTGTGCTCATACCACGAACCTGCCAGAACTTTAACAACAACCTTGTGAACAGCCCACTTCCCTGTTTCTCAGAGGTGTATTTGGGGCGCAAGTCCCCTCCATAAGCAGCAGGGTTAACCTATGGGAAGGGTGCAGTAGAGTTTCTGCTTAGTACACTGGACTCTGGGAAATGGAAGTTCTGATCCACAAGACCTGCAGCTGATGGCACTCGGAAGCCACAGTCACTAGGGGAAAAGCAGCTGTGCTGCAGCCCGAGGTCGTGACAGATGCTGGAGCAAAGAACTTCAGTGGCCTGGCCTGGGAGCCTGCCTGCTACAGAAGAGCTGCATTTGTCTCGCCATCGGGTGCCATATCCAAGCGGAAGCTCCCCGGCAGGTCAAGGCAACAGGGCCCAGCTGTCTGGGTGCACCCAACGCCACCCCAGTCACACCTCCAAGGGAGGGCAGGGCTCAGGAGAAGCCCAGGCAGGGACAGGCTACGGCAGCTATTCAGAGAGATGGACCCAGCTGCCAGCAGCCCTGTTTGCTGCACAGCTCCACCCAGTAACCAGCATGTCTGCTGTTGGAGAGCTTGGAAAGAGGAGTGAAAGCATCTTTCACTGAGCAAAGAGGCTCACTGGGGGCCTGCAAAGCAAGGAAAAGTAACCAAAGTGCTCACCAATTGAGAGCAACTTCTCCCCACTCTAGGGAACAGTGTCTAGTGCTGTAATACTCTCCTGCAATCAAACAGGCAGGAGAACTAAGTCCCCCTAGTTAAGATGGCTCTTCTCTCAGCCATCACCTTTGCAGCTGGATGCCCACAATTAAGATTCCTCCTCACTCCCACTGTCTTGAAACTTGGTTCATAAAGTGTCAAACCCTAAAGCGATACTTGGGCCTCTTATTTTAAACACTAATGACAAGATTGAAATGAAGCACCAGAAAGAAGCCTAAAAAGCCAGAGTGCAGAGATGATTCCCTGCCAGATGCCAGAAGAAAATGGCTGGAGCTACTAGGGTGACAGATTCTCATCTCAGAATGGACCCACACCCCACCCCACCCCTCTTAAAGTGAATATTCACTGTTCAACTCTGTTCCCTGCCAAGGGGGCTCAAAACAGTAAGTGATCCGAGTTAAAAATACCACCCCTGACTGACAGGCAAATAAATAAATAAATAAAAGGTTAAACAAGACAGGATTCTCAGTTGCCAGTCCAAGTTATCCATGAGCTACCACTGTCCCAAAGCCAAGCAAACCACATGTCAAAACAGCCGTGTGAAGGATGGACAGCAGCACCTGCTGGTACCAGGTCCATCTCACTACCATAGGTGTAAACACTGTGAAAACAGAAGGCGTGGGCTTCAGCGTGTTCTCCACCAGACTACAAACCCTACTAAACCACAATAGCGAGCACAACCTACACTCCATCTGCAGATGCAGGTTACTGCACAGGTCCCCGGGACTGCAGGAAGTGCCACAATCCCACCTTGATGCTGCTGGGGCATCAAGAAAATAAGACAAACCCCACTTCAGTCTCTACCTGCCACCGTGACACGACAGAGTAGGTAGAACCACTGATTTCAAGGATAACACAGAAGTGGAAAGCACAGGCAAAAAGAAAAAAAAACCCACCAAAAATAAAAGTGAGGAAAGCATACATGCTATAAAGCAAGAAAAGAACAAATGCCAAACCCTGCTTGTGAACTTGCTAATACCAGACACCAAATCCTCAGCATACTCAAGACCTTTCCATCTTTTCCCAGCAAGATTCTGTTTCTCACTCTTGAGGCTGAGGAAGCACTACCAAGGGTTAAACAGCAGCCATTCACTCTCACAGTGTATGCAAAAGAAACTGCTAAATCCTGGATTATTTAGGATAAAAAGCAATAATCCTTCCTTTTGCAAACCTATAATCTGTTGTCATAGAAATAGGTGCAAAAAAGATAAGTTCCCAACCTGCTGGATGCAAAAAGAAGGGGGAAAAAAAGGTCATTTCAGGCAGTACCATGCAGGTAGGGTGCTAATTTTCTAGTAATTGGGTGGGACTTTTTAAAACAACAAAAAAAAAAAAACCTACTGCATTCAGAAAGCCTGCCAAATACAGATTTAATGACTCTGCAACTATATATACCTTGGCTGAATTCAGGCAGCAGCTGAATGCAATAAGCTGGAACACACGTCGCCTCTGAAGTCAGCCATTCTGTTAGGAGGAGACGGGCAACGCAAAGCTGAGAAGCGGTGACCGTGTGCTCGATCCCTTGCAAAACGTGAGGCAGATCATCCCTAGAGAGTTTATAATCTAACACTGTGTTCAACTGAACTCGCTTCACCGGACAAAGAACCACCCTGCAAAATAAAGCCTGAGCAACAGAAGTGACCAAAATACTTCCTGCACGAAGAGAGTCCATCAACAGCTGACTCTTGCAGCCTGCACACCCAAGCAAGGTGGACAAAAACTCCTACTGGACAAATTGTGTTGCAGGTAGAAGATCTTTGCTTAAGATCTGTGGGGACATACCTGGGGTAAACCCAGTCACGAGATCAACACCTAAACATCTGACACTGCCCGGACAGTAGGACAAAACGTTCCTTTGTGAGAAGCTATCAGACTCCCTTTTGCTAATAAAAAATACCACTGAGAAACTGTCGAGCAGCTAGTTTGTGTCTCCTGTAATGCCACAAGGAAGTCAGGTTCTGTTCAGCTCTCAGCACTCCCCACTGCTCCCCATTTATACACGTGTTTAAGGTCATGCTTTGGTCCACGCGTTCAGTGACTGGGAGAGCAGCAGGCTCCCCGGTAAGTGCAGATCAAATCAGCTACCTGAAAATAACAATGAAACTGGGGCAAAGCAGGGCTGTATCGTGACATTAACACCAAGGGCCGATTGGTCCCTTATAAAGTTGCATTCCTTAATCATCTTGGAAGATTCCTGGAACTAAGGCAAAGTGAGACCGCAGGTAACATCAAAAGAATACTGAGAAACACAAAGAGGTATCCCCAAGGAATATCAAGGTCACCTCCTGATAATATTTACTGCTCTCCAGAGGTTCTCAAGGACCTCGGAAGAAATACTTGCCATTCCAGAGACCTTTTGATGAACTTAAGCAAAACAAATCCAATCTCTTCCCTCAAAAGACATGTAAGCCTCAACTGGGTCAAAGAAACGCTGCCTGCTTCGCTGGGGATTGCTTTAGGCCACTAGTATCTCTCAGCTGCCCTAAATATGCCACAGACATGCCAAGTCTTGTGCAGGCTAACATACCACTGACCGTTTCTACGAAGAGCAAAGGCTTTAGAGCAAACTGAAGAGTTTCATTGTGGATGTAGAAATACACTTCTACTTCAAAGTATAAACTTGAAGCAAACCTGAATACAAGGAGCCCCTGGGATCTCCCTTTTCTCCAACAGAGGCAGTCCATAGACGAGCAGGCTGCTCAAGTTTGCTCTGTTATAAAGTCTAAAATGGCTCGTTCCAGATACTCCTGCATTCATTCCGAGCTCTGCTAGATGAACATCTGTCAAATTAAGCTTTACTCCTACGAAACCTGTATCCTCTCCTGATGCTTTCCGAACCTTGGTTTCAATTGGTCTGTTTAAATTCGTTCGAAGGTCAGAAGCATCCCATACGATTAAGAAATAAATGACCAAAGCGTTTCTGGTCCCCACGGACGCGGGCTCGGGGGTAACCTCCCCACGCTCTGGCACCGCAGGGGCAGCGCTGGTCCTGCCGCGGTGCCCTCCCGCTGCCCCCCGCGACCGCGCTGTCACCTCCAGAGCAACCACACCAAGAGCAGCATCTCCCTGCCTCGGGCACGGCAGAAAACAAAAGGGGAAACCCCCGAGGGGCCCTGGGCAATCTCTGGAGTACCGGTCTCCAGGAGGGAAACGCTCCCCACCGGCCGAGCCCTTGCGCTGCTGGCACACAAAGACACGAGGCGGTTTCGGGGGGTGCGGGGAGACGCGCCCGGCCGTTCCCCTGCCAGCGTTTGCCGGCGGTGTCAATCTGAGGAGGGGGACAGGCGACCCTTTCCCGAGCACACCCCTCATGGCTACCGCAAGGCCAACCCCGAAGCGAGCCGGCAGCCCGCGGCTTGTCGGCAGCCCTACCTGGCCTCTCCGCACCCCGCTGGGGCCGCTACGGCGCCCGGAGGCGGCGGGCGGGAGAGCGCGGAGGAACCTTCCCGCCGCCCGCCATTGCCCGCCCCGCCCGGCCCGGCCCGGCCCGGCCCGCTCCGCTCCGCTCCCTACCTCCGCGCCATGCGGTAGAGCAGCAGCCCGGCGGCGGCGGCGCAGACGGTGACACCCAGCCCGCCGGCGGGGCAGCGGGCCAGCAGCGCCCCGGCTCCCTCCATGCCGCTGCCCCCCGCACACACACGCGGGCCGCCGCCGTCGCTCTGACCTCGGCGGCGGGGCTTTGTACGCGGCGCGGCCGCTCCCCCCCCCCCCCCCTTCTCCCGCCGCCGCTGCCGCTCCGCCTCTCGGCCGGGGCGGGGGCGGGCAGCGTGAGTCACGGAGCGGGGAGGGACGGGGGGAGAGCGGCGTGAAAGGCCGGAGTCGTGCGGCGGCGCTGTGAGTCAGCGCCGCAAAGGCCGAGATCGTGGCGGCGGGGGCGGCCCGCCGGGCTCCCTGCCCTTCCGGGGAGCGGGGAGAGGCCCTCGTCGTGCCTGGCCTGGCGCCCGGTTCAACCTGCTGCCTTCCCCCCCCCCCCCCCCCCCCCTTTCTTTCTTTTCCTAAATTTAGACTTTATTACAAAAGCAGCTCGGGCCCTTGTAGGTGCCGGCCCTGCCCCGGTGAAGGGCGGCTGCAGCAGCGGGGACTCCACACCGCTACGGGCCCGAGCTGGGGAAAGGGCTTTAAAAACCACACCTCCACCGAAGAGGCTTTCACCCCGAAGGGAAATCTTGCACAAGTCCCACTTGCACAGACGAATCTCCAAAGGACAGGGTCTACAGCAAGGCAGAGAATCACAACGTCGTTCAGGCTGCAAAAGATGCTCAAAGATCAAGTGCAACCCTTGACCCAGCACTGCCACGTCCATCACTAAACCATATCCCCCTGCACCACTTCTCCACTTCTAAACCCCTCCAGGCATGGGGACCACAAGCAATTCGATTTAGCCTACATTTTGGAGGAAAACAAAAAAACCCATAGCTCTTGGGAAGATTATGGAAACAAAATGGACAGAGGAAGAGGAGAGTGTTCAAAGAGAACAGGTTCTCTATCAGGATGTACTTTCCTCCCCCAACGGGGGAAAATGGAAGATCCCTCTAAATATTCTGCTGTACCCTTTCCACTGATCTTGGAGCACAGGTTATTGCCCTTTTGCGGCCCCTGATCAACCTTACCCAGTAGTCCACCTGCTGCAAGTAACATCTCACTTTAGCCAAGAGACAGTTAGGAATTAAAGAACAGAGCTTTGTGAGCAGTTTGTTACCTGCGAGCCTGAAGTTGGCGATTGCTGCTCTAGACTTTCTCCCTCTCTGAGACAGAATGGTAACACAATTTTGCAGAAAGCCCTCAGGTCTCTGATGGGACTATTTCCCAGGTCAGACTTGTTCAGGAGCTCTCCCCTAAAGAGCAAAGTGATGCCCATTTATGCTCTGACCCTCTCAGAACCCAGGGGTGGGATTTACTGTTCCTCCAGCACTGGGCGAGTTGGTGGTTTGAGTTGTGCCCTGTTTTTACATGATGATAAGAGGCAAGACCTCTCCAAAACAGGAGACTGACCCTGCCTCAAATTGTGTAGCTATTTTCCTGCTTAAAACTAAAACAACTCTCAGCACAACACCACACTTTATAATCACTTCAAATAGGACTGTAGTTTCATCCCCTTCCTGATAATTAATCTACAAAAGGTCTAGTAATGAAGCTTCAACCTGGAGAGAAACTGCCCAGGAACTCCTAACATGTAACAAATATACTTACCTTCCATGAAATGGACTTTCTGTGGAAGCTGAAGTGGAATGAGCAGTGAAAAATGCCTTTAGTTTTTCTTTCACAACCAGAGAAAGGTTGGTTGTTTATAAATTCAAATAGCCCTTTGGAAAAAAAGGACTTTAATTCTTCCTTTTGGTAACAGGCTTATACCATACTCCATGACATCAGTGGGACTGCTCACAGAGCATCACCTAAAAATGTCAACTCTTTACAGGGTTAAGGAATCAGGGGTTAGGGAATTTTTAGAAATCTAGTAAAGAGAAGAAGGAAAAGGAATAAATTATACTAATTCAGAAGTTCTGTTAGCTCCCAATATAGCTTATTAACCCCCTATCAAATTAGGACTAATCCTGTCAGGGTTGGTAGCAAAGCTTCAAGAACAAAACCAAAACTCCAGCAGAATTCCTGATTTTCCTTCAGATTTAGGCAGAACAAAAACTTGTTCACCTTCTCTTGCTTTGTCTCTTCCCAAGTCCCAAAAATCCTCAAAAGGGTTTGAGTTCCCTCCCCTCATTCTCAAAATACATCAGCAGTCGACACATTCGGCTAACATTTTCCAAGGGAGCCAGTGTACTCAAGTACAGAGGAATGCTAATTTAGGAAAGCAAATCTCAGAAAATGTTTCAAAGTAGCAGCACAAGTGTCCTAGTTCTCAAAAATAGAAGCAGCACTCTATGAGTTTTGACTCCTATAAGAGACTAAAGCTTTTGCTGCTCATCATCTCCACAAAAAAAAAGCCATGCCATTTTTTACTCAACTGTTTCCTATTTTAGCTCGGGGTAATGTGATACGCTCTTTTCAGTAAAACAGAATAGAAATCAAGTTATTTTTTGCAGTTTTGCCTCATAATGAGGTATACACACACTCTGCCCTCTTTGCACTGTTCCTCCATCACACTGATGTCAAACATGACCTCAAGTACCAGTCATCAGCTAGGTCCTAATGAGAACAAACAGAGAGATTTTAATCCAGTGATCAACCCATTATGTATCTGCAACAAAATACTAGCCTGAAAACTTCATCTTATGAAAGACAGCCCTACTCACTACTAGGCTGGTTCTTAACACGATCCTTCCAAGTCCAACCACCACCTCTGCTGTCCTTGAAGTCAAAGATGTTTGTAAACACTTGTCTACACTCAAGACCTCAACAGCTGCTCAACTCATGAGAAGCTCATTGTTCAGTTCAACAGCAGGGAAGGCTGAAGCTGGACTCAAATGCTGTGGTGTTTGTCTCAGCTGCCAAAGCAAATGGCATTATTGAACAGGAGAGTGCAGTGTGACTGAAGCAAAACACAAATCTACCCCTCTGCGTTCTGAAAGATGTTGTCCGGCGTTGTCAGTAATTATTCATGCACAACACTGTAATTGCAAGGTAGTGCTGCAATACAAACGGTAAAGAGAGTACCAAAGTAAAAAGCATGTTCTAATATTTATGAACTAATCTGTGGTATGCAGGGTGCTTGATTTATAACTGAAAGGTAAGAACTGAATCATGACTACAGCTGAAGAACAGCCCTTTGACATGTTATCTTTGACGGGGAAGGCAGGCATTGTTATCTGTAGGAAACACAAGAACTGTTCAACTGGCTGCATTAAGCTGGCAAATCCTTATTTCCTTCATTAAGAAATCAAGTAACGACATAAAGGAATTGTTTACGCAGGCTGTGGATATTTTGGTGTTAACTCCAGTGATGTGTCCATGAGATAACACAGTGTCTCGTTCCCAGCAGAAGCACTGCTCTACAAGAACATCAAATCAAGAGGGACATACTCCTGAGTATCATATGTAAAGCAGAATCTTTATATATAGCCTATAGTGTTTGGGACATGTCTTATCCTCTCTTCCACTCAACAGATCCCTAGCATTGAAGAGTAAGAAAAATGTAACACAACTCAGACCCATAGTAAAAGGCTGAGGCCAGGATACGTGACCAAGTTACTGCACCTCACATGGCATCCGGGCCACTATCACTGGCTGCCCTGATGCTCTCAGTCCTTCACAAAAGCAAGGTCTACAAGTCAAGTCATGACAGATGTTTTACACACACTAGCCTAAGGATGTGTCCCAAATGCATAGGTGCACACAGTACTGTACATTTTCACTAAAAGCCTCCCCCAGTCACAGTCCAGCAGTAGTGCCAGTGTAAATGGCTTTCTCCGAGAGATTCTAGCGTGTGTATTTCATAAAATTTTGTGCCATCAGGACAGAGAAATGTACTACAGGTCTGTCCTAGTGAGCACTCCACTGTGTTCACACATCAGCAATGAGAGATTCCCCTTGAATAAACCACAACCCTCAAACTTATTTGGGCGTTAAAGCATTACAGTGCTAAAAGTGACATGACTCCAGTGGAAAAGAGACAAGAGTTTCAAATTTCCAAACCAGTTCTCCTCCTGTTTTAATACAGTTTTAATGAACATCAGTCCAAGAGATCACTTGATAGCATGAGGTACATTCCTTGACCACATATGGCTGTGCTTAAGGAAAAGGACAAACATATACTTAAATTAAATAGTGTAATTTAATTTAGTAGCAGTTTAATTATCATTAAGTTAAAAAAAAAGTTATAATTAACTATTAACGTTAATGACTCGAGACCTTTCAGAAAGCATGAATCCAAAAGGAAATATCCAGCAGGTGGTCACAGACGTAGTTTTTCCACCAGCACTGCCACCTGCATCAGTCTCTTAAAGGACTATTTGTTCAACGAAGGAAGTGGTCTACAGTCTGTAACAGGAGTCTTGGCTCTGCTACTTTGCACGGTCTTCTAACAGGTACACAATTAACTCGTAGGTGGACAGCACAATGGCTGTGTTTGGTATCTGCCGGATGAGTTGGGCAAACAGTCCTCTATAGAAGGCAAGGTAGCCTTCTTCGCGTGCTACCAGACGTGCTGTCTGAATGAAAGCCTTGTATTTAGTGCCTTCTTCTCGCAGCCGTGTCCGGATGACCTCTGCAGAACAGTGAAACAGAGCCCAAGGTTAACAAGGCCTAAGGCTTCCTGTCGAGAAACGTGCCAGGAAAGAGCATGCAAACCCCAGGGACACACCAACCGCCTCGTACCGACTGCCTGCCATGGAATCCTGTACACACTGCCCTTCAGGCAAGAAGCAAAGTTAAAGATTCCCTTTCATGTGGAATAACTGGCTTATTTACTCATTCAAGCTGCTACAGAACTAAATGCTCCACTGATGCTCACAATCAATATTGCTCTTCCGGTCCAACTGTGGTAACATCCACGTCTATCCAAAAAGAGTAACGCTGCTCAGCCCACAAGTGTTTCCCACCACTTGATCACGGAATCCCAAAGGCTGTGGGTCCTCAGCTAGATGAGGCTCCCTATTGAGAACAGAAGCATTGGGCATTCCGTTTCGTTTTGGCATTTTTGGAGTTGTTTTTAAAGTAGGAAGTCCCAATTATCAGCTACGTGGCTAACTAGGAATGGTGGGACCAATACTGAGAATGCCAGTGCGTCCACCACAGTAACATGCATTTGGCCATTCAAACAGCTATGAATTTTACAGGCCTAAACCCCATCGTTTGTCTTGGATTACAGACAACAGCTGTCCTGTTGCAGTCATAAATGGAAAAGTTAACATACCGTGTGGATAAGCAATACAAGAGGCACAGCCCTTGGAAAAAGCAGCAGCAAACATCAGTCCAAAGAAGTTTGTCGAGTTCCTTTCAGTCCCATTAGAAGAAGAAGGGGGCAGCTGGACTTCTTTTAAATGCTGTTTTAAACTTTCATAAATAGCAAAGCAGATAATGGTCTCAGAAATCCCGGCATAGGAGGCGGTCAGACCCCTATAAAAGCCACGGATACCTTCTGTCTGGTAAACATATCTAGCACACTGCAAAGCATTCATTGGTTTGGAACCCCTGACTCTAGAAAAGAAACAGAACAGAGAATACAATGAGTCCAGAAAAACAATTAATATTAAAAACCACTTCATGGCTTTTAATAGCTTTTATAACTACAGAAATGGTTCCCCACTAAGTTTTGCTCCAAAAAATCTTCTAGGAAAGCTGGACAGAGCAGGACTATCATGCTGACAACACACACTTGGCTTTGCTAAGTCGCTAATATATACTTGTAATAATGCTTTC
The DNA here is from genome assembly GCA_025345505.1 of Todiramphus chloris collaris. Lineage (NCBI taxonomy): Eukaryota > Metazoa > Chordata > Aves > Coraciiformes > Alcedinidae > Todiramphus > Todiramphus chloris. The sequence goes on from JANVCC010000174.1 coordinate 1,869,302, forward strand.
AGCTCAAGTTCTACCCAGTCTGTCAGAGTTCACACCAATGCTTTAAGAGACAATAAGTATTGAAGAGACACTGTTTGTGTTAAACTAGTAATCGCATTTAAAACCATCTTCAGCAGGCCAAGAGACAGAGGTCTGCTACATGAGAAATGATCCTTCATTTTAAGAGGCAGCACTCAGTTCAAAGGTGCCACCCTTTTAGGTGCTGGAATTAAGTCTTATAAATTATTTGTAAGTTGTGGTGTCTTAAAGGATCCTTCTTATCTGACCTAACATGTCCTTGCAGGAAGGAATTTCCATTCTAAGCAGTCACATTATTAACCGAGTCCCTGATTGCTTTGATACCCATCAGTGACTGTGAATCACTCAACTGAAAGATATTACTGACAAATTCCCTCCCTGTCTTCAGGAGGTATGCTTAACAGTAATGCAGTGCTGAAGAAAGCAAAAGAACATTAAACCTCTGCAACAGATTCTTATTGCCTCTAGAATGTTTGATGAAACTAATGTGGCTTCATTACCATTTAAAAGCATCACCCTTTCTGTTTACAGCTACCCAGCTGTGTACCAGTAACCATGGTTTCCTGCAGTAACACGTCTATGATCCAGGATCAGCACAAGTGATGCTGCCAAATGGGACACAGCCGGCAACATCACGCTCAGCCTCCCACACGAGCTCTTCTGACCTCCCCACAGTCTCTAATACTGCTGTATCAAAGCATTTCAGCCCATGATGTATTTACCCTCTACATCAACCCCTGAAGTACAGAAGATTCTGTAAGCAAGAAGAGAAAAATAGTGCTATACCCAACTTTATTTAGTATCTACAGTGAAACCAGAAACTTCAGCACTCAAGGCAACTTCCACATCTTTCTCAGTAGTAACTGTGCATCAACTGAAATAGGACACACAGAACCTTAACCCTTAGTCTGTCCAGGCAGAAGCATGCTGGCTTGAAAGGTGGAATTGAGAGTAAGGGAAACAACCAGGTAAGATCTATCAAAGTACTAAGAGCCATGAGTAAAAAGTGAAAGTTCCATTTTCCAGAGGCTCCCGTAGCCACTCAGTGGCACCCGATCTCCCTCAATCAGATACTTACTTCCGTTCCAGTTGCATTCTAGTTTTCACCATCCAAATAGGATTCATGAGGGAATTTGTGATAAAGGCTGAAAAACAGAAAAGAAAACCAAAAGTAAAGCTGACTGCAGGCCAGTGTATGGCCATGGAAAACAGGAACTCTATGCATGGTGCGGTGGGACAATTCTAGTTACCAGCTCTGTCCAGAGGTTTCAGAAGACATGAAGGTGCATAGCTTACAATCTCTCTCTTGCCAGAGAGCCATCCCATGTTACACTTCAGAAGGCATCAACCAATGGCCTTGGAATTTTTTAATGGACTCTTCCTTTTTGCATCTATTTTAATGTGTACTTCATGTCCCTAGACTGCTGTAGACAAGATACTTTCCTTCCTGACTGGGTTTTAGAGTAACAGATAAAAGGAAACCGCTGGGGGAAACACAGATGTGTTTGTCTTTTGTTTTCCCCAAGGCTCTAGGGGGTGCCATTGAGCCATCTCATTAGCAGAATCCAATTAAGAGGTTAGGTTGAGACAGATTATTTTTAATGATCACTCTGGTGACCGATGCTTGAACTACTGGAGTTCTTCCACAGTATTTTTCCTATAAGAACAAACTATTTTCCCCATCCTGGTAGGAAAAATGCAACATCCTAAAACAATCTGGCTAAAACCGTATCTAAAGTTTGCTGGTGTCTACTAATGATTTTTTCTTACATTCAGAGACACTAATTGCAGTTGTAAAAAAGTTCAAGCCCTGTCCAGTCCCTGCCTATAGTTTCCTAACTATTAAGAGGGACAGAAGAAGTCTTGTAGCAACAACAGCTTGGAATAAATACTTCATCTCTGAGCCACACAGATACCAGTGCATGTATTGCCTCCTACTGGTTAGGGGTTGGACACTGGGGTATTGCTGCAGACCACATGGAAGATGGAATTACAAACACCTACCTGCAGAACCCGCAGAGCAGACGTGCACGATGTTGCTGTTGGGCACAAAAATGCCATTAAATCGCTCTTTGGCTTTGGAGTAGCATGCAAAATAGACAGCTCTGGGGGGAGATAAAAAGAAAATACTGTAATACACACGATGTCAAATTTAGACACATTAATATTCTTCCCCTTAGGCCCTGAAACCCCAGACTTTCTCACCAAAGAGGCCTCCACGTGACTGTTTCCATGTACAAGGACACAGGCTTTGGGTTGTTTTTTTTCCCCCCTCCTTACACTACAGTCAGTGTCACTATCGGACTTGGCAACCACAGGGTAGAAATATTTTACTTTCACACCAAGTCTGAGGTGTCAACATGGTATTGCAGCCAAAGCAAGTTAGACTGGATCCCTACAGCAGCTCCAGCATCAAACACACTTTGTAAACTTGGGAATGACTCTTTCCCACCTGCAGCCTGTGTTTTCCGTAGTTTGGCATTCTAACTGCATTAGCTGAACCAAGTATGTCCAGATCACAGCTCCCTGAAGTGAACTGCTAGAAAAAGGTGGATATTGGTGGCTACAAGTTGAGAATTCTCATAAAGTAGCTTATTCCAGTCTTACAGAAGATTGGAAGATTGGAGCTGCGTGTAAAAGCAGGCAGTCCTGGATTTGGATCCCTGCTCAAAGATTACCTGGACAGAAATAGGATTCCCCACTTGCAGGGGGAACATCCTACCTACTAGGCAAGAGGCCAGAGCTGGTCCCATTTCAGGCAGAGAACATCTCTGCCAATTTCCCGACTGCTAACAAGTTTTAACATTTGCTAGACACAAACATCTTCAGCCCTGCCAAGAACGGGACAGTCACAGGCACACGTGGAAACCACTTAGGTGCCTGTAAGACTTCCAAATACAAACTTTGGAGCTACTTTTGTTGTTGCTATTTAAAATAAAAAAAATAAAGTGACAGACACACTCCCCTTTGGGGTTATGTGGCAGCAATGCAAATCTTCCCCCCTCAGACGCAGTTTTTAATGGGAGAAGAATTTAGGTAACCATGGACCAGACAGGAACTGCTCTTCCCTGGAATCTCGCTCCTTGCTTGGCATGAACTTTCACGCATTTGTGGGGAAGTAGCAAATCATATTTAAAACTCCCACAAATATTAATCCTACAGACTTCTCTGCAGTACTTCTCTTGTTTTCTCAAGCACATGGTAAGTGGCTCTTGCGATGACTTGGAATTTAAGCGCCTTATTTAAGCTGCTCCTTGTAAAGCAGATTTTTAGAAGTATTTCTTGGTATGGATACTGTGCAATATACATGCACAAATCTCAGTTCACAGATGGGATAACTTCACGACCCGTTCTTGTGAATCATGAATGCACTGCAACATTTGGGTTGGGACCTTAAACGTGTCTTTTCGCAATAGTTTAACTATTTACCTCGATGGTGCAACTCCAACCAAGTTTGGACCCAGCCCTCGGAAAAGTGACCTTGGTCCTTCTTTTTCCAGAATTGACCTTAAAATAAAAACAAACAGGGGAAAAAAAAAAAGGAATAGTATTTGGGTTAAAAGTTATCCTTTTTTTTTTTGTCAGACAGTCAATCAAAAGAACTGTACAAAAGCAATATTAATTGTGAAGCTCTTAGCTTTTAAGCTATGTACTATACTTAAAAATTGGCAGAATTATACATTACTGAATAAAACCCACTATACTATAAAACTCCTATGAACTACAGACAAATGTGTGTCATCTAGCACAAGGTTATAATTTCAGTTCTTTGAAAGCTGTCAGGAACTGAATTAAAGTTTCGTGGAGAATCCAGTGATAGCTGACTCTGATGAGCAAAGAATATTGTTAGCATTCTCTGTATCTAAGCAATTCAGAAGTTTGCTTATGGCACAAAGACACACAAAAAAAAGGAAACCTTTTTCCCTTTCACAATTACCTAGTGATGTGGTTTTTTCCCCAGAGTGAAAGTTCGTTGTGGCAACCACACTACAAGCTATGTCTCCCCAGGCAGTGCAGGGAAATCTGGTTTTGTGGGCATTCAAAATTTCACATCATCTTTCCCAAGTAAACTCCAGCTACAGAGGTACTGCTGGGAACGCCTGTCAGGAATGAAGCAGCTCATTAAAAAAAGATGTATCTTACAAATTCCCTGCACTACCAACAGCAGACATGTTTACAAGGACTAAAGCACTAGTGAACAGCCAAGTATTTATCAGTGAGAGCCAGGTGGAGTCCAGTAATCACTGGGATGTCAGTGCACAATCTGTTAGCTGCCCTCCTGACTGAACTCACCACGTGAAAACCATGCAAGAAACTGCAGATACCACCGGGTTCCACGGGTGGTTCACGTGCACCTGTTGGAACTGCCAGTTTTTCAGAATTTACCTTCCAGGTCATTAGCACTGTTGAGAATGTTCTCCACAGATTCCAAACCCAAGCTCATTGGCTAGAAGATGACATAGGAGCTTCTGAAACACTTTTTCTGCAGCAGAGTTGAACTTTCTGAGTGTAAACTAGAGGGCTGAGTTGTCTCCAAGGAGACAGATCCACCAACTACTTTTCTTTGTCACTTAACAGTCACGACTGCAGATTCCAGCTGGGGTGACTCATCAGAATCTTAAATGGATTAGACAAAAACAGCCTGTCCTTCTGGAATGCTTTCTATTCAGCAGCAGGCTTAACCTGTCCTCCCAGTACCTAACTTCTTTCTATTTACAGCAGTTAAGGGGCTTTCATACTCAAGACCTTTAACTCTTCCAGAGCAATTTAATCTGTAGGGCTGGAACAGCTGCTTCTTTAGTCATACCATTTTCCCAAACCAGAAGGTCCCAGTCATACCCAGTCTGGCAATGCATGCATGACTAGGATTGAGAAAAGGATGCAAGAGACCTAACCTCAGTCTTCATACATTTCTATTTTATCAGAAAGATCATAATCAGCATAGCATTATCTGTTCTTCATGGATGCTGCCTGCAAGGTAATGACAGTATAAATGTTTTGCTCTCACGTCTCAATCCTCTGCAATAAGAGGGTCTAAAACTTTGTGACACATGCAGCTGAGCAATTCCTGAAGTGAAATGAAATGAAATCATGATCACAGTCATCAAATTTAATGAGCTTAATAAATATATTAACAGGTTGACTCAATTCTAAACCATTTTCTTTCTCACTAAAAAAAAGACAACTCAGAAAAAGATGGGCCAAGAGGATGAATTAAGAGCCTTATGCCTTGAAGTTTTCACTTCCTTTAGTTAGAGCTGCCTAAAGTTCAATGCTGCAAGGTGAAAAGCTAGGGAGGGAAAAGGAGATAAAAATCAAAGGCAACTGGCACGACCTCCCATTTTCAGTCACGAATTGCTCTAGACTCACCTCTGAATAGACAAAGAAATGTTTGGCAGGGGAAAGAATCACTGTTTACAATACAGAACTCAAGTCCCAGAATGACTCTAGCCAGATAGTTCTGCAGAGAATTTGAATTAGCACTGTACTGTTATATAACTGTGCAGCTTCTCCCCAGGCAACCTGCCAAGTGTGTTGGCCTTACATAAAACCATTCAACTTGCTTTGCTAGTCATTATTTTCTTTGGCATTTCTGCTACCTGATCCAAACAGGGCCTCTCTGCATCACCCTGGGGTGCCCAATGATCCGAATAAACTCAATCCACTTGCATGAGCTCTGAACCACAAGCTTAGGGTGCTTTGATATGAAATACAGAAGTAGATTTGGGCTTCAGAGCTGCTGGTAAAACTACTCAACATTGTAAGCTAGAGGATTCCACATTTCTCTTTATGAATCCACATGTGAAAAGGGAACAACAGCTGGAGCAGCAACTGGTGCAGTCTGAACCACACAGAAGGCTTTTAACAGAGACCATAAGTAAGCCAGTTGTAGATAGGATTGGTGCATAATAATAATTGGCAAAGACAACATCTGATAGCAGAGGAGAGCATATTAAATCAGCTAGAGCTGAGACAAGATAAAAACTTCCAAGCCCCCGATCAGACGTTGCCTTTTAGTGAGGCTGCTTTTGCAAAAGGTGTCCTTCCCTCGCTGCCCTAAGTTTCTGTACCAGATCATCCACACAGGAGTGCAAACAAAAGTAACTTAAAATATACAGGGCCACCGAATTCTGGAGATTATCTGGTCCAAACTCAAGCTCAAAGCTGGGCCAGCTTCCAAGACAGATCAGGGGCTGACACGCATCACTAACTGCAGAGAATCAGAAACCTTGTTCCAAGGCTGGCGCGCTGAGGTGAACGAAAGGCTACAGGCTCTCACTTTTATATCTCCTTCCAAAGAGGAAGCACTTGAAGAGAAGAATTAAAACTTGCCTCCATCAAACAGGTAAATAGGATGGGCAGCAAAATCAACAAGTATCTCTAATAGCTACTCGAAGCAAACTGGGAATGGCTCCAGGAAAAAGCAAAAGACAGTGTAGATGGGTTATTCAGTCCTTCAATCATTTGCCAAGACTTGGCCCCAGCTAGTAAGGATTTCCTGTTCCAATGTTCAAAGGAGGCAGTAAACACAATTATTCCCAACAGGAGACAGAGGACGCTTCTCAGTACTGAAAAAAGAGAAAAAGCCCTTTCCTCCAGAATATGTGCTGTGCTAGTTCCCACAGGCTAAGGGATAGCGAGTTTACAGCGTGCCCTGTGTATTGATCCCTGGGAAGTCAGAATTACCAAAAAGCCTAAAAATGCGAGGGGACAACTTAAAAAGAACACCTCCAGATCCTTACTCAAATCAATTCACTTTGGAAAGCTCCTAAGCAGTGGAAACAAATTTCTGGGGAAGGGCTCACGAGTCCTGAATGTGTGTGTGTTTTCTGAAGAACAGTTTTATCTTTCTACTGCTGAGGGCAGAAGCCCAACTGACTTGAATCCTTCCAGTGCAACTCTGGAACAGGATTTGCAACAGATCACTGTTGTCAAGTAATTCTGTATGACAGGAGGAGCAGTACTCACTTGAGAACACTAAAGAGCCCCGGTGATACAGACGTTGGCCTGACCATTCCTTCACCACTGATGGTCCCCAGTTGGACTTGTGGGTAGTAGACAGCCCGGAAGGCCAGTTTTGAAGATTGAAGCCTAGTCTTTATTACCTCTAAAGGACACGTAAAGATAGCACCGACTGTTCCTCCGCATCTGCAAAAAACAATTTAAACAGAAGACAGAGTCAGGCAAACATAGCTGCAGAGACATGTGGCACATAAATAAATACAACTGAAGACTTGTCTCCAGTCGATCCGTGTTGGGAACAGAATATTTAGGAAGCAGGGCAGTTTTGGCATTAGGCAAGGGGAGACTGTTCACTGTTCCCAGGCTCTGAGGGAGGAGAGAGAAGGTTGAGAAACTGTTGTAACAATCACGTGTGGCAATGAGATTGGTAAACACAAAGACGGTACCCAGTGCTAACAAAAAAATCCCTGACTGACCATCTGCTGGTCCCATGTTCTGCCATAACTTGGAATTCTGCCTGTAAAAACTTCAGAGGCATCCATGTTTCAGAGGTTGTTGTCCTAAAGCAGACATACCCTTGGATGGATTTTTCTTATGGGAAGCAGGAAGCTGGTAGATGAGAACAAGCCTCTGGGGATTAGGACACTATAAGCTGAAAACACAGCAATATAATTCTTCACATTTCAGTGCTTATGATTAAAACATCTCTGTACAGATGTAGCAAATATCAAAACTACATTGTTAGGCGTTCTTAAAACCCATGACTATTAACCTTTTTTGGGGGGGGTGGGGAGTGGTGTGGTGTGTGTGTGTGTATGTGTTTGGAGGGAAGGAAGCTGCAAGGATGAGAGGGAGAGTGGGAAATTATTTCCCTAATAAATAGGTTCAGTTGTAGTAGGAAATACTTTCTTTGTTTACCCACGTGCCAAAGCCTGGGATTCCTTTGAAAATCTGTTTGTGATTTTCCTTAAGAAAACACCATGAGTCCAAAATTTAACTTGGATGTTTCTGTGCAGCTGTAATTTAAGTAGCTTTCCGTGAAAGGGAGATAAATGAAAAAAAAAAATTAAAAAAAATCCTATTCTTTGTCCTGTGCAGAAAAAAAGCATTGCTTGCTAGGATCATATGAGTTTGCAGGCACTAATTTTGGAACAGAGATCCATGAAAGGACATTCATTACAGGTACTAGAGACTATTTTCTAAAGTCCCATCCATCCATGAACTATTTTACTATGACAATCTTTTTTAAACACAAGGAAAAGGGCATTTAAAAACTGGCAGAATAATCCAAGCTGTACATATGAAGTACTTTATAAATGTTGTATCTGGTACATCTTATTCTGCTTGCTGGAACAGCATGTCTTCAATCAGTCAGTCACCATTCTTTGCCAAAACCCTGAAGCCCCCGAGCCTGCATTAACAGCCTGGCCACTCTGGCTGTACAACCACAAAAATTAAGGTTCTTTCTAAGGTTCAAAAGGACACCCCAGGCCACATGGCTGGGGAATACAACTACCTCCCTACAGCCTTCACGTTCTGCAGGATTCTGTCCAAGCATACAATCCCAAACACTATGCTGTTCAGATACAAGTGCATCTAAAAGAAGAAACTGTGTTTGCACCGAGACTGGCAATGTGATTTAACAGCATGCTTCAGTGAGGTTCTCCTCTAAGTTCTTAGAAGCTTCTTCCTCTTCCCTGCTAGGAGAGACAATCCGTACATTCAAAGTGACAGATACTGTAAGAAAGAGCTTTGTCTTGATCCCTTTTAAACCACTTATACTTTGACTCTAAGTCACAAAGCTGTTTAAGGAACTAGGTACACAGCAGCTGAAGTTGTGTCATTTGGCTCAAAAATGACAGTGTTCACAGAGACCTTATCAGGCCTCTGATTATTTTTGTGTGGGCCTCTGATTATTTTGTGTACTGAACCAGGGCTTGGACACAGCCTTCCCTTGTGTCAATACTACCCGAGGACATGGCTTCAGTTTATCCTTCTCTGTTTTGTCAGATGCATCTCACATTGCTCACGTGTTTCTGAAATTAGATCTTGGGGGGAAAAGTGAGGTCAGGGATGGCTTTTGCTGGAGAGCAAAACCTTTCATGTTCCCACAGCTCACTCTTACAGCATAAAGTGTTTTGAGGATCCCTCTTGTAGATCCCCACTGCCACTTTTCCTACTATGTGTATCTAATACAGACACAAGTACGTCTAATTAGCACCTTACTAATCAACATACTCGAGAGACACTGTAAGTCTGGGGGAACTCAAGGAAGAGAATTTGATTGCCCTAATTCCCAACTCATTTATCTACCAGTATCCCACCGTTGTGCACTCTGTCTTCAATCCTCACTTATTTCACATTTCTGAACATTAGAACAACGCTTTCACAACTCATAATTTAAGACCACTGAAACTCCATTTGCTGCTTCTGACCTACCAGCTGCTCAGGCCAGAGTAGCATCTTGCCATACAACTTTTTAGCCTCTCAGGCATATTCCCTCCAGCATCAGCTGTCTTCTTTTCTTCCTAACCCACTCCTTGCCTTTCATCCTTTTAGTCTGATAATCCAGCTAATGTATGCAGCCTTTAATATTTAAGTACCTCTAGCAATGCATATATAATCCTCTGACACTCAACACAGAGTTAATATCTGCATCATCAGTTTTAGCAGTTGAGAGTTTATGTTGTCAGTGTGACATTTAAGAAGAAAAAGCATTATCAACAGAGCAATTCTCAGAATGTCAACAGGGTGCATACATTATGTCCCCAAAATACTTATGCAGTAGATAGTTCAAGTAAGGACTTTGATTTATTTGGCAGCTATTTCAGATGAGCTGATTTTCCTCCTCGTGGGAATTCCACCCATCATACCCGGGTGTTGATCTATTCCCTGGAAAAATGCTTGAAAAATAGCATGCTGTGCATAAAAGAAACACTTTGTATTCCTAGGGTGTTCCAAATGCCTCCATCTGGGAAGAAAGGAGAAACAAGCAGCTTTCCTCAGCCACACAAAGAGCCATAAACCCTGAAAGATTCAGACCACAGATATGCAGCCAGATAAATGTGATCTAAGAAAATCTTCAGCTGCAATCAAAGCAAAACATCCAAGTCTTCCTACTGGTTTGAGTCAGGGTTGGGGTTTTTTATACAGTTTATGTATCAGTTTTTATACATCAGGGGTTTTTTATACTGCAGTTGCAGAGATGTTAAGCAGTGTTTACTGCACTAGGCTCTTGTGAAAATCCCACAACAACGTCTAAATCTGTCCTTAGTGGAAAGATAGAAACCTCCCTAGAAACAACACACTGTGGCACAGCATCTTCAACAGGTCCCACAGCAAGAATGCAACGAGAGGTTCCCAGCTCTGCTCTGTGGGTATCACAGGTACAAAATCTCTTCAATGTGAGACACTCAACAATTTACCTTGGTCTGAGAATATGAAATGTATTTTGTGTTTGAGGAGATACATAACGTACTATATGTGAACAGATGCAGAAAAATTATTTACTTCCACAAAAAGAAAACACTATTTTAAAAAAACCATGCCAAGGATGCAAATGTCAAAATCCATTTCCTATTTTTCTCCTCCTGCCAGCTTTCTATCTTTACAAAGTCCACCCTCAATATACCAATGCTGCCAGCTTTCTATCTTTAAAAAGTCCACCCTCAATATACCAATGACTTGACTTTGAAATAAACTCTCAGCACCCACAATTGATATAGAAGCCAAGAATCTTAATTAAGAGTAGGGCTTACTTCATCTGTCCTACATTTAATCACTGAGCGATATTCCTAACACTTTGCTCTTTGCCAGTTCTAGGGAGGGCACTGCAGCCTCCAAATACCACTTCTGAGGAAATCCCTGTAGTAAACAGCATTACTCCATCTGGAAAGACAACACCGAGTAACCTCTGCTGCAGCTTTTCCCAAACAATAAACAAGCAACAACTGCACTGTGCAGCAGGAACCCAGCCTTGTAAACACGCTTACATCTGTTGGGCAACTCGGGCACCGTTCTCTCTGCTGCTTCCGAAATCCACCCTGCCCTCAGAGTCATCTTCCCATCAAAATGCCAAGCCCCTTTGGTTTGTTGTTACTACTGTAAGACTTAAAAGGAACTAACAGAATCAAAAGGAAGCCAATGAGTCTGCCTAGAAGTCGGCCACTAGGAAATGGTCCTTTTCAACATATACAGATAACAGTGTATTTCTAAAATGCCTTTGCTGATGTAACATACATAGCAAAATATTTTCACTGCTGAGCTTCTTCTTTCATCAGATTTTATGGCGTGGGCACCCCTTACCAGTACTAAAAACTGAAATGTGTAAAGCAGACATGGCATGGAGCCTCACATCTAACATCATCTGGGTTTCCAGCTTGGCTGTCAGCTGCCTGGTCCAGCACCACTCCAAACACCTCCTGTATTTCCTACCACTCTTCTCACACACAGAGAAAGGTGCTTTAACAGCTCTGGCAACAGCTCCAAACTGATGTTTGATTTCTTGCTCTATCCAGCGAGCCCTAAAAGGTCCGCGTTCCTCGCTTGCAAAGCAGAGGCAATGGCATTAGTAGGTATGTCCACACACAAGGTATGGGAGGTCAGGGCCTTGAACAGGGAGTCGCTCTGAATTAAACTGTGGGTGGGTGTGTGGTGGACCAAATGCTTCAGCATTGGCTGGTGCATGAGAAGACTAAAGTTGCTGACTCCTTTTCCTTGCTGTACCATCACAGCAGGATAAACACTGGTACACTTCTCTGTGTCTCTGTAACAAGAGATGCACAAGAACAATCAGGTCCAGCAATGAACCTTTAAAGGCCTGTATACCCTAGAAGACCATCATTTTGTGCTGTATTTTCATTGCTGCCTTAGAAATAGATCAATCTTCTTAGACCAGAGCACTCAGGGGCTATTTTCTGCTGCGATTCCATTCTTTCCCCCATGGTCTCTCAAAACCAGAACAGACCTGGAGGCTTCCTAGGCCTGCTGTACAAAATGTTTGTTTACTGGGATCCTTCAAGAAGGTAGAGGGCATGGTAAATGAGTAAGAAAGATGCTGAGCACCCAGTATTAGATTAAAACACCAATGAGTTTAAAATTCCTGTTTCTGATGAGTTCTGCAGACGTCATTACTAGTGTACATTCAGGTCCAGCTTCTGCCACAGACTCCACGTAGTACTCTAAGGCAAGTGAGAGAGGCAGGAGAAAGAGAGGACTTGAAGCAACACAGAGTATTCCAGTCAGCAGAAGAAGGGCAGTGCCTCTGAAAAAACTCACTTTCTTGGGTTTGATATTGTGTGAAATGAACTTATTGCTCCAGGGACGTGTCAGAGGAGAAAGAAGTCTTCTGTTCAGCAACAGAATAACAAATGGTCTACTAAACAGATTTAAACACTAGATTTCACCTTGGCTTCCTAACTGCTGTGAGATGACAAGCACTACAGAACATCCGACTGCTTAGATAATTTAAGCCAATAAAAAAGATGAAAACAGAAGACTTCTGATAGGACACAAGTGCATACAACAGCACTTACTATCTGCACATGTTTGGTCTTTTTTTAATTTAATTTACACCACTAAATAATTTTACTGGACTACTGTTGAAATGACTGTAATAAGCTAGTGAACAAGGCTTCTGGGGAGGGATTTTGGTGGGTGGAGTTATTACTTTAAGCTTTTAACACAAGAAAAATAAGCAGTTTACAACTCCTGGCAAGAACTTAAAAGAAGCGGCCTGGCACTCCAGCTCACTTGCTCAGAAGCACCAGGACCTTCTCTAACTCTCCCCCATCCCTTTTCAATACAATCACATGGCTCAGGCAGCTGAGCCCCCTCTATTAACTGTCACCCGCTCAAAGCTATTAAAGTGCTGCCCAAATACCCTCCTTTACAAAATCCAGCTACGGTCCATCAGGAACGCTCAAGCTTGCTGTCCGAACGACGCTCCTCGGATGACATCCCTCAGTTCCTGCTTGATCCAGCAGGAGCCACATCCGAGGGCTGGATTTGCCGTGTTTCGTTTACCAGAGCGGGATGCCGCAGCTGTGCGGACTCTGAAACGCGATCCAGCTCAGCGCCACACCACCCAGCTGACCCTGCCCGGCGCTGACCTCGACTCACACCGCGCTCCCTGCTGACCCTTCCCGCTCGGCTTGCGAAGGATGCGTTCTCTAACAGCGGCGAGGCAGCCCCGGCCCTGCCTCCCGCACGCAGCAGCGCGGGGAAAGCCGCACGGGACGGGCAGGCAGGGGACACGCAGCTCTGAGGGAGCCGGCGGAACCACGCGGCCCGCGCTCGGGGCCCGCCGCCCGTTGCCAGCCGGCGCGTGACGGGGCCCGGAGGTCGCAACCCCCCCCCCTTTTCCCTCGCCCGAGAAGGCGACCGGGCACCCCCCCCATCTCCGCGGGGCCGCCCCCGGCCGCACTCACCCTCCGGCGAAGAGGTGCAGCAGCGTGTTCTCCTGAGGGCCGCCCGCCATGGCGATGGTGCCGGTGCCGCCGCTGCCGCCGCGCGCTGGGGCTCGGGCTCGGGCAGCAGCCGCTGCAGGCGGAGGCCGCGCCGCGGCGCGCACGTAACGCCGGCGGGCGGTGCGCGCTGCGTCACGCGTCCGCCTGTGACGTCACTGGGGGAAACAGCGGCCCCGCTCCCGGCCCCGCACCCGGCCATTCTCCCGGCCCCGCAGCCCCTCGCAGGGCGGCAGGGTGCGCTGAGCGGCTGGCGGAGGGCCGGGCGGACGCCTCCTGCCCGCCAGCAAACCTCGGGGAGCGACTCCTGGAGCAAGGGGGGGGGCGGTGCGGCCCGGGCAGGTGCCGGGCAGCCCTTCACACCCTGGAGGCTTGACCTGAGCGACAGAGGAGAATCCGCCTCAGCCAGGAGGCAGAGGAAAGGAAGGAGAAATTTGCCTTCCTGGACAACAGGGAGCGGGAGGGAGAGGGCGAGATGTTCGGGCAGGAAAGGCCCCGGTCAGCTGTTCTAGGGGCACAAGGTGGGGGGGAAGCTGATCCTGGCAGGCCAGAGCTGCGCAGGCCGTGTGAAAAAGGGCGGGCATTGGCAAGGGCAGTTGCGGAGAGAAGCAGCTGTGCCTCCTGGGCACCAGGGAGACGGAAAGATCAGTTTAAGTGCTGGGGCATACAGGGCCCCGCAGAACACGCACAGGGGATGGGTGTCCTTTCCCTCGCTTAGTTCTGCTCTGTCGCCATGCCCTTGCTCTTTCCCTGCCCTTAGCTGTGCACGTTGAAGAATCTCTTGCAGCTGCCAGCTGGTAACTGGGCAATGGGCTTTTCTGTAAGGCGAAGGGCCGGGCAGGAGCGAGAGCAGCTGCCAGATGGGAGGGAAGTACCAGGGCCTTGTCTTGGGTGGCAGCCCGTGGGGGGGGCGTGCAGGAGGCGTAGGCTCAAGACAGCCACTCACCAAACAGCTGCTAAGAAAAGCCCCTGGACAAGGGTTTCTAGCAGGGCTGCCTGTGATCCAAGACCTGGAGAAGGCTGTGGCCAGAGCGGTGTTGTTTTTAAACGCGGCCTTTGGAGCCGGTTCACTGCCTGGCGTGCCAGGGTTAGGTACACACAGGGGAGCTCCTGTTACAATTCTCAGCATTAAAGCTGTAGGGCCTGATTTCACTTTCTCTGTCCCCATGTGGGCTAGGCTGGGGGAGGACAGATGAAGGTGAGCAAACCTGATGCTGTTTATAACTTCGTTCTAAGGTAACCTCTGCATCCTATGGCCCCGCACTAATGCAAAGATGGGCAGCAACAGAAAATAGCCGTAGTGGCAGATGGCAGCCCAGCACCTCCCTGTCTGCCCCCGTGTGAGATTTACCAGGCTGGTGAGGACTCCTTTAAATACTCAACTCCCACAGAAGCATCTTCAGTCACTTTATGCCCCTTGGAACTGCCAGAGACATGCTGCAGCCACTGAAGTTTGGCACTTGAGCTCTCGTAATGTATGTGGGAGCAATTTAGGAGACATCTGACTGTGGGCAGCAGGGCTGACAGAGCTGACTCCTCAGTCATCACATCTACAGCCCAGCATAGCAATTTAAATGTTCACAGATTGCAGTTAAATTTAATACATTGCAGCAGCTAATGAAGGTTTATTAGACAATTACCAAGACTGCCTACATGTGACCACTTTTCTGATTAGTTCTCTATTGCTGTAGGGTACAAGACCACACTAAGAATGTTTAGGAAAAAGTTGCAATCTCTTGAGAGTTTGTGCAACGTCCCTAAAGTAGCTACAGGGTATTTATGGACAGCACTGCCTCTAAAGGGGGAGGACTTCACCATAGCATAGCACTATACTGGCTGGAACCAATATTTTGATTAAAACTACCTTTTCCAGCTAATTGCTCACCTACACTGGAGACACTGCTGAACGTGAAGACCCGTCCTGGTGACAGGAGCACGGAAGGGGGGGGTGGTGGGTTTATCAGGCTATCATTGTCAGCTTCTGAAAATTACATAAGGTGACAAAAGGGCTCTTTCAGCACCAAACCCGAGGTTAGCAGGGCCTCGGATAGCTAAGTGATCAACAGCTTATGGTTTTGCATTTTACTAGGTGATCAATTATCCGTGGAATTTACTGTTTACCCTATTTGCCATGGCCAGCGGCATAAGTGGAAGCCGTAAAAGACACTAATTGTCCTGCTAAGCTCATTAAGGAGCTTATTACACGCAATTCTAGCTGTGTATCTTGACAGGGCAGCCAGAATGTGCTCCAAGCTGCAGGAGAAGCCTGTTTGCCTGGGGACCACTGTCACACCAACATAACAGCAACCAAGATACTGGTCCAGATATCTGTGCCACCTGCTTCTGCAATGGCTGGAAACTTATTCCTGGAGCAGAGGTCCAGCCTGGTTTGTACGGGTGGGCCAGAGGACGTTGTGTACATTCACTGGAGCGATTCAGAAGCGAAATTTGTTTATCGTTCCTTAGCCTGGGAGGGTTGTCTATCTTCCAGGCCAAAGGATACAGCAGCCCTGCTTGCCTTTACCTCTCAGTGTCCAGCAGAGAGCACTGTAAGAGCAGCATTAGAAGCAGAGCCACCTCAGAGCAGTGGGAAGTTTGGCATATAAGGTCAGATCTCTAACGGATCCTGCACATGTTTTCTGACTGTGCCTCCAGCTTTGCCTATATATGCCTATGATCCCCCCTGGGCACTCTGAAGATACTCTGTCTTGGGGCTCCTGTTCGTCCTCACAAAATACATCTCAAAGGGGAAACGGTTCTAAAAAGTTCAGGCATTGATGACTTTTTCTGAAGCTCTGGAGAAGTAAGGCACTGTTTGAGCACCTCACTTGTTTGAGCCAGAGAGAAGACAGCTTCCTGCCTGCCATCACCTTTCCTTTTGTTTTCCTCAGCCAGGTGGAAGGAGGAGTTCTGTTTGCTTGCATCCACTTGCCTCAGCAGCTGTACAGATGGTCTGCACCGTGGGCTGCCTCCCCTTCCCCAGCATCATTTTCTAGTATTGTTTTGAAATCAGGAAAAAAAAATTGACACGCTCTAACACGAGCCTACTGGGCATGGGAAGCAAGGTCAATCTCTTCCTTGCTGCAGCCATCCATTGAATTTGAGTTCTTAGAGTACCCCACGCTGTGATGTGTCTGCTCTTCCACCACACAGTGCACTTCACGGCTGGAGCTGAGAGGAGGAGCACTGCAGAGCACAGGTGTTCAGTGCAGGAGATGTGGCTGCAGGCAGGGGAATCGGAGGACCACAGGTTTTGTGTCTACGCCATGAGGGTATCAAAGCACCAGGAGACTGGCCCAGATCTGGGAAAGCACTACATTCCAGATGCTGGTTTTACAGCATCTTGAGTATTTCTAGGGAATTTCACGAGGATAAATGTGCACTGAAGTGTTGTGGCCTCCACAGATCAGACACCGCAGGAGCCACATCAGGGGAAGTTTCTAAATTACTCCCTTGCCAGTACAGCATGAACCCAACCAGGAAAGGGTTGAGCTGACTATTCTGGGTACTTGTTTTGTCTGGTGGCTTCCTACAAACTGGAGCAAGGACTCACCCTCACCAGCTCGTTCCACATCATTAGCAGCTGGCAGCTTCCCAACCATTACCAGCATAGTCTGGATTTCACCCAGCAACTTTGAGATGAAAGACATTGCAGCACCACTTCACTCACTGCTTTAGGTCCCCATCCAGCTCCCACTAAAGTCAGTTACTCTTTTTCCACTGAGTGCAGCTGGAGCTGGGTCTGACGTTTCTGCAACAGTCCTGTCCCAAGTCCTCAGCTAGCTGAAATATTGGTGAAATGGTCCAAGACAACAGATAGATGCCTGTGACCCAGCTATTTTCTGGCATTCAAATTAAAACCAGCAACACTGTCAAGTAAGAGCATGAAGAATTATGGGGTTTTTTTCCTGAAAACACTGAAGGTCTCAACTTAGAGCAGCCAAAGCACCTGAAAGGAATCTAGAAGGCTGCATTAAGTGGGTGTCTATCAGGAGGCTGATACATATGGGATGCTCTCTTCTTTCCAAAGTGCATCCCTGCCAGGAGCACCAACAGAGAAGTCCCTCTGGTGCTGATGAAGATGCTGATAGTACTCAGCTGCTCTAAGAATGGATGAGCTCAGATTTTGGCAGGAGCCTTGGGAGAAGACTATGTCTAAAAGAGTATCGAATGCCCAGAGGTGTAGGAGCATGCAAGACATAGATGTATTTTTACAAACGTAGTGAGGAGACACCTGGCTATGCTGTCAGCAATAGTTTGTTAGGAGTGCTCTGAGTGATATAATGAACATCCTAAATGCTGTAAAGTATACACCCTTAATTTCTCCAGTCTCATTATGCAGTGATTATTGACTCCTCCTGTTTTACACAAAGACAATGAGCAAGCAGACATGAGACGAGGGCAGACAGTGCCTTCCCAAAGGTCAGCAGTCATCTGTTGCAACACGTACTGCCTCCCCGTCAGCTGAGCTCAGATCCTACAAGTGGAGGTCCTGGTTTCTTGCAGGACTTGGCCACTGTTACTAAACATCTTGTCATTGCTAAAATGACCTTAGTTGCTCTTTCAGGGCCAAGACACCAAGAAGCAGCTACCATTTTAAATACTCTTTCATACAACCACTGCAGAGCTGACCCAAGACCCGGAGCAGCAGCCTGTCAGCACAGGAGCAAGAAGGGCATTCAAGGGAATGAAACTGGATAAATCAAAACTGGCAAAATAAATTTTTTCAACACTAACATGGAACTGGAATGAGGAGCTTGTGGTGAGAGGATGCCACTGAAGTCAAGAATTTAGTCTTTTGGATTTTCTCTCTAGAAGAATAGGAGGTGCAATCAGTCAGAATGGGCCCCGAGGGTCCTTGGTTATTGGAAGACTGTTAGAAGATTGCCTGTGCACAGCCTGGCTCAGTGCTGCTGAGATGTGCCAGCCATTGACTGTGGGAAGACCAGCTCTGCTTCTGCTATGAACATAAGAAAATGCTGGTGACTTTATGCTGTGGGCAAGGATGACCTGTAGCATAATGCTGAGACACCTCAGTAGGTTTCACTACATGAAACTCCTGAGCCTTTTCTCAAGAGCCAGCATGACTGAAGCCAGTGGGTGAGCAGAGCCCCCCTCCCCTTGGCAGTTCAGTGCAAATAAAGCCTATATAGCCAAATATGGGCAGGAAGACTCCTGATTTCTGGAGAGCAAAAGGGGGAGCAATGGAAAAAGAGTGGCAGCATCCCTCTCAGAGCCCACTTGTCTCTATCCCCATCGCAATCTCCTCTGCAGGCAAGACGAGGTTTAATAGGAAACATCTGGGAGGAGAGTCTGCAGTCAGGGCTCCAGGATGAGCAGTTGAAGCACTAAGGCGCTACCTGGACCCCATTCAGAAGTGAGTTCAGGGATCAAACATCTCATGAATGGGGTGGGGAACTTAAAAGGTACAGGCTCCAGTTTGGTGATTCCCATCCTCCCAGGGCAACATGCCAGTTTGAGAGGAACATTCCAGCTCTAGCATAACAAAGCGGGAGAGACACTAACCGTACCCTGCATCTTCCATGCAATATCTCTTTCCCTCCCTACCCAAATTAAATTGTTAGAACTGGACTTATAATAAGTCATTAACATTCCAGGGTGCTAGACCATTCCGTTCTCAAGCTCTGCAACCTTGAGGTGCTTCCATGAAGCTACATCTGCGAGCAGTGCACTGACAGCAAAATCAAATGCCCTTCAAGTCTGGTAGAGCTGAAGACTGACTTCAGGGCTGTAGCTCAACCCCTCTATGGAATTTGGTGGAGGCAGATTCTCCGGCCTCACTGAGGACACAGCCAGGGCTCTCTACTCTTTTACAGTGTGTATGTACAAATAAACCCTTATCCTCCTTTCTGCTCCATCTTTCTTTCACTGTCTTTCCTTCTCTTTAGAATTTCTTCCTTTTGCCCATCCCAAGAACAAAGCAACCATTGTCAAAGCCCATCACTCTACACTTAAATAAAGTCCAGCTAAATATCGGACTTAATAGGCAAGGGACAGCTGTAGAAGAGCAACTGAAGAGAGTGAAGGGCTCTGTCCTGGATACCAAAGAACTGGTCTGGCGTGTCACAGACAGACCCTTGGATGATGAAATGCCACAACCAGAAGCACTGAATAATAATATCCCCAAAGCTGGAGAGGCTTTGTATCCACACACAATCACAACCATGGCTATTTTATCGCTCTTTTAGTATATCTGTGGCTTTTTCCTCTCTTTGTAACTTTATTGCAGAGCTAGGCTGGTTTTACTCAATAAGAAATGGTTTCAGGAATGCTCTGCAGCTTCCCACTCTCTTCTCAACCTGTGAGCTTTTGCTGCAGGGTGGATTTTTATAAACAAGTCAGCGCGCATTATTGTAACTCCACATTTCAGCACGGCTGTTGGACGAGCAGAGACTGAAGTGCCCACAGCACAGAGCCATCCCCTGGCTCCCTGTTTCACTTGCCATGACCCAGAGTAAGTGGCACGGTAACAGAAGGGCTGGGCTAGCCACCGACCAGAGGCATTTTGTAGGTAGATTTCTGCTGCAATTGCAGAGGGCCTGGATCTGTTCTGCTCTGCCTCTGTCCTGCATGTGGTTAAGAAAAGAGGAAATTAACACAACAGAGACCTTGAAATAAAAGCGGTTTATATCATCTCCTATAAAACAACACATAAATCCCTGCCCTCCTGCTCCACCCCTCACATGTTTTTCATTTTGCTGACTGGCTGAAAAAGAGAGAAGTGTAGGGTACAAAGCACATATTCGTGGTGGGAGAGGCTCCCCCCTTCCCTCTACGCTTCCTACTCACACCTTGTCCTCATGCCTACAGCACGGCATTCTTCTGGTGAGCAATCAAACCGTGGAGGAATTCAGCATCTGTCTACCATTTGCATAGCTCTAATTCCTCCCACTCAGGGATTTCTGCCCCTCTGCCAGCATCCTCAGCTGGCCTTGCCCACTGCTGGGGAAAGCACTCTCTTGGGCCAGGCTGCTGGGACTTCTCAGCCACCAGTGTGAACCCACAGGTAACTGGAACACTGGACCACCAGCAAGGCCCCCAGCACACAGATCTGTCACTCCAGTGATGGCAAGGAAGGCCACCCCAGACTGCTGCCTACAGGACCCCAGAAGGGTTTAGGATGTGCCTTCCACATACCACCCCTACCCTTGGAGAACTCACAGCTCTTCAGAGCCATTCATCCCCCACGATGATGCAGCAGCCACTAGGGGTTTCCAAAGGGAGCAACAGAAAATTTAGTTCTGGCCTGGAATTCATGGTCTCTTTTAAGTAGCTTTTCTGAGCAGAAAGTCTCTGGTGCCTGAACATCACTGGAACATCCAAGGTGCTGTAGAACACTGTTAATTACTTTCAGTAGAGTTGGATAAACAGAATTGGTAATGCTTCGGTTCCAGCATTACAAGTTTTGCCATTGCAGAGAAACTGCAGCTCAAGAAATTGTTAGATCCACATTCTTCATAGTTAGGGGCCCAATGTCCTCTGAAGCTCTCAGGAGCTGCAGTGCTGTCTGTCCTTGCTAGCACAGACACTAGCTCGGAGCCTTTCTTTGCTAACAAGAAAGAAAACACAGGCAGCAACTAACTTCCAAGATCAGCTAGGTTTCATTCCTCAACTCCCACATCCACCCCCTAGCACTCCTCACCAGAAAGGATGACCTGGTGTAATTCCAGGAGCTGGCCCAACAGAGAGGAGTGCAAAGCCTGCCTGACTTGCACAGAAACATGGTTGCCTGGTTTTGTTGTTTTTTTTTTAACAAGATCTGGTAGGACAAGCTCCAGGCAGACGCCAAGAACATGTTGTTCAGAGTCAAAGATTTGGAGCAGGTTTATTCCCCGTGTCCCCTCCCTCACTGGGTGGGGACCTACACCAGCAGATACCCATTTTCTCCAACCAGCTGGTGAGATGAACTGTCAGTCCTGGCCTGTGTCAGGCTGCAGGTCCAGCCCTTCTGGGAGAAAAAGCTAACCTGGTAGTGACTGTGTGCACATGGGAGCCACTCAGACAAACACAGTTCAGACCAAGATTGCATGCTGGGAGAGAGAATGTACTTTTAACAGCTCACAGTACAATGGCTTTTGCATTTTCCACTTCTCCCAGAGCTGCTGGCTCTCATTCTGTCTTTGGCACTGGCTGTCCAAACCAAACCATCTATCCACTACACTGCGTAAGCTGCCATCCTAACACCCAGCTTTTGCTGGCCTACCAAGTAACATCTGCTGGTGCTTCCCTCAAAATAACTTACATGTTTGCTAACTATAGACTTTACCATAAATTGATTCAGCACATGCATCTGCTGGCTAACTGGGGACTTCTCCAGGCTCTTCTTGAAATTCATGCCAGTCACCTCCAGAAGCTCTCCTTCAGCCCAAGCTCTCTTTTCTAACATGCTGACCAAGCCTATCCATGAGGGACTGGGTCCTAAATGCCACTGCAGTTGTGACACCTTTTTACCTGATCCTTGGGGTTCTGCTGCAGTTTTAATACCATTGTCAAGACCTACATGGTTCACAGGCTAAGAGGATAAGGCAGGTAAAAGAAAGGTGACTATTCCTATTTTATGGATGTTTAGAGATGCCTGCTGGAGTTGGCAAGTGGCTGACTGCAGAGTAAGCCAATGTGTGATCTTACAGCATGTTGGCTACTGTGAGAAACACGCCCATTGCTAACCTCTGACTCCACGGAAATCTCATCACTTGGTGTAGTTCACATTGTCACCTCTGACTGAAACAATGAGGAAAGGCAGAGGATGAGAACGAGTTAAGAGGGAAGGGGAAGCAGTATAAGCAGATTTTAGAAAAATAAGTCAGTCACTGTGCTCAAGGCAAACAGCAGCCTGTTGATATATCCCACCCAAAGGGGACCGAAAAAGTGATCTCATGCTGCTCGTCAAACATAACCCCATCCCTCCCATGACTCCCTAACACTACAGCTCCGTCTGTCTGGAAGCAAGGCCCCCTGCACCAGGGCCTGCTTTACCACAGCCAGAACACTGCTAGTCATTTTTCATGACTGTGTATTATACAACCTACCCTGGCCCAGGCATTTTCCTTCTAGGAGCTGCAAACAAATACTAAGTCCTGCCCAGTAACACGCACATGATGCAGAATGGTTGTGTGCTTAGGTACACGCTTGTGTCATTCTATACACACTGTGCAAAAAGCCTTAATTCTTCTTGATATTGCTGTTGTGTCTAAAGACCTAACGATGGGCCTGGCTCCTCGGTGTGCTGGGTGCTGCACAACCAGACAAACAGGAGGAGCTCTGCCTCAGTTTTGCTGTTCAGTTGTGCATAATGCCCTTAGGTAACACAATCCAGACAGGCAGGGCAAATGGCAGCGACCATCCCAGCAGGAGCTGATGTGTCCTGTGCATCTGATGAACTGTGCAAGAACTGACCAGAGATTATCACTTGGGCAGGGAGGGCTGAGCTGCAGAGTCTCAGTCCCTCTTATCCAGGAGCACAGGCCCAGAAGATACAGCAGGAAGGCTGCCACTTTCTCCATAGACTGCTGCTCTTTCCTCCTTCCTTCCCATTTCTGAGGCGTATAAAATTCCGGGGCAGCTTTCTGCTTCCCATTCAAGCCAAACTTTTGTCACAGCAAAGCAAGATGCCCATCCTGTTTGAGTCATACTCATAGTACCCAGTCTGCTTCCACACAGAACAAGCTCTTACTCTGTCCCAGCTACTAGCACACATACCCATATACCCATTGACAGCACTGGACCAACACTGGCAGAGCAACAACCTGCCCTACTGCTTTCTGTTTCTTTTGCTCTTACTTTCAAGGATGAACCCAAAAAGTAACTTGTCATTGACTAAATGTTAGCAAAGCTCTTGGGTGGAAGGGACCCAGAGACTGTAAGGGGTGTGCCAAGGGGCTGTACTGCCTCGGGGATCTTTGGGCAACAGTCTGTGTGTAAAACATTTCCCTTGGAAGTGTTTCTTGGAGCCATCCAGAGTCTCATTAAAGCCACAGACAGCACTGAGAGGTGACAGGCAGCAGGAAGTGGCTGGGTGTAAGGCTGCAGGAAGGCACCTGAAAGGACCAGGACACCACAGTGTCTCTGCCTGGGAATAGTTTGTCAAGAGGTCTGAACACTGGTTTAGCCTCAGCCAATTTGGCTTGCACAAGTAGATTTTCACTGAGGATTTTATGGGGCTCCCTGGGACCAGGGGCAATGGCAGCCCCCTCTCCCCCCACCTCATCGCCCTGACGCTAAGTTATTTTACAATTATTATCTGAAGTCAGTGTTTAGCTGTTGCCCAGGTAACAGCTCAAACATGCCTCACCTCATGGCCTCCCTGCAGCTTCGCATGGCTGCTGGAGAGCTGGGAAGCAGATTTAGTGCCAGGCACTGAGGAAATGAGCTCTGCAGCCTCCCCAGGACATCCCAGAATATTGGAGAGCTTGGAGGAGAAACATCCCCAGCCAGATTCCTGGGCAGGCACCTCATTCAGCACACAGCGCCTGACACAAAATCCACAGCATCCCCTCCACCCCTCACACCCTTCGGTTCCTCCAAAGACACGCAAGCCGATGAGGCAAATGCAGTCCAGTTCACACCACTTCCACTGGTACCTCTCCCCTGCCTGTAAATGCAGGCCCCATGACATAGCCTCTAGAAAATATGTGTCCTCTGACACACACACACTCCGTACTTAAAGCCAAACATATAATTCTGCAGTACACGCTCTGTCCTCCTGAGCCACAGCCTGAACTGAGATACAAGGACTCAACACACAGCCCGTCAGTCCATGCAAGGGGTTAAGGAGCTGGAATGAAGGCTGTGGCAGGCACTCAGCAATGCTGCACTGCTCCTGCAGGCACCTCACTGAAGGAAGGAGGAATATCATCTAAATAAAGCACAGAGTACCAGGCTGCAGCCTTTGTATCAAATGTGCTCAACCCCCAAGTTCTTTCTGTACTGAGGCTCAGCCTGCTACCGGGAAACAAAATAAACACATCTGCATGTTGCTTGGTACACCATGGCCCAAACAAAGGTGCTGCCAAAGGGGCAAAGGGGACTTGTAGTGATGGTGCCTCACACGTATTTCTGACCTAACACACAAGGAAACAAAGGGCAAGCCAGGTTACAGACAATAACTCATAGGAGACAAGTGCTGTGCCCCTGGGGGGCAGGTCAGTGCTGGAACAGGGGTCAGGGGACACGTCAAATGGGGCAACCATAGCCAAACAGCAACTTCACTTCCTCTGTGCCCATAAATCTACAGAACGTTTTGGGTTTTTGTGGTTTGGGGGTTTTTTGTTATCTCTGGGGCAGCAGTTGCACTGTAGCTCACACTTCATCTGGTGGCTGCAAACAGCCGCGCTTCCTGCCCAAGGATGCTGTTACAGTTCAGTTAGGTGCTCTCAGCATCCAGAAAACCTTTTTCCTTTTCTTTCTTCACCTATTCCTCTTTTTCTCACCCCAAGTCATTAAGTGAGGGGTCAGTCCCTGAGCAACTCAGAACGTATGCCTTTGACACCCTGGAGACTCACTGTGAGGTTATGGGACAGCAACACCAGCTCAGGATTTGACACCTATCCTGAATCTTTAAGTGTAGTAGCACTTGTACAACACATCAGGTCTGACAGGGGCCAGATCTCACATCTTCTAGGCATAAAAAGCACCTGTCAGGTATTCTAGAGAAAAGTACGCAGGAATCCAAGGTAACACCTTTTGTACTGACTGGGTGGAAAATTTTCCCCAGCAGAAATAATCACTGCTTGGCTACTTACTCCCTGTCAGGTACTGGCAAAGCAGTCCTTGGGAATTCTTCATTAGTTTTAAATACCGTGAGATGATGGTGGGGTTCCAAAGAATATCTTTTTGAACTGTTATTCAGTTCCTTTTACTGTCCCCCTGCTGGGAGCCTGAATATGAGGGAATGTTTAACTCCATGAATGGAAGCAGTTTTCAGATTACTGAAGAGCCAAGTGATTTTTGCCAGTACAACTGCAATCAAGTTTGCTTCAGATGTTTCTTTGCTTTTTAAGACTAACCTCAGAGCGATCACACGAGCTGTGTGGGCACAAGCACAGCGCAGGGAGGGAAGTACCAGTATCCTCTCCAGTTTCACATGGAAGATGAGATTGCTCATGCATGTCTTCATGGTCCAGTGGGATTTCACCAGTGTTGGCACAAAATAGATTTACAGCCAGTGCTCTGAAATGAGATGTGATCTTCTGTCATTCGTCCATCACATAACAGCCCACAACATGCCAAGAGTGCTCTCAGCATCCAAACAAAAGTCGGGAGTAGGAAGGAGCTCACATAGCCTCCCTTACATAGATACACACAATCTGGCCTTAAGAGGCTCGCTGTTCTTACTCAAAACATGTCTTATCATTCAGATGTTGCATGGGGAAATACATCAGCTTTGCTTGTGACTCTGTGTTCACCAGCAGAGGTTCCTGCTGCAGCTACATCAGCACAGCCTTAACAGGCAGCTAATGCTTGCTTGTTCTTCCTTTCCAGCTCAGCCCTGCAGCAGTTCACCCCCCAGCCTGGTACCTCAGTTTGTCTTCTCAGCCCAGCTTGGACGTGTCCAGGCTAGTGAAGGTGAGCCTGTGATGTTTCGGGCCTCTTGCACTCAATGGTGCATTGAAGCACATCAGG
Organism: Todiramphus chloris collaris; assembly: GCA_025345505.1. Classification (NCBI taxonomy): domain Eukaryota; kingdom Metazoa; phylum Chordata; class Aves; order Coraciiformes; family Alcedinidae; genus Todiramphus; species Todiramphus chloris. The sequence continues at coordinate 1,895,389 of JANVCC010000174.1, forward strand.
AAAGGATAAGGTCAGGTATTTCCTTTGGGCTGAGTGCCCAGTAACTTTGGAGCGGGGGAGGAAGAGATTTTCTAAGGCCCCTTCAGAAAGCGGGGCCAGTGTTACTCGGGCATGACAGGAGGAGAGAAGTCTCTTGCCAAGGCCCCTCTGGAGCCCTGATTAAACACATTGGGGCACCTCCTTTGTGCTAAGAGATGAAACTGCTCCTCTCATGAACTTGGGTACCCAATGCCAAGTTTAGATACAGTCTAGACACAGTAGCATATTTATAACCTTGGCACATGACGTGGCAGGCAGTGGGGTACAAACAACATTCAGAAACGATGAGGTGCAAAGTTATTTATACATTAGATTGCTGAATGTAGAGCATGACAGCCCCGAGGGCAGAAGTCACAACTTACTGGAGACAGGAAAAACCTGCCCTCTCCTGAGCTGCAGGCGAGTCTCTATTCAATCACAACAAAACTGCCCATATTCAACAGGGAACATTCACAGTGAGACTCTCCTGCCAGTTTGCCACTGTCCAGCAGATTAAGGGGCAGCAATTCTCTCACAAGTCTAAGAACTGACTAATTCATGACAGTAACAGAAGTCAGCACCTTGAACACCAGAGAACAGGAGTGCAGTGAGTCTGCAGGCTACTCAGGCTGTGAGGGGCTGAGGCATTCATTGATGGATATACAATATCAGCAGCTCCTTGCAATTAATTCCATTTTATGTGACACAGATGCAGTCCACTGTCGAGCAAGCTTTGGGTGACTTTGTCCTGAGCTGACAATGTCAGATGAAGATCTACTTGAGGAAACAGAAGAGTTACGGAATTATTTGTTCCAGAATCTTAGACTGTTCACAGATAAAACTGATCTAGTGAAGGTTTAATATCTATGGACCCCTTTGAGCTCCTGGGCTGAAATGGTTCAGAAGCACAATGTGTTATTATTTGCCTAGGAGTCTGAGCTTTCAGCCAGCTCTCTGGCTTCCTTGTGGGAACTGCACCCTTAGAATAGGCTCACAACATGATTTTGATTCCATCTTGGCCTTGATACAGGAATCAGATAGGGCTTTTAACTGCTTGTACATCTTACCAGACAATGACTCCCTGGTATGTAGTGTGGCTAAGTCATGTCTGGTGGCTATTAATGTCCCAAGCCTCGTAGAACACAGACACCCTGTGAGACAGGCTGGCTGAGACAGCCAGGCAAAGTGACAGGATCAGTCAATGATAACAGGGTGAAGGAAGTCTCCATGGCAAATCTTCCTCCAGGGAAAGGAGTGTCACTCCAAGAGCTGGACATGACTGCTCTTCCCTCTCCTTTCTTCATCTTGCTACAAAGGGGCTTAGGTTACTGCCTTTAGGTGGGGTAAACCAGTTCTGCAGGTGATGGTGGGGAGCAGAAGGGGAAGAGTAAAGTTGGCAATAAATACCCATCCGTGTCCTTTGTGTGACTTGCGCGTCATGAAACACCTCAACCTTCCACCCGGAAAGAAACTTTTACAGACCTAATTGGCTTTAATAGCAGCTTGCACAAACACGGTACTTTCTCCCGAGAATCCCACGCACTGGGCAAACATCTGTCCTACAAACCTCTGCCCTGAACAGAGTTGTCACTGTCATTCACAGGTAGAGACACATTATCTACAGAGAGAGTACACTGACCAACTGTTAGCTCATCCTACAAGTCAGGGAAAGGTCAAAGTCGAATTCTCCAGTGCTTTCACTAGGAAAACATCTCTCCTCCCTAGCAGGTTTTTTAAGGAGGCTGTTACTCTAATCTGTGAGATTAACCTGTCCAATAGGCCCCTGATTCTGTGCCATACAACACTTCAACTGTGGGGCAAACACCTCCCACTTCAAGCTATAGTTTTGTATGTCAACTTTGCAAGGGTTCAAAGCAAGAGATCTTTCATTATGTGGGATAGGAAGAGTTTCAGCAAAACAAGATTCTCCCACCCTGCAAGAACAAGAACGTGCCATTTCCCCGTGCTGAGCCTCATTTCACGCTAGCATGGACACGGGGCTCTCTGCTTTCAAGTATCTGCTGCCTGGTTTCTGCAGCATCTAGTCTTTGGAGGGAGGGATGTAGATAACACAGACCAGAGACCAGCAGACCTTGGAAGCTTTCTGGTGGGAGGCCTCTTTATCAGTAAAGAGTGCTAAGATTTTTTAAGAACGGCCTCTCCCCTCTCTCATGCCCATCTGACCTGTGAGAAATTACATCAGTCCAGGTACCTGAACTGGATTTAGACAGACAGAGAAAGAAGTGGGCAGTGCAGTGAACCACTGCCCATCTCAGTGGGCCAAATCCTGCATCTGATAGCCATAAATGCAGCTACGAGGAGGAAGTGTCAGCATAGGGGTGCTGAATCATCTCATCCGAGAACAAGCCTTGGAGAGGTCACCCACTTCATTCTTCTGCACACAAAGTGGGGAACAACTACATCAGCATCCCTCCTAGCAGCTTGTTCGCTGCATCCTCCCAGCTGCAATGAACTGAAGCTTCTCCCTTCTGTGGAAAAAAATGCTTGTACCCTTCTCAGGCTACTATTAAGCACATTGTCCAAACACCATCTGAACGCCCCACAAGCCACAACCCAACTGCATTTTCACACATGAAAGCAAGAAAGTATTGCCTCCTTTATATGAGCTGATCATCTGTGTAGTACAGACCATTTCTATTTTGACTTCCAGAATACCATTAGCCAAAGTGTTGACACTTTACAGGTACAAAAATTAAGAAAAAGAGGGAGAAAAATTATAAAGATCAACCTGTCTCATGCCTCCTCCTCTTCCTCCCCTCTCCTCTTGATCTCCTTCTCAAGCAGCTGTAGGGCATTATTTGGTTTGTGCTGGACTGAGAGGATGCTGCCAGGTCAGCAGGATATAGTGTCCATTTAGACACAAGGAGTATTATTTAGTCTAGAGACTCTCAAAGGAAATATCCATTTGCATGTGAAAAATCTCTGGAATTCCATTTGCTCTCTCCAGTGTCCCTGTATCTCTGCAACCTCCACAATGCAACTGCTGCTTTCTCCATTCTCTGCTGGCTCTGGCCTTCAACTGCTCTTTGTGTAGCTGAGCTCACAGCGAGTTTATCCCCACACCAGGCATGTTAAATAGCAGGTTGAAAGTTTTTCCTGTATCCCCAACAGATTTGCTCATAGAGGACTTGCTGATGACTGGTTGAAAGGGAAAGTTTTCAGGCTTCTTTGGAAAGGAGACTTTGTGCTGCAAAACCTTCAAAACCCAGGCGTGACTACGAGGGGATGTGGGGAAGGAGGAAGCCTGCACATGCAATGGTCGCAGTCTGTGTTCACCGCTCCAATTCCCAACACCTCTTTCTGGTGAGCAAACGAGGCACCAATCAAAACCTGAAACTGCCAGGACTGAGCAGGTTGATCCCCACTGCTCCTTCCCATTCCCTTAGCAGCAGGACAGCAACTGGCTTCAAGGCTTTAAAAGATGATAGGACTGACACAACTATCCAGCCCCTCTGGATGGGGAGAGGGGTGGGGGACAGTCCCAGCAGCTGCAGCAGGACCACGATGCCGGGTTCAGCAAGATTTCACAGAGCTCTCTGCTGAGCTGTGCAGGCTCCATTCAGCTGTCTTACAGCTCTGCTGAGCTTTCCTGACTCCCACCCAGGAATATCAACGACACAGCCAGCTCTCTGTGGGCTGTATCAAGTCCTTTCGCCATGCACTGTAATGGTCCACCCCTACCTGGAGAATAGCAAGCCATGCTCCTTCCAGGGCCATCCTTTACAAGCACTGGTGACAAGTTCCATATGCCTAAAGCTTAAAGAGGTAGCCCAGCCTGGCCTAAGAGCATCAGAGTCAAAACCTAGTTGTGCCGTGCACTCCTCCTTTCCCTTCAGACCTTCCCAAAGCCTTTCACTTCCCCAGGCTCACTGCTGAGATCTCAGTCGTTGTATTCCTGTCTTGTTATTAAGATTTATCTTTTGATGAGCTTACCAAGATTGTTGTAGTGACGCACTTGCCCAGTGATATCATCACCCTCACCACAGCTTCCAAGGCATTTTTGAGTCATTCTCTTGCCACACAAGCAGAGCTATTTGGCTGAATAATAAAACCACCTTCCCCTCCCAGAGCAGCAGACACTCCAGGACTGGGAGCAAACAGGCTCACATGCACTCGCCTGGCCCCAAGAGTGAGAAAGGCAGGAGGATTTTCAGCCATCTCTTACCCACTCTGGGCTGGCAAAGCTTGACTGGGTTCTTTCCTTCAGTCCCTTGCTGTCATTCCCCATCTTTGCCCTTATGATTAGGCCAAGTACTATTCCCCTTTGAACAATAGTCTGTGCTAATTTTGAAGAGAAGAAACTTCCTCCTACTCCTTTACTACTTAAGTTTGTCAGAAGTGAACAGTGTGCTCCAGTTTCTTCAGGCCCATGGTCTCACTCATAGAGGAGGGGAGTGTTCTTGGCAATTCACTTTTTTCTGTTGCAGAAACACCACTTCTGACTTGATTTCTCCTCCTGCTTGGTGCACAGGCAATGACCGTGGCCCTGTGATAAGGGAATCATTGTTGAGAAGTTATAAATAGCTGTCAGACAGGGGTCACCAAGTCTGTGTTATTCACAGCAAATGTGTCAGCCAAAGTTGTTCCATCAGGAAACTGCATTTCCTACCCTTGGTCTGTCTCACTCTCCTCCCTTCCTAGAGGTGTCTGCACTACAGGATATTAACTCCTATCTCTCCGAGTTCTTTTTCCCTCCAATTCCTGTTCCCTTTCCTTTCTTCATCATGGCAGGGACGGAGACATGCAGACACTCACTTTAACGATGACATTGTTCATTGGGATCCTCTCCTGTCCTCACACCATGATTTCAAAAATGTATTCTGATATAAAATAGGGAGGTGCCTCACCAATGTTGCCTTGTGACAATAATTAGAGTAATTTAAGCACTGTGCTCAGTACAAAAAGTACACTCAGGTCATACTAGTGAGTCAGAATAGAGAGAAACAAATAAGGGATGGAAAGTCACAACACTGAGTTGCTCAGGACAAACTCCCCAAGTCTGGGGAAAAGACACACCAAGGGCATCAGTGAATCCACTGAGGGAAGGGCAGTGTTGGGTATGTGTTGAGTAGCAGGAAGCCAAAATTGGGCTTAGGTCCTTTTTAAGCAGCAGAGAAAAGACTGGAAGGGTAACAACGTTGGTCCCAAAAACACAGCTGAGATTACAGAGAATTTAACATGACACAATTGTCCTTTATAGAGACTCAGGAGAAGCTGAAAGGGAACAAGGGCTTCTGTTTTCCCCTGAAGTATCTATACTACCTATTCTCAGAAGTTAGCAAGCAGAAGACTCAATTACCTGAGCTCCTAATATAGCAAGTGATATGATCACGAGGCTCTTTTTTTTTTTTTTTTTTTTTTTCAATTTTGACTCACCCATTTGTGCACTTGTAATGGTAAAGGTCTTTACCCTGTGGAAACTCTTCTACCAGAACTTGAATTGACTCAAGGGAACATTTATTTTGGGAGACTGTTCTTTAAAAAGAAAACACACACACACAAATTGAAAAAAATCAAACTCCAAGCACTATTCACATTTATTCAAGTCTTGAGTAAACTGCTTCCTGTGCAGACAGGGTAACATAAAAATTAGGCAACACCCAAACCCAGAAGCACTGTGTCCCAGTGAAATTGAGCTCTGAGCTGGAATTAAGAGGTTGTGGCTCAGTTCCTAACTCTACACTGGCCTTTTGACTGCCATTCAGTAGTTCAATTCCTTGACTCGTACCTCAGTTTCTCTGCTCCTGTAACAGGCAATAATGCAGACATCCTTGAGCATCTACTTGTGACCACTGCTAAGTGTTCAACACTGCTGCTAGTGGGCTAGCCTAATTCAGCCTGACCCCTGTGAGCACCAGACTTCACTCTTTCTAAAGGATCCTATACTTCAAATGCTTCTCCTTAAAATAAAAGGGAAAAAACCCAACTAAAAAAACCCTAATAACTAAACAAATCACAGCTCCATCAGCCAGGAAGAAAAAAAAAAAAAAAAAAAATCAGACAGACTTATTTGGCTAAGTGACATCCTGCCCAGGAACACTGCTAATTACCCAAGAGGCATCTTGTGAACCACACTGGTTTTATGTCCTCAAGTGAGGGTGTGTTGAATTTGGGGAGCAGGGGAAGATGGAAACTGCACAGAAATGAACTCCTTTAGCTGGGGAGAAGGGCTATGTAAAGATGACCCTAACAAGGTCACATGAGGAGTCAGGCCTCCCTTTTTCAACAGTGGCCTCCTGAGGGCACAGAAGTTGGGCTGAGCCTAGTGTCTGTCTCCTCTGGCACCCAAAGGTGTGTGGTTTCAAATCCTGTCTGCCTCCTGCCCTACTGAGCAGCAGCAAAAGCCAAAGGGGGGTGGGAAGAAAAAAAACCCCAACAAACCGAAACAAAAAAATCTCTTTAAAGGAAGTCAAAGGCCAGATGTTGCCTGCTTCCTGTCCGCTGCTGCCACAGTTGCCATAGCCTGTGGTTGTGGTTAGTCTGTCTAGAGCTCGTACGCGAGAGACCGGAGCTGTGCTTACTGGAAAGGCCCCAGCTCTGCGGCTGAGCATCTGCAGCAACACCTGACAGCAGACGGCCTCGGGAAACACAAGGCTTATCTCAAAGTGGGATGTTTTGTTTCTGCTGGGCTCATGTCGCTAACATGAGCAAAAAGTGGTCCTCCCTCACAATATAAGATACACAAGGATGATATCAAGGTGCACGTTGGACTAGTTTTATACAAAATATGGCAGAAAATGGTTAATATCTTCTGGAGTGAAAATGCTATATTGCATATGAGGCTTTGCTGTTACAACTCGTTCTGTGATAGGGTCATCCTGTGCTTTATGCAAGAGCAAAGATTGACCCTGTAATCAAAGGCAGGAAAATACTGACAGAAATATCAGCTATAATTATAGTAAATTCAACCATTTGCTGCTTGAGAAATTACAGAAACTCTTCCCTGACATCAGTGAGTGCTTGGACTTGAAACTATCTTTTGGATGGAGTCCTTTAAAAGCTATTATTCAAGCAGAGCAAGGAGAAGAATCAAGTCCAGTCTATTTCCAACAAGTAAAGGGGAAGAAATAAGCAGTAAAAAAAAAACCCCAAAAACTATACTTTTTAAGCACCATATACTGTCCTTCCTAATCCAACTATGGAAGCACAGTCTAAGTCAGATCACCCCAGTGTGTTTAGGTATAGGATCTGCACAACCAGTTTACCGTGTGTACAGAGTCAGGCATAAAATGCTAGCATCTGTTTAGTAAACACCATTCTATTGGATCATATTTCCTCGCACTGCTTCTCTGTAACTGGCTGCATATGAACCAAACAAAATATAAATACAGTTGTCTCCACTACAGGAAAGAAATTGTAAGCAGGCAGAGGACAGAAGCGTAGCAGACCAGCTGCATGGCATATTTTGGCCACTGATGAATAGATGGAGTGTATAAGATGGGCCAGTGTGTATATACAGTCCTAGCAACTTCTCACGGGCCTCTTGAGAGCACAGCACGGCAAGTAATCCAGCACAGCTCCGAGGGGCTGCACAAGTCTGCAGTGAAGTGGAACTAGAAGCAGGACACAAACAATTCATCTAAAATATTGACAAGGCTCTGATAAACAGCAATAGTCCTTACCCTGCATGTAGAAAACTCTATGTTTGTGGTTTTTTCCTCCTGCTTGATATATACAGAAAGCAGCAATTACAACCTTAGTGAAAGCATGTGCAGTGCCTGGGGGTAAAAAGCACTGCAGAATACTACAGCAGTATCTCTCTGGGCAGGTAAGGGCCTCGGGGACCTCACGCCCGCTCTTTCCCTTCCTTACATAGGGCACTCTCTCTCTTTTATTTAATTGTGGTGTAATCCTGATGAGTTACAGCCCCTTCCTTGCTTCTCCACAAAGCCATGTGGGCAGCACCGCTCGCGCAAGGCTGTCTGCCTCAGCTCTCCGACGCAGAGCCGGAGCAGGAGGAACGAACCGCTGCACTGTCTGGCCCCTCTCTGCCCAGAAGCTGCTCCGTTCGCGGCACAGAGAGAGGCCTTGGAGGTGGCTGCAGGAGGATGTCATCCTCCATACCTGCTGGCAATGGGATGGGGGCAGAGGAGGAGTGTGGGAGGGGGACCTGAGCAGGGAGGAAGAGTGTAAAGCAGAACAGAATGGTAAGGAAGGAAAAAAACCCAAGGGGGCAGAGCAGCAAGAAAAGTGAATCCAGCCATTAGTATAAATCACTTCAGAAACCCTGAGCTGAACCAATCTGAGGGACTGGATCAAGTCCGTCTGTACCCGATTGATACAATCCATCCATGTCAGCAGACAGACTATGAAGCTGGATTTGATCACTTCAAGGGGGCAAACTTTGTTCCCTTCAGAAATAGCTTCATCTGGTAAAGCACAAACTTCTGGCAGCCCCTTAGCTTGGGACAGTGGGCTTGGACACTTGGGTGCTGTTCTGCCTGGTGCACACGGTCAGGCTCTTGATTTATGTACAACATGTTCTCCAGTCCAAAGGATAATTTGCTCTTTCATCATACACAAGGCCCTCTCTTGTACCTGGGGATATGTGAGCATAAGAGGCAAGTCAGTGTCACCCTTCCACTATCGCTTTAAATCAGACCATTAAAGAAAAAATAAATATAATAAGTAGCCTCTTATGCTCTAGGTTTTTCCTAGTGATCAATAGCCATGTGCAGGGAATAGTAACGGAGACCCTGGCTCATGGAAAAGGGCATTTTTCTCTAGATAGAGAAATGCAAATGTGTTGCTGCTAGTTGCAATTACACACAGTACTTGTGGCACCTTAATCAGAGGGGAAGCAAACCCATCCAAGCCCCAGCTCCTCTCCTGAGACTGTATTTTGCTGCAGAGCAACACATACCCCTAGGGGCAGAGGCTGACCTACACCTAAAAGGGCAAGGGATCCCTATGCCCCAGTCCTCCACTCACCTGAATTCAAGCACAAGAAGCTTTAGAAAGCCTGACCTAGACAAACAAATTCATAGTTCCTAGAATAACTTGTAGAACAAACCCAGATTAACTCCACTGGAACGCTGTCTCCAGAGGGAAGGAGGTAAGGTGGTGGTGTTCACTGGGAAATCAGTCAGATGGTCTACAAGAATCCAGAGCTAGATGATGCAGATTAAGCACTCGTGCATCTCCAACATTTCTAGTGTAACCTCTGCTCTTGGAAAGGTGCCTTCTGCAGAGATGTAGAACTGCAGCTGCTACAGGGCTCTCGAGACAACACATCTCCACTGAGGTTCCTGCACATTCAGCTTGCTTCCAGCAACCTTGACATACTCCTCTTGCTGTGGCGATACATTGTACCTTATACCAGTTCATCTGCCTGATCTTAAGAAAGCAATTTGCCAATTAAACATGACATTTTTAACCTACAAAGTCTATTTAACCAGCACGAACTATCCTGCTTTCAAGTGGTTTTGGCTGCAATTCACAATAATTAGGGAGATTTTCCATGCTTGTCCTATTCTTTAAGCAAAGCTGATTTTTCTGCCCCTGATGCTTCGCTTGGGTGGCATTTTGCCACCTGCTATGTGCAGAAATCATATGTACATCCAACAATTTTAGCCTGGCAGAAAGGAGCAAGGAGCAAATGTAAGGGTTTGAACTCTGCTGATTCTCCCCATCATTCATCTCACTTCCTTGGTGATTTATTAATATCAAAAAGGAGCCAGTTCTACTTCTGTAATCACCAGGGAGGAACTGACAGCTTCATACCAGTGTGAATGAGAGCAGCACTGCATTCACGATCCCCCGGACAGTGCCCTGGGTCCCGATACGTTGACTCGCGTATTCTTATGGGCACATGCAAAGCAGGAAAATTCCTTGGGGGTCTGTGTCTTTGCAAACTTCCTACTCTTGCTGACCTGTGACCTGACTCCTCTCACATACAGCAAGCTAGCTGTGAAGGGAAAAAATTAATCACAGACATTTCCTCTGGCAGTGGTGTACAAATCCTGGCCAACGTGCCAGTAGGAAGCAAAGGGTAATCCAAGGAGCCACTGGATGCAAGTGGTATCATCACTTTTCACTGCCACCTGCCTGGGGTAGAGTTGACATCCTAACGTTCACAATATGTACAGATTAAAATGTTTTTCTTATCCCAAAAGAAAAAAAAAAAAAAAAAAAAGAAATAAATCTAAGGAGCCAAGACAAAAAGCTCAGTCTGCAGACAGGCGTCCTCACCTTCATATCCCTTGTATCCAGGATGGAAATGGGCATCTCTGGACCACATCTATTTAGGTTGAGATTGATAAATTGTTGTTTGGCCTTGAGTTTCCTGATGAGATGTGGCTGTCATTGCAATCAGCCATCACCACAATCAATCAAGTCCTCCTCACCCCTGCCTGGATGTGCACAGTGTGAGTGTCCCCACTGTGAAGAAAAGCTTGGTGCTAGCCTTGGCAGAATAGAAACAAGCGCTCAGAAGATTCAGATAACAACTGCTGCAAATCCCAGCCTGAGCTGGATAAGACTGAGCTGAGCCAGATGTTTTCATCTCAGAACAGACTTTCTTTCCATGAGCAGCCTGTTTCCACTTACAGCAAGAGAGGGACAAAGCACATTTTCCCCCTCTGAAGGGCAGGAAAGAGCAAAGCTAATTTGTTTTCTTCCTGCTCAGGGATTCATAAAGAATGCCACACTGAGTCAGACCATTTTTCTAGCACACATCTTTCTTTGACAGTGGTCTCTAACAGATGTTTAAGGAAATAATACAAGGTAGACTACAGACATGCTGTGATCCTTCTCCTGATTTACTCCCTCACTCCCATCAATAGATGGCTTAGATACTGCCAGGTTTCAGGCTTGTGAGGGAGTACCTACCACCTTTTCACTATTCTGAATCTCCACTAACATTTGCTTGTGAGGCCCAGCACGTCAAATGGGAGAAAGGGAATCAGATTTCCATGGATTTGTTTTCCTGCTTTACCAGGGGCTCATTGTGGGACCTTTTGTGCCTCTTTCCACAGATATATAAACAAAGCTGGTAATTCTTTCTGTACCCTTCATTATGTGCAAGAGATGTTTGGATGGAAGGTACAATATGTGTCAAGGATTGGGAACATGCATTCCTAGCTTGGGCTTCAGTGATGCCGAGTAACTCTAAGTCCCTGTAGCTTCTTCATTGGAGGCAACGTGCTCATCACCTTTGAAAAAAATCAAATCAGAAGCAAACACACTTCTTGGGAGGGTCCCTGCTGCATAAACGTAAAATACCAGCTGCTACAGGGCTCTCAAGACAACACATCTCCACTGTGGCTCCTGCACATTCAGCCTGCTTCCAGCAGCCTTGACATACTCCTCTTGCCCTCACTGCACTGACCACTGAGTGCCTCTGACAGGAGATAAGGACCCAGAAAACTTCACGGCCAAGTGATGCATGTGAGTTAGCCTGAAAGTTAAATTCATTCTTGACCTATAATAAGGAGTAAACAAGCAATTCCATGTATTTACAAAGGCTAGGCATGTATTACAGGTCGGCATATCTGTACTAGCAGAGGAACTAACTGCAGCCTGATTTCTTGCATATACATGTCTTGTGATTGAACTCTCTCATGCCTCATAAGGTGGGGCTCTTCCTACGTTGGAGGTAAAATCCAAATTCTCGGGAACTGAACTCACAGCACAACCTTTCACAGTAGGGACTACCACAAGGAGGACCTCTGCCCTTGACCAGGTGCCATTTCAATGAAACTTGCAGGAACTTAATGACTTAGGAACCTGTTCCTCTCTGTTTGGCTCATTTCCAATGGACCAATAATCGCTCGTGCAGACAGACAGTCAAAGGACCTAAATACAGGCTAAAGAAAATGATGTAGTAAAAGCTATGAAAATCACCCTCTCTGCAACCAACGTAATTCACCACGGTGCTTCTAGGTCACACATGGTGTTTTGAGGGACGCTCGCATTTCATATCTGATGCTATCAGCTCGTGGTTCATAACCATGACTCGTGTTCCGCATCTGCATCTCCAGCTGTCTGGAGCCAGTGCCATATCTCAGCACCGCATCATTAATCACAAATCCACTTCCTGGTCCATACCTCAGGCTTTCTGCTGTGACTCATGATTTCAGTCTTAGGCAGAACTGTGGGTGGCAGCTGACAGAACAGCCCAGAAGTACTCCATGCAGAGGAAGCTGAACTGGTTTCCTCTGCTGGGGTTTTTCTCCCCTGTGTTTTGCAGAACAGTGAAGAAGCTGGGAATTATTGGTGTTGTGAAGCCCTATGAATTGAGAGGAAGGGGAGGGATGGTTCCTACTCCAAAGTCTTCAAAATATTTCAGTATGTGGTTTGAATTATGTCCCAAGGGCCTCTGAAGCCCATGCAAACACCCACAGTTCTTCCAGTTTTCTTTGAATTTCCCCTTCAGGTGAGCTGAGAAGATCGCACAGGTGATTCTGCCAAAGCCAGGGGAAGTAGTTCAATAGTGCCCTTGCACCCAACAGTGCTACCAGAACTAGTGCTAAATGCAAGACTATCTGTCAGTACCTAGTTCTGCTGCCTGAGCCTAACAACCAGAAAAGAAGAGAGAAAAGATGATAGAAGGAAAACAATGTGAAACATGAACGTAACAGAGGGCTGTTGAGATAGATGCTCTGATGCAGATCTGAAGTTGTCTCTCTCGGGGAGCAGTTGTTACAAGCTCTTTTCCAACAAAAGGAGTCAGTCATGTAGTTCAGTGAATAGGTCTTCCCAGGACTGACTGGGAGTGGGATAAGAGAGGAGATGGGAGGATGTTATTTCTATAATCACAACTTTCAAAGCCACCAGACAGAGCAACAGGAAGAATTGCAGTCAAAGCGTAAAGGGAAGAGGGAGGTAAGAACACAGTCAACCTCAGCAGGTTAAAGCAACCCAGGAGGGAAGTCAACCCAGGTCCACGTGGAATTGAGACACTGTGTGTGCCCAGGAAAATCTTTTGGCTTCCCCACACCTCAGTTTCCCCAGCTGTGAAATAGAGATGACAGCTCTTCCCTCCTACACAGGAGCATTGTGAGGCTGAGCTCATTAATGTTTGCCAAGCTGCTCAGAAATCCTCTGACAGAAGCTGCTGCACAGCATGAGCACAAAGTTGTTGTTTTTTTGGTTTGGGGTTTTTTTTTTTTTTTTTTTCTGGAAACACTAAAGAGATGAGCAATTGAAAGAGGAACCAGTGTAGTTCACTGCCTCTTTAGAAATGCCTGGTGAAATCGTAGCCAGCAAGGGAAAAGGTTTTGCAAGGAGATGGGATGCCAAATGCAGTGAGGGAGTTCTGGCACGAGGTGGATGAGAGCATCTATCCCCTCTCGCATTTACTTGGTGAGGAGAAAAAAAGAAAAGAGGGAAAGGGGAAAGAAAAGAAAAAAAAAAAGAGAGAGAGAGAAAGAAAGCAGGAGGGAACAGCAATCCAACGTGGCTGGAATAACTCTGCTCACTGTAGCCTGTCCAACAACAGCCCTGGCGGATCATAAAACAGCCTCTCACATCCATGTGGTTTTTGCTGCTAGGAGACAAGGTACAAAACACACAACCTCATGCCGGGCTCTATAAAACCTTATATTCCCCCTCAGACCCAGAGTTCATCTAAAAAATTTGCATCACCTAATTAGAACCAAGCCAAGTTTTAAAATACAACAACAACAGAAAAAGTAATATAGAAAAAAAAATGAGAAGCCCCTTTCCCTTCTTTGTCCTTTTTTTTTGGGATCTCAGTTAACATAAAATCTGAAAAGTACCTACCTGACCTCTTCACAGGAAAGTTTCCATGCAGAAGATTTACTGGTAGGTCTTGGCTCCTAAGCACATTTGAAGGCTAAAGTCACTTCCTTTTGGTGCCCAGAGGCAGGTGTAGCCCATTCTCCTGCTCCATGGTGAGAATTGCTAATGGATAGCTCCTGAGAAGCACGCGGAGACCTCAGCTGCTGTTGGCATTTACAGGATTGTTTTTCCTCACCGCAAAGGAGGAGGCAATCTCTGCTGTTACAGACAGCATGATGATATTTCTCTTTTATTTTCATTCTTTTTATATCTTAATATTCTTTTTTAGTAGTATATCAGGATAAAGCATGCTGTGACACAGGTGTTTAGGCTGGCGTTGTCTCTCCCCACAACAAAGACCCTCACAACTTCACTACAGCGAATTCACAATCCCCCATTCACCAGCTTTAATCTACACATCCTCCTGTAGCCTTGCCCAGGGCCTCCCGTGACTGCAAGGCCATCATGCGTTCAAAATGCCACGGCAATTCTGTGACCGGCTGAGAAAACCAAGGGTTGGCAAGCAGATGCTGGAGGGTGCAGCGGGGATCGTGGCTGCCCCCGGCTCTCTCGTGCTGCTCCTCATGGCTGCCCAGTCCCCTGGGGAAGGGAGGCCACGGGCAGTGGCCCGTCAGCTGCAAAGTGTGAGAGCAGGGAGGAGTGCTTGGGAGGAGGCTGATGACTCACGTGGCCTCCATCCAGGCATGATGGCCAGCAGGGACCACGGGCATGTCTCGCCTGCCCTCACGTAACGCGGCTGCAGGGATCCTCTGCTGTCCTCTGCGCTGCAGCCAGAGCGTTTCTCTCAGAGCGAGGGGGCCATTGGGAAGCTGCTCCAGTGGCTGTTTCCCCTCACGGATAAAAGCACACGCTTTTCTTTATCAGCCTGGCTGGCCAGAGGCTGCAGGCCAGGCCCCGGCTGCCCCCCAGGCCAGGCCCCGGCTGCCCCCAGCCCTCAGCAAGGACAGAGCTGTGTGGTCACAGTGCAGGCTGGCAGCAGGGGAAAACTGTGAGCAGCTGCTGCCCAGCCAGGCAGGGAAACATCCTTCTCCATCAGAGAGGCTGGCAGAGATGAGCAGAGCCTGCTGAGAAGGCCCAGAGGGCAGGAAGGAGCTGCCAGCCTGCTCTGGGCATGGAGAACGTGGGGCGGGAAGTGCCACTTGACAGCTGCAGGGCTGCTCTGGGACAGCTTCTCCCTGTGCCAGGTCCCAGGATCAGGCTGTGCCAACTAAGAAGCAACGCTGAAAGCCCTTGGCAGCATCCTGCCAACATGACCAGCCATGCTCCCCAGCAGGCAGCATCCATCGAAGCTGTGGAGAGTGTGCTGCCCGGGAGAGGAACGGCAGCGGTGGCATCCCGGGCACAGTCCCTTTGGCCTATCCAAAGGATGGAACAATGTCCTGCTGCTGTGACAGTGGCTTCTCTGCTGGTGGGACTGCGGGGGTGGAATGCTATCGCAGCCTTCATCCAGGAAGGCCCAGGAGCAGCACAGTGAGGCCTGTACAATGGCAAAACAACGCGTTGAAATCTCACATCAGCGACAGGCCAGCTGTTGCTTGCTCTGTGGGGCCTCAAACTGCACGTCACCACTGGGTAGTTAAGAGGCAGACTTGTGGTGGACACCATAAGGAGGAACACAAGATCAGGACCCTTCCCAGAACTTGCCAGGCCAGTGTGAAGAGCAGGGCCTAGCTTGCTTCCCGCCTCTACCCACAGTTTATTGCTTTGGCCAGGATTTCAGCAGAGGGGCTCCGAGCAGGGGACATGCTGTAACTGTGGGTTCAGATTATATTTTGATTATAGAGGCTGTGAGCAATGTTCATTCCTAGTGGGTGTATCATGGCTCTGGCTTCCGGAGAAAGCAGCCAGTAGAACAGCAACAGATCCCTGACAGGGAGGGCCATATCCGCTGCAGTCTGTACACTCCAGAGGATGCAGCTGTATCCTCCACACCAGCCTTGCACTCGCATTTTCCTTCATCAGAACTCAAGCAAGTGCTGCACCTCCTCTCCTTGCAGTGCCAACGATAACCGACCTCCTAAGCACGCCCGCTACGCACAAAGCGCTCAGGTGAGCACAAGGGAATTGAACACGTCTGCCCTCACATAGCCACCGTGGCTGCCAAAACCCTTGGGCTGTCTGCAAGACGAGGCAGCTGGTTTAGGAGATGAGTTGCTATCACCTAACCTCTGTAACTACAGTCCACCCCCACAGTCTTTCAACACCCACAGAGACACCAGTAAGGACCTAGCCTGGTGCCAATGTCAAGGAGAACTGGTGGACACCATATGCGTCACTGCACCAAGTGAGAGGAAAAAGTCATCTTGGGGAGGGAGAGCAGAAAGAAAACAAGGACCTCGAGGGTCACATGCTCAGAGGATGAGAGGGGAAAGAGGTCAGTTCCTGACAAGCAGCTCAAAACAAACCCATTGTTCTGAGAGAGACTGTCATCCTTCTTTCACCAGGTGTTACCTGGAAAATCCATCTGCCCATTCCCCCTCCCTTTACCATTCCTCTGCCCTGGCTGCTAGCAAAATGGGGAAATTTGTGAGACGGCTGTAATGGCACCAGCTTCCTGGCCAGTCTCGCCTCACCTTCCTAGAGGGAAATCAGCAGATCTGATCTGATGTCTGGAGGAGGAAGCATGCATGCCCTGGGCTGAACTGGAGAACTCTGTGGGAGAACCGTGCACCAGGCAGCCCTGAGACAAGCTCTCTTTTTGGCAGAAGTACCACAACCCATGGTAGGACACTATATTTCATTACTTCTATGTTTTTTCCTGGCCTATATATATCTGCTCCGTGGGTTCACCTGCCAGACGCTGCCCTGGAGTAATTCATACCAAGTTTAGAAATCTTACCAGCTGTCTTTCTGATCTCCATACTTTTCCCACTACCTGCTGTCGCCATCTATAAAGGCTACAAGGGACAGAGAGTTTCCTAGAACAAAGAAAAAAAAACACCCAGGCCTTTGTAAGTGAGAAAAGAAGTCCAAATCTTTCCCTGCCCCAACTCCAGTAACTCCAGTGAAAAAAGTCCCTTCTGGGACATCCCACATATATTCCAGGGCTTATCCGTAACACATTTCAGTTGAGAACAAAGCTCTAGTCCTGGATTTTGCATGCTAATAAAGACTGTAGTCTAGCAAAATGATGCTAAAACACAGTTCTCTCTCATGCCCATCACTTGTATCACAGCACCACTTCCCTGAGCGGTGCCAGAGCAGGCTCCATGGGTACACATAAACCAATCATTTTTTGCATAAAATGATTATTAAAAAAAAAAAAATCCTTGAGATCATAGTGCCAAAGAAAGGACCCTGCAGAGGCCAGTGGTGCGTATAAAATAAAACCATTATGCTCCCCAAAATGCTGCTGTGCGGAAGCAACACAGAGAAGGGAATTTTCTGTTGTGGCTAATTTGTGGTTGCTTTGGCTCACAGCCAGCTTGGAATACCCTAAACCTTTGGAGAACCTATGGAAATGAAATGCTGAGGAGGCTGTACATCCTCTCAAGGAGTCAACTGAAAACAAAGTGCAGGTTTTATAAGGATGGTGTGCGTACACTATTAAAAGACACTCTTTCTGCTGGGTTTTGGCATTGTGTCTAATACTGCTGGCCAGAAAGGCTGGTTGGGAGCAGGCATTTGGGGATTTCTTAAAAATTACAGTATTGGGAAAATGTTGAAATGTTGACATTTCCCACAAAATGAGAGTTCCAAATTTCTTTTTGGTCAGGAACAGTCAAACTGTATCATTTTGCTTCTTTTGAAATAATATCCACGTTCAATACAATTGTATGAGCAATATTCCAACATTTAGAAGGGAGCACAAAAATTTTAACCTTTTTACTGCTCTGTAGTACATAACTGCCTCTTTAGTTGTCAAAACAACTTGCCAAAAGCTTTTTAAGCTTTCTGATTTTCCTTCATATTTTTTTTTTCCCCTGCAATAATCTCCCTTCAGGGACACCAGCTTTGAACTGGTGGTAACAACAGACAAAGTTAACTCAAGTGCTCTTTACAGAGGTCACCTATGTGAGTGTTTAAATTGGAGCAGGTGCTAAAACCCAAACGTAGCATGTTCCTGAGCTGAGGCCAAAGGAAGGCAAACACTGAGATCATGAATCAAGCTTTACCGCTGACATCAGTAGGATTTAGCATAAGGCCATCCCTAATTATAACTGCCATTAAAATTGTAAGGCAAGTCCTTGTTTTTCTGCTATCTACGCACTGTTGTATGCCATTCATCCCTTGTTGATGTAAGGGTGCTGGCCTTTCACTGTTGCCTTGCTCATCTGGTTTTTATCAAGTCCAGCTACTATTTCAGATCGGAAGAGAATGTATTCTACGCGTAAGTATCTTGTCTGCTTCAGAGCACGGCCGTTTCCAAGCGGATGCCACTCTGGCTCCTGGCCCTGTCTTCAAGAGGCAAGCAACAAATTCCATTCCTTCTACACAGTTTAGCAAAGGCCGCGTGAGTCATCACCGGGTGTAAGGACAATGATAAATGTTCCTTTCAAATGGTTTCTCCTTGACTAGTCCATCTTTAAGAGGCCTTTTTGGAAGATTTAATCAGGTCCCTGGGAAGAAGTGCTTCCTGGGGCTCTGAAAGGTTGTCTAATGCTTTCTGCTGTGAAAATCTGAAAAGACCCTTCTCTGGGTAATTGAAGATATTGTTCTGCTCCACAGGGGTATTTGCAGTTGGGCTATTCATTTAATGGGCTGGTTGTGGCCTGGTAATCCAGTTGGCTATCTGGCTGCTTCTGCCCTAGTCAGTGAGACTTGGGTGTAAACAGAGAGATAATTCTCAGCAGACATAGCCATCACTGTCTAAAAAAGATTTGTTCCTTCAATTAATGCTAAAGATTTCCCCAAAACTTTTGGGTAGAAGGAGGGGCAACTGACAGGCAAGAAGCAATTTCTTTGTTTGTAGTAGAATAGAAAATACAGAGGGGTTGCAAGTGAGCCCTTATTTTCAATCTGTATCTAATACCTACTTGACCAGTGCACTTATCTGGAAGATCAGGGATTGTTTCAAACACCTATGGCTCAAAAGTCTGTTGACAGTTATGAGAAAGACATAGAACTATGAAGAACTCACAGCTAACTATACGTTTTTATGGCAATTTCATTTTCCTTTCCTTTCATCCATACCCCCTTCACATGAAGTACAGGCAGCTGCTCAGGGTACAGAGCCTGCACAGGGGAGTGCCACGGTTGGCACTGAAACATAAAAAAGAAACATGAAACTTCAGTTGCATTTTTCATTAAAACAGAGGCAAAGATCTCCCCTCTGGGTGGATGAAAAGGGAACCAGTACTGTGTGTCTCTCTTTCTGCAGCCTTAGGATCCTGTCAGGGGATTAGGAGCATCATTTCTGAGATACCAAGCATCCCCTGGCAGGGCCCCAGCCAGCTCCAACCCCCTCCAAGAGGTGACAAAGGAGGTGAGAACTGTGTTGTGCCTGCCTTCACACAGCCAGCCTCTCCTGCCAGTCTCTGTCTGCAAGCTAGTTTGACAAGAGAAGGAAGGAATTAAAAAAAAAATAAAACCAACCCAAAGCCCCAAGACTATTTTTATTTATGATCATGTCCATGGGCCACTCTTTGTCTAGACAGCTGGTATTAGTATCTGAAGCTGTCCTGGAATCTGAAATATCATTTATTTACAGGGGAAATGAAAGCCCTGGATTAAACAGTTCATAAAAATAATCTGGGAACTGACATGGGGCCCAAGGAGACCAAAGGTAACAAGATCTAGGGCAGACATCTTTGTTTGGCTTGGCTGTAGAGATGTTTTCTCAGAAAACAAAACAAAACAACTTCCCCCTCCCATCCACCTACCCAAAAAAATTTGGATTCAGGAGAGTGTTTCCTTTTGCTTCCTCTCCTCCCACCTTTGTTTGGCTGCTTTAAATGTATCCCCATCCACTTCCCCAACAAGGAATTTTCCAAACAAACCGGTCACTCACTCGAAAAGTGGGACTGGAGAAGGGCAGCTCTTACTCTTCCAAGAAAACCCTTGGATTTGAAAGCTGCTATATTTTCACATGGAGAGACTCCGAACATCACAGATGCAACAAAACAATGTGTTGTCACTGACATCTGACAATCTTTTCATTTCTGCTTGCAACATAAAATAAAAGCAGGGAGGTAGACAGCAGGAGCCCTTCGTCTGCCCCTTGGCTGCCACGGAGGCTGTGCCAGGCAGCGATCGGTGCCTACTGCGCTTGGAATGCCTGTGTTGCAGACCACCTGCTTGGCCTTCACACCACACTCATTTTTCACTGCCAGTTGACAGACTTAAGAGGTTTCCAGACATGGAGCTAAGCAGCAAAAGAGCAAAACAAACTTCTGGGCTCCATCTGCTCCCTTCCCTTGAATGCACAGTGCACCAGCACCCAGGGCAGCGTATAAAAAGTTTGATGGAGTCACCCTATAATTTTACACAGCAGCTGCCAAGCTTTAAAGACAAGCTATGCTAAGGTAGGAGACCTTCCCATTTTAGAAGGAGCCACTGGCTCCTCGTCGAAGCAGAAAGCTCTTATTAAGTGAAGTATTCGACGTACTGTGTAAGTGCCTGGCTAGTTAAGGGCTGCAGTGCTCGGAGCACACCGGGACAGTTCGGTCACTCCAGCAGCAGCTGCAGGAGGTCTGGTCACAGACTGTCTTTGTGCAGCGTTGGCAGGGACGAGAGTTGGGCTAAGGGTGATGGGCAGAAATGAGGAGCAGTTTGCAAGTATTTTGACTTAGAGGTTTACAAGGGGAAGAGCAACCCTTGGTTCTGTGATCCTTAAGAGTGCTAAGACCTCCTATTTTATTTTGCTAGTATCTGATAAGGGGTTTTGTCATGTAGCCACTCTGGCAGCCTCCAAACATGAATGTAGACCATGGCCTGTATTTAATGAAACTACCACTTCCAGTTGGTAATCTTATTTGAAGATACAATCCAAGAAAATATATCATTTCAATCCAATGCAGGCGGCAAGGAAGGAAACAAAAGCTCAATGCTGGATTAGGACCAGGGCTTCAATCAAGACACAGCAAAAATGTCACTCCATTCAGGTTCTGGGTTCTTGAAAAACCAGCCTAGAGCACGTGCCCCATGCCCAGCTGTGATACGGTGCTCACACAGCCTTGTGCAAATCCCCTCTCTTGCCTCTGTTCTAGAGCTCAGCCCTCAGATACATTAGGTATGAAACGATTCCTTCTCTCTCTTGTTTAGAGGCAGATACTGTCTTTCATAGTGCAAAGAACAACCAGCACGAAACACCACGCGTATTACACACGAACGATCCCCTGCCTTTCTTCTGCTCTCTGCAGTCCTTGGAGCACCTGCCACGTTACCAAGAGGGCCACTTCCTACCGAGAACTGCTGAGTTTTGGCTACCGCTGCAAGACTCAATTTCCCGGACCATAGTCCTGACCCAAGACGACCAAACTTGTCATAGTATAAAGACACTGCTAATGAGATCAGAGTCTGAAAAATTCCAAAGTGCAAAGAGAAAAGGATGTTTTCTTTTCCGCTGGACAAAACACAACTCTTCTGGCAGGCACAAGCAGGACAGTCTGTCCACTTTGGCAATACCCTGCATGCCTGGACGTACACAAGCGTGTGTTTTACATGCAACTCGGTTTGATTACACAATCTGCCTCCAAGAGAATTTGGCAAGAAAGATATCTGAGAGACTTCAGAAACAGAGCAGTCTGCAGCATGCTGCTTCTCCTGTACTATTTCTAGCATCGTTTGAAGCAGCTGACCACTGGAAAACCACCAAAGAAAATCAGCCGAACTGGCGATCAGATACCCAGCTGCCATTTCAGATTTGCAGCAAGGCTGCAGGTTCAGCCTCACTTGCCAGCTTGTACCTACCAACCTTTATTAAAGACCTGGGTCCACAATCACAACACTGAACCAACCCCTAAGCTGAATCTTTTCCTTCTCTTTTTTTTCTAAACAATTATTCTGAACCTTTGCCAAACACACCTGGCAAGAGATGAATGTCTCTTTCCTTACCAACAATCTTTTTGCACCTTAGCTTCTTGTCAAGTTGGATCTGATCTTTCCGTGTTCATCCCTTCCTGAAAATACTATTTAACACTCATCTGGGGAGACAGTATTGAATGCTGGTGCTCGATTCTCCTAGAACACATGTTAAACCTCCTGGAAAACGCATCATAGCTTGTCTTGGGATTCTCATGCTTGTTTAGCTGCAGGTATCCTAACCTATATGACCATAATATTATTTTATTTGTATTTGATATTTGTAGAGAAACATATGTGCCTTGTCCTTACCAAAATGTTCTTGCAATTAGTACTAGCGCTGGGCAACTTTAAAGAGGAAAACAAGTTTATCCCAGTGAAGGTCACGGCTAGTCTTGATTATGAAGTTCAAAACATTGTTAGCAAACGCAAACATAAACACAAGAAAACAGACCTAAAGCACATGTGGCACAAGTCTCTTACTCTAAATGTTAGGCATCCTCCAAGGCATCACTTGTCGGTGGATCTGTAAGCTCACCTACCTCAAGGGTGTCTGAACTCCAGGATGCAAGTTCTCAGCATGCATTCCTGCCCAGAAATGTCTCTCGCTCTTTTAAATTCCAGGTTTATTTGCATTTTTCTGTCTATTTTTTAAACGGAAATTAAAATGTCAGATATCATGTGAAGAATCACCTTCTTTTCTTTAATAACGACCTTATCACATAGCACTTCACTTTGGAATAGATACCTGGCATCTGTGAGAATATTAATAGAAAATGTCTGTATTTATCCAAGCACGAGGCATCAGAGGCACTCCGAGTGCTCATTCTTTCAGATTTTCCTTTACAAAATCAATTGAAAGCTTCATTTCCAGCATTCTGTAAATCTAATTTTCATTGCTACAATTTCCTATTGTACAGCACGGCTTCAGTCAGATTTTACTTAGCAGCATTTCAGACAGACCACATGTGATACATCAATACAGCTTATTGCTTTAAGGGTTTACTGTGTCAGTGCTGTTATCAAACACCACAGCCAACAACTTCTGAAGTCCTGAAATCTGTGCACTATCTATACCAGCTCCGAATGTCAGCCTTAATGATCACATTTCCCCACTCGCCTGCTTGATTCACTGTCTTCCCCTGGCTTTCCACGTAGCTCATTAAACAAAGAAACCAAAACGGGGCCTTTATAGAAATAAAAAGTTTGACATGATTAACTAGCTTTGCTGGGAATGCGTGCAACCCACCCAGGTGTCTAGACAGTTTGAAAAATACAGATCATGTTTAGGAGTAACAGCTGTTACTCCTCAAGTCTCTCTCTGTTGGACCTCAAATTAAGCAGGAACAGACCTTATCAATGTTCGGTGGGCCTCTTCCAAAGCAAACATCCAGCATGCTGCAGGTAATGAAGTTACTGGTTCAGTAGGTGGCACTTGGCCTTACAGATGAGCCTGCAAGAAAGTTTTGCACTCCTAAAAGTACCTGCTTTGGGAAAAGTCAGAGTCCAAAGAGTTCAGACCCTCACTTGTGAGAAACCCTCAGTGTTTTTCCATAAAAGAAAAAAAAAAAAAGAAAAAGAAAAATCAACTCCTGTGTGCAGATGCCAGTTTAGGCTGGTGCTTCTTGCCTGCCCATGCACCCTTTGTGACAATAAGCTGGAGAGCACGTTTGTTTATGCAGATTTTAGACAGTAAAAGTTTGTTAGGCCCTCCTGTGAATAATAGCTACTGGCTTAACAAGAGGTTATGAGAGGGAATAGCGACAGACTCTGGTAGGAACAGGCATTTATGGAACTCCTCAGGACAAACAAGGTGCTATCTAGGATGTTATCCAGAAGTAGCAGCTATTTCTTGGCCTGTGTCCCCCACAACATCATTACACAGCAAAGCTTCTGCAAAACAGCCACACACCATCTCGGAGAAAAATGCATCGCTAGATGCCTAGGGAAGTGTGGTTTTGCAAGAGTAGTGCAGAAGCACAGAAAGCCAGAGACACGTGCTTCCAAACCTATAGGCAGAGGGGACTGCTCCAAGGTGAGAAATTTTACACAAATAATGTAACGGGCTGGGATGCTTGGAAATCTTCAGGTATCCCTGTTCAGCAGGGTTATCTTTCGCTTGAGTCAAATGTTTCACAGCTCTGAAAAAAACACAAAGGTCTCTGCCCCACTGCATTGTGTTTGAGAATTTATTGCCCATCTTACTCATAAAGGATAAAAAAAAAATAAAGGATTGATAGCTGAGCTAGTCAGAGGCTGCCCAAGCCCTGAACTGTGGGTGTGCAGTGCAAGGCTGTTTAGCAAGGCCTAAAGTCAGGCCCTGAGTGCTTTTATTAGAGACTGTAAATCACCTTAACTTTTATGCACTGTGGCAACGTGCGAGCGGAGGAATGTGGCTGGTCTGTGCTAGTCCCAGAAAAGGGCCCTGATGAAGGCAGCAGACTGGGCAGCAGACGGGTGATGCTGAGGCCCTGAGCAAACTACCCAGAGATGTCTGCCCCGTGCTGTGTGCGGAGGGGACGGGGCAGAGGGGCAGGGACCAGCACAGAGGTGCCCCGGAACAGACTGCACAAGGGCAGCTTGAACACTGGATGGGAAGAGCATTGCTAAGCAGTAAGCAAATTGTAAAACACAAGGCAGACAAAACATCTGGCAGCAGCTTCAAATAGTTTTCTGTCTGAAGGGCAGACAAGCCTGCAATAGTTTCAGAATCAAAACATGTGCAAGGACAGGCTCAGCACTCCAATCTGTTTTGTGCAAGCCCTGAATGAGTTCTCTTCCCTTCAGCACTGTTTCATATGCCAAGAAAGGTTGTGCTTTAGGTTAGGTTTTTAATTTTAATAAACTTTACTAAATAAATCACTACATATTTCCTTCTCCAGTCAAACACAACTTAGTCTTTGGCATAAGATCAACGGGTTAGCTCTTCATAGGAAGCACATGGGAGAGAAGAGGGGGGAACATGTTAGGAAATGTTTTTGTATTTGTCTTACCTTACGCAGGAGAGAAGGTGTGGCTGCCAAAACTTCTTAAAAAGTATGATGCATATGCTTCTAAGTTTGCACATCTCTGGCACAGTGAAAAGGAAAACTGCTTTGTGCTGTACCAGCTAAGGACTTGACAGGTAGAGGCTGATGTTCAGGCTCCAGCAATAAACTTGCTTGAGCTCAGAAATACGTTCCCAGCTCTGCCGATAAAAGAGAGAATTGGCAACTGTCCTCCACCCTCCCACTTTTTCCCCCTCTTGACATCAGCACAGCTTTGATCAAGACCCACAGTAGGTGTGTTTGCTGGCACAAGCTTCACCCAAGACTGGTAATCTTGTCACAATTCAAAAGGAAAGCCTAAGTAGTGACATTTCCTTATCAGCTATGAAATTTCTCCACTGAACACTTGCCCTCATACAATTCTCTAGATTCAAATTAGTTTCAGAGCTTCCGCTTCCAGGAAGAGAGAAAAGCTACGTCACTGTTTGTCAGAACACCAGGATGCCAAGATTCACTGCAGAATCGCTGCAGCACTTCTGTATTACCAGAAAGATAACTGCAGGCAAAACTACCAAGGCCAGAAGCCTCCTGTAAAATGTAGCAACAGTTCCTCAGACACACACTTGATTAGTCAGCAGGAGCAGGAAGATGATACGCTGGCCAGGGTAACAGGGTTAGTTTTCAAGGAGGCCCCAGTGCAAGTAGGACTGCAGTTTTTAACAACTCAAAGGAGCAGGTCTGCCTACATCTGCTTGAACACAGGCACTGGAAGGGGAAGCAGAGCAACTGATTCATTAGGGCTTGCTAATCTGTGATATCATTTGTTGATTCCACCAGGTCCAATCCCCATCTCATGACTTCCTCCACTGTTACCATGGCACTGTACATAAACACTGCAGGCTCCCAGCCCTGAGCAGGTCATTTGTTTCAAATATTCCATGCAGCTGGAACACAAGCCTGTTTGGGTGTCTGGAGCTGAGCATTAACTAATTTCTCAGTCTTCTGCACCCTCCCCAGCCTGCTGCTCTCCCAGAGCCCCTCCAGCCACACTTCCAGCAAAGCAGAGGCAGCCTTCCCTGAAAGGTAAGGGGAAGCTGGCCTTGCTCTCACACAAGCAGAAAAAAATAAGCACTTCACTGACATCCTTCACTACCTGCAGCAAAACAAATGGGATGATTATTAAACATGCTGGATGGAGAGTTAGGCACAGGATCTACTAACCCTTGTCTTCTACATGTGGGAAAAACAAACAAGGTTAAGACATACAAGCTTCAAACAAATTCTTGCCCTGACCGGAGACAAAGACAAGAAACAACTTGCTTTTTTAAATTATTTTTTAGAGCTCTCCTCACCCAGTATCCTTATAAGGCAGTTCCTAAGCATACCTCTGAGCTTTAGTTGATCCTCACGTGTTGTCATGTTTGTGTGAACTGATTAAATCATTTGGTTTCCACAAAGCTGGTAGCTGCAGGGAAGACAGAAAGTGTGTGGACTGGAGGAATTAAAACCTTTGTCCTAGTTGACAAAAATACCAAGTCAAACTGACTTCAAGAGAGATGGAGAGGCTGATAAAATTTGAGAGCATCTCTATTGCCCAGCTTGAAAGTGAAGGAGTCTGAAGGCACAATAAAACAGTTTGTACTCCACAAACAATCCTCCTCACAACCCAGGAATGAAGCCTTTTGTGCAAACAGATCTCACAAAATATGAAAACACAACTTGTAGCAGTGGGTAGGGAGTGACTGAAAACTAATACCAAGTGGCTTGAGCTAAGTCAAGTTCATGACCTGAAGAAGGTACCGAGAACACATCAATTGGCCCTTTCTCCCATTCTAGGGAATAAGCTCACCATTCCTGTTGAAACTACATGGAAAGAACTCTGATCATTTAATGCAAATAAAACCCAGCCTCCAGTAATATTTAATAAAGTTTATTAGGTTACTGAGTATTATCTACAGTCATAAAATAGAAAGTCAGAATTTAAAACTGTACAAAGCAATGTACTAGTGAAGTGATAAGAGATGGAAACAAGGGAGCACAACGAGCATTAGAAATAGGGAGAACACAGTTGCTTCCCTGGAGTTCTGGAAGACACTGGTTCAAGTTGAAGGCAACCAAGTAGGGCTCCATACATACAATTTTTTAGTGTCCCACCTTGAAACAGAAACTAGTATAAACCCCTACATTAAAAAAATCATATAATATTAGATTAAAAAAGGGGCACATCACACCCCACGCAGTCTTGGCACCAATTCTGTGCTTTAAAAAATATACTATGCAAGTAGTTTACTTTAAAAAAGGTACCCTACAGCAGCTGTTTAAAACATGTTTATACATACACCACAAATATATATATTAACATTTTCAACAACTAAACTCATTTGTACCTACACAGAACTGAAGGGATAACTCAAGAGAAAAAAAAAGAAATCCAACCACACAAACATTTTTCAAGACAAAGAAATGTGCAAAATAACCCCAGAAAGGCAGCATAGTAACCTGTGGAGAGGTCAAGAGAGCAGCTCCTGCTAGTAAAGGAGTGTCATCCTCTTGGCTACTGAGGTGAGAATCTGTTTGGGATGTGCTGATTTCACCTGAATTGCTTGTCCTGTTTATTGCAGTTCTCTCCTGCCCCCCATGCTCAGCTCTGGAGAGGGTCAGGTTGTTTTCTTGCTGTGCCTGGCAGTCCTCCCACTGGCCTTTGTTAGTCTCAGAAGCTACATTCTGCAGCAATCACCTTCTGCATTTCTCATCTGCTGATGGCACTTGTGCAGCCACACTGCTTCCACCTTCTCTGGGACAACTTCCCACCCCCAAGCAAGAGTGAGAGAGAGAACTAGTTCTGCTGCATAGTTAAGTGGAGATTATGCTGCTGGTCTATGACAGTACGAAGCCTGGTTTGGATGACTTGAAGCAGCTTACCTAAGAGAATTCCCTGGCAGGACTATTAGAGAACCACATCAGGATGTTTCTCTAAGGGCTTAACATGGAACAGGCTATACAGAAAGCAGACCAAAGACAGCAGGACCTATAGCTGTGTAACAAATTAAGATCATACAGCCCCTCATGCTACTGCAGAATTTTGTCCCTTCCCTGTCCCATCAACATAAAATCCCCTGATCCTGGACTAGAACGTGCAGTGTTAAGTCAGGAAGAAGAGGGCTGGTGAGGAGGGCACAGTGTGACTGCTCCATCAACTGAATCAAACCCACTAAGGAGAGGCAGAACGGAGAATGGAGCAGGAGAACTGAGAAAGCAGTGGTGATAAGAAAGCAGGATTCACTGTTTATGAATAACATTAGAACATGGTGAGAAGTCCAGGCAAAGATGCAGACATCAGCAACATAACCACCTTCTCCAGATTAAAAAGTGTCCTGGTGGAAGGGTTCTTGGATGTGGTGTTTCAGGACTCGGGGTTGCATTTTTTTGTTTTTAGAAACTCAACTCTTCATGGTTTTCCAGATGCTTCCCAACTCTGCTAGCCACCTGGTGTCTTTCCATTCTTAGAACCTGATCCTAACATTTACACTCCTAATGCCTCCCCTTCCCCCAAAAACTGTGTTCTTCCCTTTAGCTGGTACAGAAAAATCATTTACTCCTAGGCTCTACAACCCAAAGGATACAGCACAGCCTTTTCCCAGGAGAAGCAGCACTGAGCTTCTGTAAATACTCCTTTTGTAAGTGTGCTGGGGGGGTGACTCCCAAAGAATAAAAACACTCATTTGTGAAACCAGGTTTACTTGAGAGCTTATCAGTAAGGGCACATGGAGACTTAAGCAGTAGCAGGAATACTTTGGCCAAGGAGTTCCAACAGTAGCGATGACACAAAGGTGGAGAACTCATTGCTCGGTGGATCAGCTCTGGTATTTCACCTTGGTTCCAACTCTGTCCTTGAACACGAAGGTCATTGGTAGAGCAGGTAACTCTTGAGGGAGGCTGGCAGTGGCAGTGTAGGGATCTCATTCAGTCTTTCCTTGCCCAGAGCGAGCCTCACAGCTCGCCGACACAAGTCCATCAAAGGCAGTGGTTCAGCTGAGAAGAGAGACCCAAGACATTAACATCCCAACCCACAAGTTACACATTCATTTTTGCTAGTTCTACAAGTCCCCCCGAGAAGACTGAGCAAGAAAGGTGAACATCTGGCATGCTTGCAGGACCCAAGCCTTTCAGCATTCACATGTAAGCAACTCCAGCTCATCAAGTAGACAGAGCAGGACGTTTCTGTAGAGGTTAAGCTCTACATGTGTGTGAATGCAACACTAGAATCCCCCAACAGAAGTTCCCCCTCTGCAATACCATCCATGCAAGTCAGAACACTTCTAGACTGTGCCTCTTCCTGCAGCATCCAAAGCCTTTGTAAGAGATTCACTGAGGTAAGACTTCAGCAAACAGACAGCATCACATCATGTGGGTACCCAAAAGTACCACGATTTGTCTCTTGCACAGTAGGATAACAGCTGTCAGCCACTTCATTTGTACTACATGCTCACCATGAATAACAAAGCCATCCATCAAAGCTTCATGTCACTGCTTGTATTGTGACATTTTCCATTAGAGGATTCCCTTCTGTCTTAAAGCCGGGAAAGATACAAGCCCTCGGCTATCTTTTTTTTGCATCCTGTACATTTAAACACTGAACAAGACAATACTAGTTTTTCAGGAATGGCACATGGGGCCTCTCAATGCTGAAGAGTCATTCATAACATCCAGGGGACTAAGGTCAAAGCCAGAGTTCACATACCACAGCTGCACAGAAGGAACAGATTCGTTTCCTCACAGCTTCTGTTGCTAAGTCTGTCAAAGCTCACCTTTACACAGCGGGCTGCTCAGGCCTAAGGGGTTTCTCCTCCCCCAAGAGAGGGATAACACAAAGACATCCCAAATTAGGCAGATAACTGGACATCCTAATAGCCCAAGGGCTCAGCACACACCATTAGAAAACTGCCTTTACAGACAACACGGGCTGAACATAAACACCTAAGGAAGTCCACAGGAATGGAAGTTTGGCTGAGAAGCTGCAGCTTTCAGGAGCCTTGCTAGATGCCAACAGTTCTAGCTTCCCTAGTACAAGCCAAATTAATCTGACTGTTCGTACAGCTGTTTTAAGATCTCCCTGTCTCCCAGCCGTTAAAGTTGTTCTGAGCATGGTCGTGTTACTGCATTTCAACAGCAGAACTCACTCCATCACTAGGGAGGATACAAGTCCCTTCCTGCCAGGGTCAAAGATGACAGCTAACACCAAAAAGCTCAAACAGAAGTGTTGTCAGCATCCCCTGATCAGGTCACTCCTGATTCTGCTCCAGAGAAAGTACACAGTCATACTGCTCCATGTACAAAACTCTTCCAATAAAACCAGAGAAAGCTATTTAGCTAATTTTTGTCTAAGAGTCTGTGAGAAGTAGAGTTTAACAGAGGAGAGGCTTGGTACCAACGTTGGGAAATGCACACTTGAATTGTTGTGTCTCCTCAGGTTATCAGCTAGGGCTGGACTAATGCCCTACTTCCCCCCCCTCCTTCCCTGCTATGGATCTCAAGCTATTACCTGCCCCAGGGGAAGCTACAGCTAGAATTCTTTTTTCTAGCAGTTCTCCAAAGTTCTCCCAGTGCTTCAAGCATTAATTATTCCCAAGGAATCACAGCCTTCTCTGCACACCTCTTCTGCACTGACAGCTGGCAGGAGAGCAAACGTACGTCAGCAGTGTTGCTGCTTCCCAAGCTGCACCGTTTGTCCTGCCTCTTCTGTGCCACAGGGAAAAATGTGGCTGCCCAAGGTCTTACCTGCTCCTGACCTACTTCGGGATCCACGCTGCCTCTTCTACAGGGACAGGTCGATAGAGCAGAACTGTACATCTCAGTTCTGGCTGGGATACAGCCCGAGCAGCCTATTACTGGCAAGACTCCTTTGGAACTTGCCAGCCTAGCTTATTCTTAAACCAGTGGGATAGAAATGTGCTGTATTCAGAGTCTGTCCCAATTCCTCCTGCTCTGTATGGAGATAGCTGGGACACAGGCATTGTCTAGACAGCATCCCAGAGGACAAGGGGCCCTGACCTTTAAAGCCTATAGACATTAAGATAACAAATACACTCCAGTTTCACGGCCTTAAAAGGAGAGGATCTTCTTCCCACTTAAAGAACAAGAACTTTGTCCTCATCCAGTTTGCGCCGATGACCCAGTCTGAAGGGAGACCTCCAAACCGAAAGAGAAAGCACACACATGACCTCCTTCCATTCAGCAGCACTACAATCACTGGACACTGTTGCTATTGAACGCTCAGAAGCGGTGAGAGCCAGACACCTTCTTTCTATCTGTGCCAGAAGAGCGTCCTGTCATTCCTGGCCTCACGCCCACAATTCACTCCTATGCCAAGAGCACACTGCAACCAAATCCAGAACTGGAGGTGGCCGTTTCCTTGCTAAGTGCAGTTCTGTGCCAACAACTCCACAGATTTGCTGGCTTGGAGGGGAGCTACAGATCTGGGCTTTGACCTGTTGAAAAAAAGCTGCTGCCATTCCATAAGGTGTTGTGGCAGAAGGAGTGAGGTTTTTTCCTTTAGGTAAGAAAGTGCCCTGCCAAGAGATTGCTACTTGGCCTTGCCGAGTTGAAGTGTATTTCTCAAAGCACTTGTGTGGATTTCGCTCCTACCTCTTTGCAAGGCCTTCCTGGTTATTCTGACAGCTCAGTTTTTCTGGTGCCCAGTGTCAGCTTCTTGTACCTCATGTCACCATTGCCAGACCCACCACTGGAAAGGGTTCTAAGCACAAAACCCAGAGCCCAGCACTCCACAGCCTTTGGGCAGACACTGTTCTGGAATGCAGGGGAAACACTGCTCTTTTCATATTGATCCTGCCAAATTTATTTCACTAACAACATAAATCCAGATTTTAATCCACTTCCTTCACCTCTCTCCTCCACCCTACCCAGAAGACTGAATCACAGTCTGGCCCCATGGGAACTTCTGACTATGAGAGATAACAGACTTTAGCACATTTGGACAGCCAAATTTATTACTAAGCTTCACTAGAGATTGATGTCCCTATTAGTAAAAGGCTTGGCATGCAAGCTGGGCTGGCTACATTATCCAGCCCCACACCAGGAATAAGCACACCCTGCCCTGAAAGAAACAGAAGTGAGCTACTTTTTTGAAAGAGGAGACATTCCCCTTTCCTTAGACAGGGGCAGATCTTCCTACTCTTGCCTGCAAGGGGTTTTAGAAGTCCCTCCATTAGCCATTTAAGGAAGGTGGTAGTCCCTCAGAGACTTTCCTGTACAGAGACACCAGGATTACATTGCCAATAATGCAACTATCAAAAAAGGCCATTCCTGCTGATACTTTGGTAGCGTGCAGACAGGTTTGTCATCTCTAGACAGACAGCTGGCATCACCTTCTCCCACCACACTACCTCCCAAACCCTGCTTGCTCCCTGCAAGAGCCTCGGTAACAGCACACGTACAGCCAAACTTCCTGAATCAGGATTCAGAGCTGCATCTGCTGAAATCCTCACCTCTCCAGAAAAATGAAAACCCTCCCCAGGATGGTCTAGGAGCACTTAAGTAGCACACAGATGTGTGCTGCCAGAACAAATGCAGGGAGTTATACTCACGGTCAAGTCCATTCAAGTAGCGCATCCGTATTTCACAGTGTCCCCACACTGCGCTCACCACCGGGTAGAGCTTTTTCCCTTTGAGTCCCCGAAAGGCAACACCCATGTATTGCCCATCTACAATGAAGCTCAGCGTCCCATCATCCATGTCCAGAACCACCAGGAAGGAGTCTGGCACAATGAAAGTTTCATCTGGTTCTAAGAAGGCAGGATAGGTTTTGCTTGGCTGGTTCTTGCCATCGTGGTACAGTCTGTTGCGCCCAAGGTCCCACCCCCAAGATTCATGGTTATTTCCTACAAGAGTTGTGTACCCTACTGAATGCAAAGGGGCATCTGCTGTTGCCACCCCAACCACGGCGTGCGTGCCTCGCTGCCTCATGGCCCACGTGATCTGCCACACATGCAGTCCTCGTGTGTATCCCACTTTGCCTCTGATGGCATCTGTACTCTGAGCCACCGGATGCCGGTGAAATATGAGTTTGTCATCCTCCTTCACAAACACATTCAGCGAGCGATCATCATTGTTCCATGAATGCAATAGCTGGACTTCATACGATACTGGAGGCATGTCCAGTAGCAAGTCCAGACGCGTGGGTTTGCTGTAGTCGAGTCCTTGGAGTTCCTGTTTCAGTGGCCTGTATACAGGGTCTCTCATATCCACAGTCTTTATCCCACCTGTGACCTTCTGACCCATCCTGTGTTCTGATGTTGCCTATTTATAGGCTCCCAAGGCAAGCTCATCGATTTCCCCAGCCGCTCCTGCTGTCATTCAGCCCTCCAGCAAACGTTGCCAGGAAACCTTGGCAAGAGGTGCACCGGTCAGTATGGCCTGATGGATGGAAAGAAAAACAAGAGACGAGTTAAACATTACGCACATACAGCCTTGTAGGCTGCAGTGACAAAGCACAGGTTGAATCTGTTTATCCTGAGAACTTGTCCTTCCTTTCCACCAGCAAGGAGGGACAATGCACACCACGTATTAGGTGTGCCCTGCATAGCAGAAACAGGTTATCCATCAAACCGAGGTATTAAGTTTCTAATGCCCCCTTCAGAAAGACACCT
The DNA here is from genome assembly GCA_025345505.1 of Todiramphus chloris collaris. NCBI lineage: Eukaryota > Metazoa > Chordata > Aves > Coraciiformes > Alcedinidae > Todiramphus > Todiramphus chloris. Next base: position 1,928,807 of record JANVCC010000174.1, read on the forward strand.
GAATTCCTTCTTTGTTTAAGGGAGATAATAGGTTCCACCACCAGAGATATCTTCTCTCTTACAGGGAATGCACTGCTCCTTAGTATTGCATCACTAAGCCTTAGAGATCGCATCTGTATGTGGGCTACCTCCAGCAATCCTTGCTTTTACATCATGATCACCTAAATCTTCCAGCCTGGACAGCATATAAGAAAAGAGTTTATTCAATGCAGAAGACTGAGAACCCAGTACACAGTAATGCTTGGGACTTAAATTTTCCCCTCAGTTATTAGAAGGACTGAAAAGAGTGCCTTGTATAAGCATAATTTTGCCTGGTCTCCCAGCCCTAGTTCATACCACAAGGTCAGGCTGAGCAAGACATACCAGTGAAGCCCTGGCCTGCCTGCTGGGGTTCACTGCTCCAGCTCCTTCCAAACACCATGGAGAACTTCTCCTGCCAAAGCCATCTCTGCTGCTATCCACAAGGGAGCCAAAACACACAAGGCATTTAACATACAGAAAAAACCCTTAGTCCAAACAGCTCCAATGAATGCCTCAGAGATGCCAGCTGAGAACTGCACTGTCTTGGGGCCCTGCAGTAACATGCCACAGCTGACTAGTGGTGAGGGACTGGTTTGTAGGGATAACTACGCTGCAAAGCTTCACTCAGAGCTGTCTCAGTCAGGAAAGAAAGTGACATTACTGAATAAACTTCTCCCTCTGCTGCTCTAGAGAGGCTGGAACTGGCCTTCAGAATACAAGACATTCCCCAGCCTAAGGAAAGCAGGCTGCATTTCAGGAGGTATGTATTTGTGTTCTAGCTCAGGAAGAGGATCACAATTAGACAGGCAAGTAGAACTAGTCCTACAGACAGGCCTAGGAGCTGCAGTGTTTCTCCAGGGTCCAAACCAGCTTATTCATGTAACACTAGCTTAGCAGCACTGTGTGTTCTCAGAGCTGGTACTCCAGTGCTTCCAGATCTGACAGATATCAGATGAAGACAACTAAATTCCAGCCTTTCTTTCTTGGCTGACAGAAATGAAAGCTCTTGGGGAACCTCTAAGGATATAAGCATCCCCTAGAGTAAAGGCTACATACTGCAAAGACACGCAGAAGTCTTGCCTGTTGCTGTTATCCAGCCATAAATTATTTTAGAACCCTTTGTGCCGAGGGAAGAAAAGAGAAATAAAGCCTTGAACATAAACCATCTCCCCAAAGCAGTGATCAAACAAGGCAGGAGCAAGGCAATAAAAGCTACAGGCTACAAACCTTCCACAGATCAGCTGGCAAAGGATCTAGCAGCCACTGATACAGGTTCGAGGAGGTAATTCTCTTCAACCCCACTAAAGCTTTACTAAATACCTTGGAGGCCTGACTGCAAGTCCAAAACAGCAGAGAAGGCCTGCTGGGTCCAGCCTCAGGGGACAGCTGCTCCAGCAGCTATTGGCACTGTGGCCCTGCTGAATTACTGCAGTCAGGAGAGCAGATAAACCTGCTCTAAGGTTTGTCTCAAGAGAGCAGTTTCAGTTAGGGCAGCTTCTCTTCTCCAAGAAGAAAAAATGCCCAGATGCAGAGTCCAGGGAGAGGAGCAGGATTCTTCTCACAGTTTAGCAGTTTTCATTCCAAATTTCAGAGAAATCTCCAAAACATTTAAACCAGCTTGGCTAGAGACACCAGCTCACTTCGAGCACCTCTCCTCCAGCACCGCATCCACCAAAGTGTCTCTGCTCTCACTCAGCAACACAAACAACCCTCTGTAAGACAGCTGCCAAACTGGGGGCAGCTATTAGGAGAATTAGAAGTGGGAGGGGAGTGTACTAGCTTTCTAAGAAAAAAAGTGTTATTTTAACATTTCCTGAAGTGAGGCAATCATGCAGGGCTCCTGCCAGCTACAGTCACAACACTTACTCACAAGCAAGGACTTCATCTGGCATAAAAAACAAAGCATGAATCAGATCTGGTTTAAAAATAAGGTTACTGGACATCAGCAACAAGGCTTCAGCAAGAAGGTGACAGGGAAGGCAGCTCCTGTATGCTCTAGGTTAGGGATCTATTCAGCAGCTTCCCTACAAGGTTTTACTACCAGTCCAGCGTTGCCACTGGAACAGCACATCACCTTTCCCTGACACGTCACTTAGTTGTTCTGCCTCACAGCTCAGGTGCTTGGGCCTGACTGTTTCCATGACAGAAGCACTCCCCACCTCCAAGGGCACAGGCTCCTGTGTGCCATAAGCCTGAGAAACAGCAATCTCTCAAACCAAGGGACCTCAAGAACAAGCAGGTACAGACATGAGCTGAGCTACTGGTGTACAAGTTCAAGTACCCAGTTGTCACTGTCTTCCAGAGACTGTCACAGCATCACTACCAACCCCAGAAATCCAAGTTGCTGGAACTTTTCAAACCCAGCACATGTATCACATGGTTATTCAGGGGCTTGACAGCAGTTCCTCCCCACCATCCCACTGCCCCAGTTTTAAGCCCTCATGCCCGTGTTCACTCAAGATCTAGTTTTATACCTCAAAGCTGACACCGCCTCCACTTCGGAAGATATTTGTGAAGTCATTAACAAGTGTCTTCCGTGGGAAAGGTACATTAACGCTGAGCAGAAGCAACAAGGTCTTAAATGTTTCAGTGCAAGTCATTTGCTCAGGTTGGAATAGTGACCATCAGGCTGCCCAGGCAGAACTGAATCATGTGGTGTTCTACAGAACGTACCAGATGAGCTACCTGGCATCCCCTGGGCCTGGGGCATATGGACAAGGGCTGTCAACAGGGCACTGGCCAAAGCACTTGGAAGTCTACAGGCAAGTTGCTTGAAAGACTCCAATGCAGAGCCACAGAGAGGATTAAGGGAGTGGAACATCTCCCTGCTGAGGAAAGGCTGAGGGAGCTGGGTCTCTCTATCTTGGAGAAGGGGAGACTGAGGAGTGACCTCACTAATGTTTATTAATATGTAAAGGTTGAGTGTCAGGAGGATGGAGCCAGGCTCTGCTCAATAACATCCAGTGACAGGACAAGGGACTATGTGTGCAACCTGGAACACAGGAGGTTCCAGGGAAACATCAGGAGAAACTTTTTCACAGTGAACATGACAGCACTGGGACAGGCTGCCCAGGGAGTCTCCTTCTCTGGAGACATTCCAAACCCACCGGGACATGTTCCTGTGGGACCTGCTTTAGGTGGTCCTGCTCTGGCAGGGGGGTTGGAGTAGATGGTCTTTCTTAGTCCCTTCCAACCCCAAACATTCTGTGATTCTGAAATTCAGTTGTTGGAACTTTGATTAGGATAAAGGAACAAAACACTGGCAGAAGGAGAGGCAGAGATGTTCCGAGAGCTGTACAGCCCATGTGCGAATGCTGCACGGGAAGCAGGAACCAAAGCAAGGCAGGAGGCAGGAGTGTTGGTGCAGACTGCTTTGAGGGACACCACGCTGAAGAGAATACAATTCTGTGCTCTTCATTAGCAAAACAACCCCTCGTTCGTTATGGCTTTCTGCCTTTTGCCAACATAAGCTTCATCACATTTCTCTTGAGGCTGCTGCACCAGAAAGGGAATCACCACAGTCAAAGAGCAAACAGCCTTTGCTGAACACAGGCACCAGTTGCCTGTATTAGTTGTGACTCTTTTCCCAGGCAGACTATTAACACTAGATGAGGGACAACAGCCAGAACAAAATATAGAAGGGGAGAATGACAGAAAAGATTGGAACAAGGAGGCTGATTAGAGAGAGCAGATCAGAAACTGCCAAAATTTAAGTGTAATGTGGCTCCTTATTAGGGCAAGGCAACAAATCCTGCTCAGAGCTGGCTCCACTGTTCTGGCACTAGCTCGGTCTAGAACTGCAGTGGCACCTTGTCCTAGAGTCGGGAAGCACAATTATGCACTCATTCTTTTAAAAGGAAAAGCCTCTTGATGCACAAGACAACACAAACGCTTTCCCTCAGCAGGGCAGGTGCAGAAGAGCTTACCCTCTTCAATTAATGGATTAATGCCCTGGGCAGCTTGATAGGAGACACTGCCAGCCATAAATGAAGAGATATGCTAGGGAATTAGCTACCTCAAATCCTTTGAGCTGTTACAGGTTGAAGTACAAGTGAAAGCACTGAAAGTGCTTTTATCTACTACATCAGCAGCTCAGGCTTGCTGCAATTCTGCTTTGCGTTATAAACATCAGCTCACCCCCATGATGCTCTGTTCTGCTCCCATGCTATTTCTAGTGTTATTGATAACCTTCTAGACTTAAAAGCTTTGGAATGAAGTTATAAGAGCATCTCAGAAGTGTTCACTGCTATTTTCAGTGAGAATTGGAGTTCCCATCAGTTCAGCTACTCAGAGCAAGTAGGCAGCTTGCCACACTAGAAAGATAACGTCACGTTTCAAAACAACTGCTTGCTGCAAACAGATCAAGACAGGAGACAGCAAAGACACTCTGATAGCAGGTGTTGAATTCACTGTTGCTGAATGGGTAGAACACACCCCTGCAAAGAAAAGAACGTATGTGGAAGAGCAGAACTGATGTCCAACTTGTCTTTAGACATGGAGATGAACTAGGAAAAACAACTGCCTACCACAGACCTCTCCAGCTGAGGAGCCATCCTGCTTTAGTGCACCAGAACGCTGTGCACAACGGAGCAGAGCCATGCTCTGTGCTCAAGGCCATATTTACCCCCTTCAGCTGGCAGTGAACCTCAAAACACAGCCAAGCACCCAGCTAGGCAGGCATCACAGGCAGCAGTCTCAACTACCCATGCCAGAATATTTTGTGCCCTTGGACGAATCAAACAACTAAATCTCTATTTGAGTTACTTGCCCAGTGTCCCCCAAAAGCTAGAGGAACACCTGGCAAACATGAGGCTAAACAGTGCCCGTTAACTCACACAGCTAAAGCCAAGTGATCCACATTCAAAACAAGGCTCCTTATTGCTCCCAGACAGTTCAGCTGATTCCTCCCTATGCTGGCATTCAAACCCATCCACCTCATCTGAACACCCCCTAGAAACGCAATCCCAGCTATCGATAGTGAACTCAAGCCAACCAACACTCACCCAAGATACCCTCATTGTGTTACCTGAAGCCAAAAGGCTGTTCCCATGCAAGTTTTATCACCCAGGGAGAGATTGTTTCAGGTAGCAAAATCTCAGATCGACACAGGAATTTCAGCAAGCTGCTGTGCAGATTTTCAGCTCCATTTGGAAGCAACTTGCACAGCAGCAAGAACCCTCAGAGTCCCAGTCTAACATCTGCACACAAGGCAAAGTATTGGTCATTAGTCATCCAGGAATCCTTGTCACTGCTGGTTCCATTAACCAAACCCAGCTCCTGAGCTGCCAAAGTGCTGTCAGAGGCTCAGCACAGCACTAATGGTTCACAACTGAAAAATCCAAACCTTGAAGAGTTCTAGAGGCAACCTCTCCAAAACAAAGGGAAGCAAAAAAAATCCCGACACAGGAAGATGCCTGCAATTGTTTAAGCATCTGTGAAGCACTCAGCCACTGAAAACATCTGTTCTCGTGAGGTTGAACACTGGCAAACCATTCTCCTTCAGTTACGAACCTGACCAGGAAGAAGGACCAGAAACACTTCAGACATCTACAAAAAAGTTCACTAACTTCAGTTCATAAAAGCCACAGCCATTCACAGGTCCTCTCTCGCTCTGCACCCATGAGACACCTGTCTGGAACATCAGTTTCAAGAATACGCAAGAGCTCTGAAATCCCTTGATTCCTGATCCCGTTTTACTTAGCCTATTTCTTCTAGTTTATGTGTCTGGTTTCTCTCCCAATAATATTTATCGGGTGTACTTCTCCAGTCAAGAGGCCAGACCTTTAAACACCAAGCATACTCTGGGTGCTCTATGTACAGTGAGTCAGAACCATACCCTAAAGATTTCCAGCCTGGAACACACCTTGGGAGAAGGAAAGAATATATATTCTGCACATGGTCATTTACTCGCTTACAGCTTTGGAAAGCTGGACTACAGTACTAATAAATGAGACTTAAAACCACCACAGCCTTGCTCAGGTTTCCAGGATTTTACTAGGAAAACATTAAGTAAACTTGGTCCATTTTCTTGGGCTAAATGTGCATCCCACAAGCCAACAGACAAAGGTGCTACACTAGTCCTAGTTTGCTGACTAATCTGCTGGCAGCAGCTTACCTGGCAGCACTTAACCTTCAGATATGTGCACAACCAGTACGTGAGAAGCTCCCTTCACAGTGCTAGCCCTTCTCTAACAAAGCTGCGTCAACACCAAAGGTTTTCCCCTTCCTCCCTTGGTGATGCTGAGAAGAACAGATCCCTTGATCACATAGGCTGGTTTTAGAGGTGGTCTAAGAGCCAAGATGGTTCAGCAATGCTACACAACATCCTAACTGGGGTGAAAAGAAAGGAACTTGCATGCCTCAAATAGTACTGAAATTTCAGCCCTAAAGACCCAGGACAGTTCCTGGTGTTAATTCTTATCACCAAAGACATAGCACCTTACTTGCATCATGTAGTTCTGCCTACTGCAGAAACTGGTCCCAGGAAGGCTGTGACTCCCCATCCAGCACCGACACAATCACTTCACCAGCATTCTGTCTCTAACACCCTTCCCACCCCAAAAAGTACTGATAAAACCTTGGAGAAAAAAAAAAGTAAGCTCACCTATGCTGTTGAAAAAAGTTTTCCAGTGTTGCATTAGCAGAGACCAAGCAGCTACGGAACAGATGACAGGAACAACTGCACTAACAACATGGTTAGAGCTAGTTTCGGAGTGTTGCAACTCTGCTTACATCAGGGCTGGGCAGGCAGCCCTCGTTGCACAGCACTGGGTTTGGCAGAGCTCTCAGCTTCACTGGTATCTTGCTCTATGTGGAGAAGGTTGCCACAGGGGCAGCTTCCTCAGCCCCACCTACTGAAGAGCAGAAGCAGTTTGGCTCAGCGGGTTTAGCTATCAGCAGAGCTCTGCAGCCTCCACAGAAAGTGAAACTGCAGCGACTCAAGATCACAGGAGGTTGGGCAATAAAGAATTAAGAAAGATGGCACATGGCCCAGCAAACAGCAAAACCCAAAAATCCTCCAGCAGAGTAAGAGGCCCCTGACAAATAACTGCTCAAATAATGCCAGGGAGAACAAGACACTTAATATCTGGCAATGCTTGATTTACCTAGACTACAAAGTTAACAAGCCACCTCTCTAAGCAAACAGCCTCACTCACCTACTAAGCAGACACCGAGAGCTCTGCTCCTTGGTACACGACACAGCTAGAGTAAGCATGCCCACCCCCAGACCTATCAGAAAGGGCTTCTGTCCAAGGAGGCCAAAAGCATGTCGTAGTACAATGCTGCTAGGACTTGTAACGGCTAAGAATCAGCTTGTCTGTGCTGTGCTGAACACAGCTCTCCAACTTCCCTCTCCCCGGGATGATTCAGTTTCTGCAGAAGTTCTCTCCCTGTTTTCGCAATGCTGAAAGGCAGCACGATGAAGGCAGCGTGCCCTCCGACACCAGGGACAGAGTGTCTGGGTCTCTAGAGCAAAGCACTGAAGTTACTCGGAGCTGCACGTCTGGGGAAACTAAAATCTGAATTAACAGCCACCTATCATCAACTCAGACACTGACTAGAACCCAACTTCAGCACGTTTCCACTCTCCACATACCCAGGCAGTTCCTGGTAACCTGATGCGTAACCTAACAGAAAATATTACTACATGACAGGACAGGTGACTTGGCAAAGTGTTTGTAATTACGGAAACAACTGGGAGAAAAGGAGTTCAAGCTCCTTCTCTCTGGTTAAAGGCTAGTTACAAATGGCAATTTTAGTCGCAGAGAAACTAAGATATTGTTTCAAATGAAAAAATGAACTCAGGCTGGTTTTCCTCAACGGAAGCTGAGTGGATGTTTCAGAAAGGTCATTGGGCTCTTTACATCTCTGTATAAGGTCGCTCCCAGGTACCTCATGAATGGCAAAGGCATGTGAAAGGCACAACGTCTCCTCAAGACTCTAAAATAGCTTCTCAGAGGCAGATTCCAGCCGTTCACCTGCTCTGGCAATGCTATCTTTGGTGGGCATAAAGCCTTAAAATGGTCAAGTACTTGGAGATAAGTCCTCCTTTCCACTCAAACCTCATAAAGTGACAGACTCTTCCTTAACAAGCCTTCAGCAGCACAGTGGAACACATTGTTCCACAGCCTCTCCTCCTTCTGACTAATGTGTACTCAGAAGCACAGCACTAAGATCAGTGTACCATCCTGAAAATGGCTCTGTCCACCAGCACAACCCAGGACCTCTCAGCCAGGCCACAGGCCCGAGCATAGCTCAGTGTACTGCAGAAAGAACTGCTTCCTAACAGAGACACTAGGCTGGAGACCATCCCTCCTTAAAGGACAGATGGTAGTAGAGTATCTCATCAGGATGTCTGCCTCCTTGCCTTCCTTGAGAAGCAGAGAAAGCCAGCCTGAGTGCTACTCATCCTCAGCCACAAAGAAGCTGGGATCAGCTTTTGAGAAAGCCATTATGTTCTTGCCAAAACACTGTCAGTTCATCTTCCTATGACCAAGCTACTCAGACCAGGACGCTGAAACAATTATTTGGTACCTTTTCCAGAACTACCTTGATACAGATGCTTTTTCAAAAGCTGTCTATGTTAAACAATAACTACTGCTGGCTTCAGATCTCTGTTCTCAACAGCACAGCTTCTCCTCAACCCCTTGTCTGATGCATCTGCTTTCCATCCACCCTTGCCTATGGTCTGTGGCTGTGACAGCAAAAACTGTGTTCAAGTCAGAAGAGGGAGAGTTTGGTTTGTTTATTGGTAGTGTAACATAGATGTTAAAAGGAGTTAAGCTCTTTGCTCTTTTCCCAGAACACTACAGAAATTCATGCTGCCTGATGTGGTGGAACGCTGCCACATGGGCAGACGAGTGCCCATAATGCAGGGTGAGCAGCACCCTGGGGCATAACAAGGGTGCCAAGTTGGTCCCAGGGCCCGAGAGAAGCCGTGACCAAGCACACACAGCAAGTAGGAGCTGACTGAACAGGCCAGAAAGTCAGCAACTAAAGCTCTTCCCCCATAAGGCAGGATGGAGCCCTGAGTTTAACATTCCACACTGAACTGACAACTCTGCATCTTAGCTAAGCACTGAGAAATTTAGCCAGAGTCCCTTCCCATGTCCCACATCTGCAGCTGCAGCACTGACCTTCCTTACACCTCTCCCCTTTGCTCCTCTCTAACTTCCTGCTGGTCCAGAATATTTGTTTGTAGCCAACTGGTGAAGTGCTATTTTCCAGAAGCAGCTTTAAACTCTGTATTCTAGCAAGTATTTACAGGCAGCTGTTACAGACCTTGAAGCCTGGCTTTATGAACTTGGGTTCTAGGTAGAATTCAGCATCTGAACCATACTCGGTGCCACAAAACAGACTGTCAAATGCTGAGATGACAGCTCAGCCTATCCATTTGCCTGTGGCTCTCAAGCTAGCAATACATACAAGTGAACTGCAGGCATCTCTTGTTTCCAGTGCAGAAGTTGGGGACAGGCTGTAGTGGGCACATACAGCTGATGAAGACCAGAAGTGTCAGGTTCAGCTCCGAGCCACAGATCTGCACTCCAGATAAATTCTTTTGGAGAAAACAGCAAAGCAGCCGTGGTTTGGCAGTTCGGTCTGAGCTGAGGCAGCACCTGTAGATGCTGTTATAGGAGCAGAAAGATCCACACAGTTCCTCTTGTAAGAAAGCACAGGGAAATGTGACAGCAGGGACACAAAGCAGCCACTGCAGACAGGGAGCCTGGAGAGCAACTCGTACGTTGTTGCAATTACTCTGCCATTATTACCAGCCCTGTTCCCACTTGCTTTGCACACCATCATCATCAGAGTCATTCTGGAGTGCAAGCTGTCTGCAGGCCATGCCTGGTTTGAGCATCTATGGGAAGCTACAACACTCCAGCTACAACATGTTCCACCAGCACAGCAAGTTCTCTGCATGCTTCAGCATGCAGATACCCGTTCAGAGAACACAGCAGCACCAGGTCAAATGTATTCCAGACCAGGCAAGATGTACTTCCCACACACCAGGTTCTCATTTCACCGGCCACATTTGAGGAAGTCCTATTTTTTGGCTCCTGCTACCGTTTCCAGGCTAGATCCATCAGACAAGTGATGCTTTTTCCTCATGACTTGTGTCAAGAACGCATTTTCTAGAGTTGGAGTTGGCTTTTATTGAAGCAAAGATTGTTTGATACAGGTATGGACCGCTGCTCCCAGGTTGCTTCACAGCAGTCTTTGCCTTAAAAAAAAAGAGGGACTAGTCTCAGGACAGCTGATTCCAAGGAGAAAGAACTAGGCTAGCACGGATACATCAACTGCAGAAGTCACCTGCAAAAGGCAAAGTCTTTTCACAGCTCTGATTTCTGTACATGCACTCAAACAGATGATCTGCTTGCAGACCGAGTACTGTGGGCAATAAGTCACACAGGTAGCAGGAAGAAAGGTCACATGCAATTTTTTTTCTCCTTGTCCAGAGGTTCACCTTTCTTACACCTCTGCACCTGCCCCGCCACCTTCAGTTGATCCTTACATTACTGAGACTTGGCATGTAAACAAGCACTGCATCCAGAAAAAAACCTCACAGCCCTCTGAAGTTGAATTCGAAGCTTAGTAAATTGCAAACACAAAAACAAACCAACCAACAGTTTTTATAAAGAAGATGGACTTGAAAGACTTGTTTGTGGACACTGTGCTCAGTAGTGCAGTCCCAACAGTACTTGGCTCACAGCTTCCCTGTCCTTCTGCAGCCAACTCCACACTGCATCTTTACTGACACATCCTTAAAATTAAAGAACAGACCAGTTTTTAAAAGTTCTTCTATACCTAAGGATTATACTGAGGCTTCTGTTCAGTTATCATCAAGTATTGTCCTTAGATAAAAACAGTTTCAGAGTGGGACTGTCATTTTTATGTACAAGGAGCTCCACGACTGCAGCACAGTTAAGTGCCAACACTTGACACTTGAGAATGGATGTGCCTCAAATTTATCTTCAGGACCTGTAGGTTAAACAGCTACTCAGGAAGACCACCCAGGGTCTTCCAGGGCACTACCTAGTCCATCCTCACACAAAGTCAGAAGAGCAAAAAGTATTTACAAAGTTACCTCTTTGCAAATTAGCTTAAGGTATCAACAAAAAATGGTCCAAGTAGCATCAGGAAAATGAAGAGAAATGACAAAGGACTGCAGAGGTACCTGCCCCGATGAAGTTAAACTACAGCACTGCTCTGCTTTAGCTTCCTATTCATAATGCTTCAAACAGAGCAACTAGGCTGGCCAGATACTTAGCAGCTTTTGTTGAAAACAGACCTGGAAGTGGGGAGAAGCAGGACAGTCTACCCTTTCACTATAGTTACTGGCTGGACCAGAGGATGATCATCAGGTCAGGCCTCATTCCAGTGCAATGAAAGCCACAGGCCAGCAGTTAGTGTTTTCCTCAAGCACTGCCCATCCTGCTCCCTCCCACTGCTGGACCAACACAAGCTTTAGTGCAGTCACACCAAGTCTGAACTGGGGACCCAATCCAGGACGATACTGTTCACCAAGATGTTTCACTGCCCTGTGCTCCAGACATTTGCCCCAGCTCACAAGAGGAGCAGAAGCAAGCAGCAATTGTTTCGACAGCTACTATCTTCCAGAAGCCATTCAATAGGTGGAGTAATAAACAGTAAACCATTGATTTCTGAAAAACAAATTCAGCACCTGGCCAAGTCACCATGCCTTCCTTCCCTCCAGCACTGGAGCTGTAACATCCCAAGACAGGCTGCATTTAGAAAGGCATTTCCTCTACAATTAAGCCACCATAAATTTTGACTAGTTAATGTTTATGTTCAGAGCTATTTGCATTAAAGAAGCCCACATAATCCAGAATAAGCCACCCGCTTGCAAATTAACTCTCTGCTTTTAGTTACTTCCCCAGTCACTAGTTGGCAGCCTGCAGAGCCCACCATCCATCCCTCATGTCCATGTTAAGTACCTTGATTCATTAGTTTTGTCTGATAAGCAGTAGACGGGGCAAGGAGCAGTGGGTGGATGATATTTCTACCTCTGTCCAGAGTTTCCATTCCTGTATCAGAAGTGCATTTTCTGCTATGACTACAAGATCTGCCAACAAAACAAGCCATCAGGGTAGAGGTTTTGGCAGCAAAGAGCTGCTTTCCCCTTGGAACAGTTGACAATCACTGTGGTTTAATGCTAGCAGCAGCTGCATGAGAAGAAATCCACATCGAATTTCTCAGCAATCACCTACCCAAACTCCCCTTCTGTCTCCTTAGGCAACAGCAGGGCAGAGCAAATACACTTGTATAGCTGCATCTTGTCCTATTCTCTCCCAGTTCATGGGAGGCCAGCCTCCTATTTTACCCATCCAGCCTTTGCCTAGAAGCAAATTTTTAGAAAACCTCTCATATCTTACGTGTCTAAAGGAACAGGAGAAACAACATGGTTGGGCTTGTCACAGGCTTCAAACTACGGTATCCTAGTTGAAGCAGCACTGGCTTAGAAGCCCAGGTTTTTTCAGGACAGCTAGTGTGCTGCTTTCAGCAGGCAGAGAAAGGCAATGCACAACACCTCCGTAACAGAGCCCATCAAGAGCTGAATGAAGCCATCTACTACACAGATACTAGCACCCGCAGGAGAACAGGAACTCAGCCTTTACTGTGTTACAGTCACATAGATGTGGGTATTAAGAGACCTGAAAAGCAGCATTTTCTCAAATAGATGGCTTGAAAACGTGAAGTACACAGCAGATAGTGAGGATTTCAATGCCTGCTCCAAAAAGCAATACAGGAGACGTGGAATTCAGCAGGATTCCTTCTCAGGAAAACCATTTGCAGTTTGAGCTATTTTAATACTGAGGCTGCCCAGCTACTGCCTCCTTCCTCTTATCACTTAAAGATGTCACAATCACAGCTAAGTGTAAAGCAAAAATCCCCAAAACAGAGCAGGTGCCAAGCACCAGATTACTCAGCCTATTGCCCTCAAATAGGTTTATTGTGTCTGACACTTCAGTACATGTATCTACATCAAATACATCTATGCCAGAGGGGAAGTTGTGCAAGTGTCTGGTACCATTCATCAACACTATGGAAAAAGCATAGCTGAAACCTGGGCCATGTGCTAGAAATAAATAACGCTTGGTCCCTTACAACAGCGTGTCCCTGCTCCTTCCAAGCAGAGCCTTGGATTCTTACAGCCTCACAAACAGAATACTGTTCTCAGCAAGAGCAACACACTGGCACAGCAAAATCGGGGCCTTATGGTGCAGAACTGAAGTTATGCTCCATCCCTGCTTCACTGCCACTTCCTTGGATCAGTATTCCCCCCATTTCGATGGGCAGCAACACTCCACCAACCTACCACAGACAGCAGGGAAAACACTTGGTATGAGCCGGTCAGTCCAAGTGTCACACACTTATCACCGCATCACCGGGAGAGAAATGGGGCAAAAAGGTGAAGGTGAACAACAGGGCCACTGAAGCCACCCCACAAACTGCCTGCCACTGAGCAGGAAATCCCAAGGCCCAGCACACTTGATATTCAGCAGGACAGTATTCAGTTACTCCTCACAAAAAGCTGCTTTGTCCCTGACATTTAAGGAAGCATGAGTCAGCTTTTTTCTCCTCCAGTCTTACAGTTTACTTACATTAGCATCCTCAGCATCTCAGCTGGCATCCTTCTCCTCACATTCAGCAATCACGCTCCACTTGCAAGTCGATCCCTGCCAGCCTCCCTTCTCACAGCCTGCATTTAGCTGCTGTGTTGACCTCTGTGACAGCAATCCCACCAGTCAGGAGGATAGATGCAGACAGACTCCCATCCAGCTGTGTATTCTTGCTGCTATTTTTCAGGAAGGAAATAAGCAAGTGCCTGAGTAAGGAGCTAATAAGCTTCCTGACAGCTTCTTCCACCTGATCAGATTCCACGACAATCAATCATGACACACAGGAAAATTCATGCTGCAACCCTGGAGCTTAACGCAGTTAAGAACCTCTGCATAGCTCCTGTGTCATAGCTCAGAGGCACTGAATTCTATCAAGTACTGCCTATTGCTATGACCAAAGAAACCCCTATATTATGACAACTTGACATACGGATGGGCTCAGAGGAAGATGATAAAGCAAGCTTACGGGGCTGCCTTGAGAGCCTAGAAACACTGGTGTCCTTCCAAGGACAACCTGCTCTACAGGGAGCAATGCTATTTCAAAAGCAAATGGACCTGCCACTACTCAGCAATACTGCAGGATAAGAGGTAGTGGTGAAGTTAAATCAGAGCCCAATTTTGTTTTAACTCACAATTGATGTTGAGACAACGCTTGTAGGAAGCTCTTTTTTAATAGAAATGTTTAATTAAAAAGGACTTTTAGTACTGATGCTGAAACAGGTAACATCTCCTGTGTGCAACTTGCAGGACAGAAATTGTTTGAGGGTTTCTTAGACAAGCTGGGAAACAACCAACCAAAAACCCCAGATTCTAGCCTGGGTCCACAGGCTTGACGTCTTGTTGTCTATCAAGAAAGCAACCTACCCACTCCCTGAATTTAACTCTGCTGATATCACAGCGAGATACCTACACAAGCTTATAGAATCCTGGACTAATTCAGTCTGGAAAGGACCTTAGGATCTCTCTAGTCCAGTGTCCTCCTCAAAACAGGGTCAGACGAGGATACTCACAGCTTTATCAGGTTTACTTTTTTAACCCTTCATACATAGAGACTGTACAAGCTCTGGGCAACTGTTCCAATGCTTGACAAGCCTCACGTTGACAAAACTTCTTGTACTCAGGGTTATGTATCTTCCTCACTGTTCAAGTCATTACACTTTATTAACCAGCTAGTTTCAGGTAGAATTCAGTGTTGATCCTCAGGTTAAATAAATCCCAAGTGAGTGAACGTAGTTCAGCCTCCCATACGAGCTGCTAGCACCTTCTCACTGGACAGTGAATTACTCTAAGCAATATAAACAGATTTAGTTCACAGGTTGTCTTACCTTGCCACATGGGAAAAACTCAGCATTCCTCTACAATGTTTACCCAGATCTGTTCATCCTGGGCTTGTTAAGTGTTGAAAAAGAGGACTGAAGTTACATCCTTGTGTATAAAACCCCAGTAGATCTTTCACAGCTTAAACTATAGATTCAGGTCTTTCCTGTCCTGTGGTCTGTGGAGACTGAGGCTGTCACCACTGAAGACAAAAAGCTTCAGGAGGAGACAGTTGAGTCAGTGAGGAAGTGATTTTTTTCTCCCCCCCCTACTGTTTAGGAAACCATTCTGTTCACTTAGCGAAAGGATGTTTTCAAAGTCAACACCCTTTCACATGCACCCAAAGCAGGAGCTCATCACACAGTCATGACAGGATCTTTGTATCAACTTCACACTTCCTAACATGAAAGTTTGTCAGATTCTTCAATGCCTCCAGCACCTGCCTATAGGCAAAAAAGCCTTCTGTGGCCTCTCCCTCAAAGTCTGGTAGTTTCAGAAGAACCAGGCAGACATGAAAAGAATAACCAAAACATTGCCACTTGGGAAAGCATGCCTTCTGCAACTCATCTCCAAAAGCATCTGGCTGCCATTGTTTTCTAGGAGGTACTTCCCGTAGCCCCTCCTCTTAAAAGACATCTTTGATCCATAACCTGCACATCAGATGTGCCTCTGATGCCTCAGATCCTTCTTGCAACATCCTAAATAATGACAGCAACCTCTTTTCCTCCATGTCCTGACCACTGACCAAGACAGCCATGGCCTAAGTCTAGGAATTCTTCATCTCTCAAAGCCACCTGCTATGTGCACAATGTTGTGGCTCAGCCTTATCTGCCACTTGCCCCCCCTTTAGGAAGCACTGCACCTTACAGGAACAAGGCTCATCTTTTTAAGTGGAAAAGATGAAAGCCAGAATCTGGATGTTCATACAAACCTCATGCTCAGTACAAGTCTTTGAAGGCAGGAAGGCTAAGGGAGAGCAGGGTGGACTGGGAAAAACAACACTGTCTAGAGGATACAGAGAGCTTCACTACCACAGCAAAGTGTCTGAAGACTTTTCTCCTCAGCTCCTTCCTCCTGCCATGCTCCACCTTGAACTACGTGGTTGCTGCTCTCTGAAATGCATTAGCCACATGCTGCAGCTTATCTCCTGGAACACAATCTGTAGGACACTGTGCATCACCATCAGTGTCTGCTCCCTCTTCCCCATGTACAGCCTCCCCTTGAGAAGCTCAGCTTCATCAATACCTCCTCAGAAGAGTCACTAATGTTGCCAAACAAAGAGGGATCTGCATGTTAACTTAAAGCAAGCAGGGTTCAGCAGTTTCCAACCCTCAGATTTGTTTCAAAGGAACACAGAACTACCTTCGAGATAAAAACAACAGCTTTATTATTGACGTTAACTAGGTACTTAGCTTTGAAATACAATTTCTTCCCCTGCATCAAAGGGCTGTTAATTTTAGTCTTGTAGCAAAAAAAGTAGAAACGAAAGCAGCATCTGCTTGGAAGAGATGAACACAAGATAAAAGGTGTCTGTGACAGAAAGCTGGCAGCAGCCTTATGTTTTCTATTCAAGTTTGATCTGGGAACAACAACCACCCTTAAAACATAACAAAAGCTGTGGAAATACCCTTTCCAAATCCAACAACATTGCCGGAAGATGCAATTTCTCTTCAATTGCTGCAACAGTCAGTTGAGGTGAAGAGTCCAGACAAAGCCAGACTTGCTATCCCAGTGTAATCGAGCACCTTGGCTTGCTCAACTCCCCAATATCCCCCCCTTGAGCCTCCAGTTCCCGCTCACCCTCAGAGTCTCCAGGGGGAAAGCGCTTTTCTAGGGATCTCCCTTAGCAGACAAGGAAAAAGTCACACCCTGGCAGAACACCTCCAGAATGTCTGGGCATAAACAGCTTGCAATCCAGCCAGTAGAGAAAGGAAAAAAGCATTGGCATTTCTTATCTGCCTAGTATGGGCCGTTCTTTGCAGAGGGTCAAGTCAGGATCATTCCGCATTTGTTATACAACACAAGTTTTTAGACATGCTCAAGTTCAGTCATGTAGCAGTGGCAGTGAAGAACCAAGCGTACGTAGGTCAGCTACGCTTCGTTTCCAGTGGGTACACCAGCACTTCACACATTAGGGCAAGAGACGGCAGCTTTTACAGTTCAGATGGAAAGCTTCTAACCTTCAAATTGTTTGAAACCATAAAGCAAAGAGAAGTCAGCATGGTGCCCTTGGCCTGACCTGACCCATTGCCCATCTCTAGAAAGATGGGCTCGCCTCGTTTCTGAGGCAGCAGCCAGAAGTTATGTAACTCAAACACTGGTTATATGAGCAAAAACCCAAAGAAAGAGCCAGATAAACATGTGAGAGACCAGGGCTGGGACATGTGTCAACATTCAGCAAACCACTCCATTAGTACACTCGGTAAGGTAAGCCCTCCCCAGCCAGGAATACACACGAGCAACAAGCCATCTCCCAGCAGCTTTCCATAAAGTGCTGAACTAAGAGGATATTCCTGGCAGACAGATTACACAAGAGACAACTCACACTGCCAGCTTTACTGGAACATACACAGCAACACCCCAACGCAGAGCATTCTGGGATGATGCCTCACTAGAATTCTGACTTGTCATTAGCCAAAAGTGTAATGACATGGTTGGACTCTGTCTTTAAATATAATTGACCTGGGACATACCATAATTAGGAAGACAGACACTGTGCATCTCAATGAAGGCAACAGCTCAGCACAGTCTCAGCATGATGCAATGTTTTGCTTTCACCATTACCTGAAAGGGTCCTTGGAAATTGCTATGGTGATTTGAGACAGGCAGCGTGGCCAAAAGCTTCGGCAGGGTTCTTACATCACCCGCAGCAAGGCTTCATACACCACAGCACCATTTCAGAACACCTTCCTAACCTGACTTGAAGTTCCACCCCCATGCAAATGCAACTAGACAAATTGGATTTGAAAGCACAGAGTGCTCCAAAATGAAACCGAAGCACATTATACAAACTGTGGCTGCAGGAACACACATGCTGCCTTCAGAGGATATCTGCACTGTAAGGTGGCCAGATATCCAAGAGCAACTTTTTCCTGGAAATCACGGTTGAGGTAATACAGAAGAAGTGGTTTTGCCAAAAAGCACAACCAAGACATGCACCTACGGCACTGTTCCCAGTTCCTTCACGACTGGTCGGTGTCCAGAGTGGCTGGTTCAAGTGGCAAGGAGAGGAATTGCTCCCTTAGCCTTACTGGGACACACTCAAACACATTCCCAAGCAGTCTCACAAGCTTAAACTCTGTAAATCAAGTGATAGTTTAAATGGCTTCTTCATCACCTGCTGTGTGTCAATGTTAAGCTGCACCTCAACTGTCTGACTGATAAAGCAAAGCTGTGATGATTAGACCCAACACTACCCATTTACGTAGGGGTATTAGTACCTCTCCATTGGAAAAAACCCCAAGTTTGAAATAACAATTCATACCAGTTACTTCAGCACATGCAACTAGACCAGCTGGGTAGCAGACAGCCATGCTCTGAACCATGCAGAGCAGATACATTGCTGGAGAGAGGATATATTGGCTGGAGAGATTTTGAACAGGCTTTTTGATGGTTAACAGCTTTAAATGTCACCTTTTCAGACAGCATCTGAAAGCACAAAAATTTTTACTCTGGGTCACTTCAGCATAATCATCCAGACTCACAAGATTCAGCCTTGTATGGAGCAGCATCTTTACTCCCAGCCACAAGAATATTCCTTCCAAATGCTTCATTTCCAAAAAGCCTCCCAGCTCAGCATCATCAGTTACATCAACAGACATGATGCTGGAACACGGAAAGACTGCAATTACAAGTATCCATAACAGCTTCAGCCTCAGTTTGAGGAAGGATACTGGAAGGAAAGTTTGTGTAAAGGAAATGGAATCTCCTCCTTTAGGTATCAAGCAGCTACCCTATTGTCAAAGCAGCGTGCCATACCAGAAATCTCAGTTTGTGTTGAGGCTTTCTAGGCAGCTTCTTCTGATAGCAGCCCAATCTTGTAACTTTTGGGAAGAACAGTGAAAAAGTGTTTACACATTCCTTGCCTGAAAAGATTCTGCCCACCAGTAAGCTTAATTTCAGATAAAGTCATACCTAAAGCCTCGTTCTCTTTGTCATTAGGTTCAAACAATAAGCTTTCAAAGGTCTTCTGCCCTCTCAGAAGTCAAGCAGACAAACAGAGTTTGCAACTCTGTGTAGGACTTCTCTCTGCTCCCCATAACTATGAAACAATTGGCCTTGCATACATGGAGAGGTCACGGGATAATAATGAAATTTAGAGCAGAGGTCCAGCAAGTCTTGCAAAGACAACCGCTGCAAAGCTTTTTATTAGCTACCTGCTAAGACAGTCTGCAGCAAAGACATGATATTCATAGGGAAGGTTCCATAACACCCCAAGCTGTTTCAAAAAGAACTTACCTTTAAATTAGAAAGATGCACAATTTCCTGCAGGGAAGGAAAGAGATGGGCACTGCTCAATGTCTGAAGTCTATCTGGAAATGAGAGGGGATGCCAAAGTGGTTTTTATCCCTTCTGTTTCTACTTTTCAAATGGCCTGACACCATCACAGAAGCCTGAGTAAGTCAGGTTTGAAGAACATGCACATTCACCATTTCTTCCTTCCCTCCCTTGGGCTTCTCAGCAGACTAAACTGTGGGTTTCCTCTCTAAACCAGCAAAATTCCAGTACCTGTAATCAAACATTATTCCAGACATTGTCATCTGAGTCCTTTCCATTAAAGTTACCCACCCAAAAACTTCTCCAATAAGAGACAAGCAACAGCACAGTGGTCAGAGCAGACAAGTTCATTTAGATGTAAGCAAGCCTGAGTTTTCTTATCTAGGCATTCAACAGCTGCCAGTACTTTTGCAGTTCAAAGGCAAGACAAAAGCTGTACAGTCAACCTATCCTCCCAACATACCACAGTCATCACAGGTCCTCATAAGTCAACATGCCTTCTAAATAAGTGTTTAATATAAACATTTGTATAGTCACTTAATTCCTGGTGAACCAGGCTATTTGATGTGGGCTACAAAAAGCTCCCATGACATCAATGGAAAGTTTCCAATTAGGAAACCAAGTTTGAAACACATTAATAGAACTTGAGAGACAGAGGAAGAAACCTTGTAGAAGCAGTCAAAAGATCTGTTCTTGTGAAAGATGCTCTCAATACACTTAGGAACAAGCAAAAAAAGATAAGCTGTCTTGCTTTTTCAGAGTTTAGTAAGTAAAAACTGTAGAGGTATAAGCAGAGTTATGTTAGCTGCTCACTTGGCCAGGTTCAGACAAACTATGTCCAACTGTTTCTCAGTGGCTGCTCAAGTCCTTACACCTCCTTTGAGGAGGCTGGATGGCTTTGCCACAATATGCTGTCTAAGCATTAATTTCAAAGTAATGAGATGGCCACTGCCACCCACTATTCTGTGCACCACAACCTCCCAAACATGGAATGGATGTCAGCTGGCTGGAATATCCAACGCCTGCAGTAACCAACAAAGCCACTACACCCAACAGTATCGCCCACCCTTCAAAACCTCACACCAGAAAGAACTTACCTCAGTGTTTTATTTCAACAGCCAATTCATGGCACTGCTACCCCTAATACCCAATGAAAGTGTAAGCTGAAGTCACCCTACACACCCATCCCCTAAAGACAATCCCAATGCCTTGGCAATACCATGCAAGGACTTGTAAAAAAATCTGTCTACAGAGATATTGACCCTGGATAAATGCCTCTAGCCATGTATTCACTGGACAGCCCAGCGTTTCTGTCAGGCTTGCAAGCCAAAGAGAGTTCCATTCAGCAACCTGCAAAGCCATCTCTTCATTGCTGCCAGCCTGCCACCTGCTGGGCCAGCAGCTTTGTCCAGTAAGGGCAGGATTTCCATTTGATACCCGTTTGGCACCACAACCATGGGTCAGGCATGATTTCTGTGACAGACTTGTTTCGTGGGCGTCTTAGCTGTGCAGGGCTTTTGTGCAGTCAATGGAAATTCTATTTACCCACCCTGTTCACGTGCTGCCGTGTGCCTGTGCCCACAGCAGCGAGTTGAGCTGACCTACCCAGAGGGATCTGGCTGGGAGGAGAACACCAGAACATACTTACCACCATATCCCTACATCAAGGGACAAAGATTGAAGGCACTTCATGAGTCACGGCCAAATGCCTTTTTGGAGAAAACATGTACAGCACACAGTCCTCACAGAGAAAGTACCACCAAGTACATATGCAAGTAGACCAAGCAGCAAAGATTATTTTTTCACATTAAAGCTCAGTAAAGCAGCAGAATCCCCGGAGTTCCTTGTAGGCAAACATCTGGACAGATCTGCCATCCTGAAGTACAGGCACAGTATACTAGGCCAGTTTCCCTCTCAAACCAGTGCAGTACTCTGGTTATGGAGCTAGCATGGGGCAGTTGCACAATCACAGCCTGCCTGCAGATGCAGGTTATGGCTCCTTCCAGACTCGCTCTAGTTAGGTCTCCCCTCCCACTTAAAGTGTTGACACACAAAGCTGCGCCTCTTGCAAAGCCAGTTCAGTGTCCACACATCAGGCTTTATCTGAGTAATCAGATAAAGCCTCAGGATTTAATGTTATTTGCACCAAAAGGGCAGATTTGGACCTGTAGGGGCACACAGGATCCACCCCTTAAACAATCTCACTGGAAGGCACCTCTTGGCATGCCTCTTACTCAGACCCAGAAGCACATGAGCAACATCAGCACTCCAGTGAAACAAAGATCAATCTGGGGAACATGTAGAACAAACCTTCCAGGAAAGCTCTCAGGTCCTTTGAAAGCTGCTTCTCAAGTTAGGAGAGTTGAACTATTCAGCAGCTGTTGGTGCTCGAGTAGATCATCTCAAAGTTGTTTAACTAAGGCAGATATCAAGATATCAGTTTCTGAAGTCCAGGATGAGCCTCAGCAACTGAAACAGTCCCCTATTAATAAAGATACACACTTTGCCTTTTCTTCTCCCCATCCCAACACACAGCAAATCAAACCCACAACTTGGAAAACCAGTAGTATATCACTATGCTCATCTGCCTTCACTCCCTGGTTTTTCACCATTACTCAAGCTCACAGCCACTTCACAACCCCTTTTAAACTTCTACACAGCAGCTGTACATTGGCAAGCTCGTGTGCCACATTCCTAACCTTACAGCAATATCCTGCTGGAATCAGTGCCATGTGTGCAGCCCTGCTGCCCTTTTCCTCTCCGGCTGCAAACTAAGCTATGCTAGCAAGATCTAAGAGATGCATGTGCCTGAATCAATATCAGAGTCAAGTCTGAGGCTGAAACCACTTATAACTGCCTGTCTGATCCTTGTTGCACAAGGGACACAGAGCACTCCAGAAGAGCTGTGAGGTAACAGGGAGGAAAGGAATGCCCTGGCTCATAAAAAAATGAAACATGTTCATTAGATTGATTCACTCCCACCCCCAGCTCCATTTTGTTCCAGCTGGAAGTGCACAACATGCCATATGGAAAACCCCAGACTACTAAGTAGTTAAACTGTGTAGGACATCGGGCAAGGACACCAAGTGTTCAAGCCAGTAGCACAGAACCTTGACAGCAAGCTGTAGGGTAACAACCCAGCACAGCCTGCAGCAGCTCATGCCTATCATGTAACTCCAGAACAGAAAGTCCAAGGAACTGTATTTCCTGCCCAGAGGAGTCAAGACGGGTACCTTCTGGATTCACACAGGCCCCAAAACTCTTTGCAGTCAAAGCAGCAACAGGTTTCTCCTGCAGCTGTTCAACATTTCACAGGAACTAGGACATAAACACTAATTCTCTCAGTTGGGCTGACTTGTTATCAGCTGGTCCACAATGTTTTAGGCATATCTTTGCATGGACACCACTTGAAACTTCAAGTCCCAGATGTACTAGTGCCCTGGGATTAGGATGGAACAAAGCAACCCCTCCTGCACTGTTCAAGTTCAATAACATGACCAGTTTAGCATTTAAATAGCAGGGAGAGACTGTCTACCCAAGAGCAGACCCAACCCTTCCACATATCCAGTGTCCCAGTTCCCTTAAAGTATGTACCAAAGACTACAGTTAGGAAGTATTTCAAAGGTCATTAATCTCTTCCCACCAAGCAGGAATGCCTCTTCCCCTGCAACACAGCTCACCAGGCTACCCCATCCATTACAGACCCTGGGATCCTGAAGCACCGTGTGACAATGAATTCGGGTATCCAGGTAAGAACTGCACTTTGGCAAACTCCAGGACTTCCTTCAGCCTCCAAACACCGTAGCTGGAATCCAGGCATTTTCTACTCCATGTAAAGTTTAACCTCCAAATGGCCATTCAAACCAGAAGCTATCCACAGTGAGGCTCTCAAAAGTTTCAACGAAGAATTTCTAAACATCTGAGACCAATGTAGAGAGTGGCTTGGCCTTACCCCTTGCTTGCTTTTCTTGGCTGTTCACCATCTGTGGCTCACGTTCTTTAGAACTAAGTTGTTTCTGCAGTTTTTGTGCAACTGAGTGCCTTTGTACATTTATGGTGTCAAGGCCCCATCTGGGATCTCCTCAGGACAGATTCCTGACTTGATAACATACCAGCTATCCAAAGAAAGCAGTTCCAAACTAACATCTACACAGCTGCTCTGACTTACAGGCTTCATCAAATTCCCCTCCCAGGCTACATGTTTACCCATGTTTGGTAACTCCATTCAGACATTACTACCTTCTGCCCCAAAGCTCTCGAAGCAAAAGCTGTTGCTCCCTTTGAAATCAGGCAGATGGTGGCAGTTTTGATTTGGTTGTTAGATTTTACATTAAAAGCTTTCTCCTCCCAAGAAAAGTTCTGCAGGTTAAAAGCCTTACTACTCTACAGTAGCAGCACTGCTTCAGTTTGAAGTCTGTCCTATGCTTTAGAAGAGGAAAAACTAGCAGAGCTGCAAGACAAGAAAATATTAGTGGACAAGCCTCTCCAAGGAAAAAGGCAAGGGCAGGTGGCTGTTTCTCTCTTAAGAGAGAAGACTATGTTTATCTAAAAATCTTTGAAGCTGAAGTTCAATGCCACTTCAGCACAACACAAAACCAGAAGGGAGGATGGCAAAACATCCATCACATGAATGAAACACTGGGAAGTCGATGGCATGCAAAGCCCCCCACTCCTAGATGTGGCACTTCCAATACTGCAGACAAAAAGCATTTCCCACCTTTTCTACCCCCCCACCATAAATCCCTGCATCATAAGTCTTCTCTATTTTGACTACTTTGATGAGCCACAGGGTACAGCCCACTAAATAAAACCTGGTGTTCATGTCCATCCTTGCCAAAGGTGAGCAGACAAGACAAGCAGTACTTATTTTCTCCCTTTTTAAAAAAAAAAACAACCCTAAAGCAAGATGTTGAGCGACTTAAGCAAGGCCACACATCAGGTCAGAGATGTAGAAAGGATTAGCCCACAGCTGTCCTTGGCTTGCAGCCCTACACTCCTCCCTCCAACCCACACTGCCTGGGGCACACACAGCACTCTCAGACTGCCACGAGCACCAGCTGGCCTGCGAGGCTCCGGACCTTAAACCCAATCCCAAGCACGACAACGTGTGCCAGAAAGGAACTGTCCCCATCGGTCACAAGACAGCACCATGCAACCACCTCACCAGCCAGCACTTGCATCTCCTCATCCCCATGGTCTAGGCCCAGAGCTCAAACATAGTCAACATGCTCAGAAATTGTTGTTCTTTTTTGTACTCTCCCCGAAGGGGCCTCTGCAAACCTGCAGTCTGTTGCATTGGGATAAGGTAAGGCTTACCCAATTTCATCTCAACAGTCAAGGCCAGGTCGTACAGGGCTCTGAGCAACCTACTCTAGTTGAAGATGTCCCTGCTCACTGCAGGGGACTTGGACAAGATGAGCTTTAAAGGCACCCTCCAACCCTACCCATTCTAGGATTCCATGAACAACCCCTTCCCTACTTCTTTAGAAGAGGTAACTCCTAGCTGGTGACCACCACTTCAGCAGCCCCCGGGGGAGCACTGTCAATGGTGCCTCTCTCCCCCTCCCCATGCTTGCAAACTAACACTTTTAAAGTGTGTTTTTTCACACTCAGAGCATGACTGTCCATCTCCTGCAGCACACACCCCATCTTTGCCAGGGACAACTGCCACTCACACCCCCCCCCTTTGGCAATCTTCATTGAAACAGTGGCAGCTGCAGCAGTTACACACATGGAATAACTTGAAAGAAGATTTTTTTGTTTCTTAGAGAAATGTATTAAGTGGAAGTGAGTCAACACCTTGACATCAACCCATTCTACAATGGTTGCCAGAAGAGCGGTCCAGTGACTGCAGTTTGGTAACCTTGGTCTCAGACACTTACTCACTTCTATTCTACAGGCATTACACAGCTTTTTTGGGAAGCAACTAGTGCCTAACTCGTATCTTGTACCAGCAAATTAACGTGCTAAACCACACCACATGCCACGCATCTAAAGGAGCCAGGGCAGCAATTTCACAGCCAGCCTTTGGTAGAATCAAGGTTAGAGAAACCAATAGCAAACCAGCACTTGCCAGTATGATCCAGGCAGGTCTCTAAGCTGTTTCCCCATCGCTATAATACCGTATCACTCCACTAGTTAATACATGCACAAGCCTCCTTCCACAGAACATGGGGATAAGCACAGAACAGCTGAGGTCATCTCATTGATACTCCCTGCCAACACCAGTTAATCCTCACTCCCCTTGTCAACACAACCCCTCAGTGCCTCCAGCCTCAGCCAGTACATGTATACTACAGTCCAAAACTATAAGCACAACTTGCACTGGCCTATTGGGTGCCAATTCCAGTGTATTGAGTAACGCCGGACACAAAATTTGTCTGAGACACAAACTTCAGACAGCCACAGAGCTTACTCCCTTCCACTTCTATTCTTCTAAAGCTCTGCTGTGCCTTGGCAGATTACCTGCCAGCACAGTCCGCGCTCATTCACAAAGTGGGTCATACGCAGGGTCCCGACTGCCTCATTAGCTACAAATTTTTAATTCCATTAACTTCATGAATTCTTAATTAGTCCTCAAAACAGACTTGACAAGACTGGTAACCCTTGCAGGCTGCTTTCACTTTTTCTGAGGGAAGGAAACGTAGCAGGCCAGGGAAAAAAAGAGACAGCAGAGCCCATTTTCCACATCCAGGATCAGGCAGCAATGAACTGACTCCACACACATGCAGCACCTACCAGCCTGCCAGTCCCCGGAACACAAGCCCAAATCTCAGAAGTACCTAAACAAGTTTCCAAACTCCAGCCACATCAGAGTGCACTTCAGTAACCTCTACAGCAGAGAAGGGCTGCAAAAGCCTTCTGCTGATGTACTGCAACAATGCGATGCCCCAGAGGAATACGCTGCTGAAGTTCATCCCTTGTCTTCAACCAGGGACAAGAATAAATCACTGCTTTATGCATCAGTCATAACAACAACTGAGAGCCACAACAGGGCCAGGGGCCAGAGATACTGAGAGAGCAGGGAGGAGACAGGCACAGTAACCACTGGTTGGTCAGGGCAGACGCTCCTCCACCAGCCAGCGAAGTGCTTCTCAGCATCACTGTTCGCTCTGTCAACAGTAGCACGGCTCCATCCCATTCCCAGTACTTCCCTCTTCAACTCACCACAGAAATATCCTTCCTTGTGGGCTGGAATAGACACTTTGACCCCATTCATCCTACAGCCAGATCTCTTAGTGCAAACCACTGGCAACTCCACACAGTTTAGCCCTAGTAGTTTCAGAGTCAGCTTGCAGCCAGCAAGACTAAGCTGCCTATAGCACGGTGCTTTGCGATGGGGAATCTGGCATAGAAATCAGGCATTAGACAGTAGGAAAAGTGAGGATTGCTCCTAGGACAAAAGGTTCATAAATTCATCCTGCATTCAAATCAGGAAAAAAAAAAAAAAAAAAAGAAGAGCTGATCTTTCTCCAAGGTGGCAACTCCCCTTTTTACAATCATTTTGCAAACTTCCTTATCTTGAGCAACGGCTCAGACAATTCACAGGTTTCTCATCAGGCATGGCCACCACCAGTGATCAGCCACACTGGCTGCCCACAAGGGAACAGAGAGAACTAGCAGCATATCTGAGCACAAGGTTAATCTCTTCTCGTAACAAGACATTAGGTATTTCAGATGCAGTATTATATAAGCTCCCACTGTATTACTAGAGGTTTCTGTAGTAAAAACCCAGACATATTAATTAGGCCTGGTAAGGTGTGCTCCGGAGACCACCACTGCAACCACAGACACTGAACAAACAACCCGACTTCCTTAATGAGTTGAAGATCTCTGAACTGACATTATCAGTGTTTGCTTTTCAAATCCACCCACAGCCAGGACAGCTGGCCCCTGGCAGCCACCCATCTCACGGCATCCCAACCGCAGCTCCGGGAGCCCTCTGAACGCCTCCTGGGAGTTCTCCGGGCCCTGGTGATGGCTCAAGTCACGGGTGCCCCATTAGTCCCAGCGCTTCGGGCCCAGCCCCCGTGCCCCACAGACACCGGTGCCCCCCAGGGACGGGGCTTTCCGCGCTCACGGGGGGCCAGGCAGCGAACGTGAGACGGTGCCCGAGCAACCCGGGCTCGGCAAGCGCGGGTCAGACGAGCCTGGCCTCAGCACAGCCCGGCGGTTCTTATTTTTCTGTTATTTCGGGGTTTTTTTTAAGTTGGCACCGATGCCGGGCAGTTCGCAGGGGCAAGAAAGGAGCGGGAGAAGAGCCCTGCTGCGAGCGGAGGGATGGAAGCGGAGGCCGCGGCAGCCCGGAGCCCGAGGCGGGGAAGCGGGCCGGTCCCCGTCCCCCCCCGGGAAGGGCCGCCCCGGGCACCCGCTGCGCTGCGCCGCCCCGCACCGCGCCCGCCCCCGGCTCCTACCGTTCCCAGGCTGCCGGCCGGACCATGGCAGCGGCCGAACCGGGCCGGGCCTCGCCGGAGGCTGCTCCCGGGACAGCGGAGCGCAGAGAGGGCAGCGCCCGCCTCTCCTCCGCCGCGGCGGGGAGGCTGGAGCCGCAGCACCCCGGCTCCTCCCGGCGCCAGGCGCGGCAAGCAGAGTCCTGCCCGCCCGTCACATGGCCCAAATAGCGCCCGGCAGCGGCCCCGCTCCGCCCCCGGCCTGGCCCGGGGCGCGGCCCGCTCCGCCCGGACCCGCTCCCCGCCCCGCCCCGCTGCGGGCCGCCCGCCGCGGCCGGGAAAGGGGCGGGAAAGGGGCGGGAAAGGGGCGGGAAAGGGGCGGGAAAGGGGCGGGAAGCGGGGCGGGGGGCGCGGAGGAAGCGGCGGGGCCGGCGGAGCTGCAGCGGAGCGGAGCGGCTCGGCCGGGGTCGGGGGCGCAGCCGCAGCCGGCGGCCGGGAGAGGCGTTTGTCCCGGGAAGGGAGAGCAGCAGCTTCTGGCGCTGACCCCCGGCCCCAGCAGAGCCGCCCGGGTCAACAGCCGGCAGCGTTTCTGGATGAAATCGGGCTTGTTTAGTTCCGTGCTGCCCTGGTTGCTCCAGGAATGGCTAAAATTAGCAGCGAGGCGCAGGCTTAACGCTGTTTACTTCTTTGTGGACGATCTCGTCGGTTTTTAATGGGTTGCATCCTCAGTGTCCTCACACATGGGCACGGTGTTGTAATATTTGCGTTGTAAACACGCCGGGGAACGTGGATTTGTTTCGTAAAAACTGATTTGTTTACCAAAATAACTATTATGTTCATTTCAGTCTTTTTTTTTTTTTTTTAATTCTTTTAAAAGCATGTTTCTGGGCAAATTTCACCCAGTAAGGTCTCTCTGAGATGATTCATTTTTCAGCATCTCCAGACAAAAATAGTCTGTTTGTGGCAATACTGCCTGGAGCCATAAACCAGTGGACTGTCATAAATTAAGCAAGCCATATTGCATGGGATACCTCCAAGGACCACCTAAGAGCTGCAGGAAGCGGTGTGAATGATTCAGGAGGTGGCAGTCTGCCATCTGAGTCAGAACAGAATGAATGCCCCTGCCTGCTGCCGAGGTTATTGTTTAGGGGGGCTGGACGTTAACATTGGGCTTTGACCCGTTCTCATCACTAATGGGCTTGTGGCACACGTGAAAAAAAGAGCAGGGTTCATTTGTGTGTCCTCATTTTTACAACCCTACTCCCAGAGAGCTTCGCTTTCATCTCCAATGAACTTCAATTTCTAGCACAGGGCCCTAGTTCAAACAAAGTTCAACCCTATATGTGCAAATACATTCTACTTACCTACCTTTTAATTAGTCAGGATACTCAGCCAGGCTCTGCTCCTCTCAGGGAGCTGGAGGGTGAGTAGCGAGGAAGGCAGTTCCTGGGTGTGTATGTCTGCTGGATGTCTGGGAGGCGGGCAGAAGGAGGTAAGCTCTGCTGAGAGCTTGGACAGATCTTTTGTCACATATCACAGGCCATGCATTAATGTACAACCCAACGTACAACACAATGTACAACAATGATACCAGTGATGTAAAGGAAAAAATCCTGCAGCCGCACATGGGATGAAATGAAATCGCAGGGTCCCCAGGGACAATAAGCTCCCCACTATTAGGTTATTTCTTCAGTGAGGAGGTCACAGCAGGGCAGTCAGTGACATATAATGGGGCGGGATAGAGTCCTGAACCCACCAAACTGTCAGAAGAAGGCAGGAGATACGAATGCAATGTGGAGGTCAAGGTGGAGTAGCTAGCGGGCTGAATGCTCCCCTCCTCCTCACCCCTGTCAGGTTATGCAGTCAGAAAAATCCCAAAAGGGGACTTCAGCCAACGCAGGGAAAGAAATTCTGCTGAACTCCATGGGACAGTACCTGTGTATGGAGTCATTCATCTGTGCATTCATATCTTTGCAGGACCGAGGCACTAATTTCTTAAGCATTTTTTGAAGCCCTTGGGGAATAGTTGCTCTATGCCAGCCATTGTGATTCATTCAAAAGCACATTCACCTTCTGCAGCAGCAGAGACATGTCATCACTGAATCCAAGAAAGCTATGAATGATGTCTGAGAACTGCACAGGAAACTCAGCAGGCTTCAGTCTGCCTGTGAATTCAGCTTCTCCGCTAGCTCCATCATAGCCCATTACCTGCCTCCCGGCACTGGTCAGCACTTCGACCCGTTACCTCTCCCTGAACACCTCACAGCACATCACCCTTGCCAGATATGAGCTGCTTTGTCTGAGGTCCACTCAGAGTCTTGCACAAGTTTGAGGTGCACAAGGCTTTCCTGCTCTGACAAAGATCCCTGTTCTTTACAGTGAGAGGAGAGATGGGGTGGAGGACATGTAAGAGCAGCAGGGAACTTGGAGGAAACCAGACGTGACAAGTGCTGAAGCAGAACTTTTCAGCTTTGTGGTGGCTTCTCGCCAGATGAGATCACAGCTCCTATGGAATCTTGTCTCCTTTTATTTCCTTAATATTTGACTTTCTTGCTTCCTTAAGAAGCAGGAATTGCTAATCTTCAATCGCTTGCTTTGTATACGGTCTGCATCTCAAACAACAGCGCAAACAGTGTCCGAGGGGGGTGACTGACGAATGCCAGTGTTTATGGCCTGCAATGGAATATGTCTAAGCTTGTTTGGAAAGCTAACTGGGGATGGAGCCTGGATTAAAGGAGACTTTTCCATCTCCCATCCTTGTGAATTTACGCTAAGATTATTAAAAGGGAGGCGGGATGGGGGATAGGTTGGCATGCCTCCTTTTTTGTGCACAGCATTCAGTAGTGTAGATTAGCTATGGGGTCTGCAAGTGGATGAGCACCCACCTGCTGAAAAATCCCTTTTGAATGGCTGAAGTTAAGCACTTCAGTCCTTCTTAAGAGCACAGGCTCTTCGGGCACAGACTTTGCAGATGTGCTTTGTGCCTGACTGGTACTAGCCTTGCAGCAATGGGCTGGTAGGCTGTCTCAAAAAAGGGGACCCTACTGTTTTGCATTTGAGGGGTGCAGTGTATAAGGACAGGCAGGCAGAAAAAATGCAGCTTTCTATTTCTAGGCCCTGGGGAGAGGGGCAGAGGGAGATTAAACACTCTGCCCGGAAACATGTACGTGCTGTGTGCAGGCTCTGCCTGTGGGAATTAAGGGAGACAATGCAACAGATAGTGAACAATGAGTGTCTGTAATGTACAGCAACAAAGCCAAAGTAACCCAGTGTGCCGCAGAACAGAGACACAGCCTGTTAAAACAGCAGCCTCATGAGGTAGAAATCCTGCCAAGCCTGCTCAGAGGACATTCAACAAGCCCTGCTCAGCTGGAAGATGGCTCAATGTGGTGGAAAGGGGAGTAAAAGAGAGTGGGATAGAGAAGGAAAAAAACCAAGAGATATTCCCCAAGGGCTCTTTGCAGGAAAAGATGAAAGTCATCTTCCTCTTAGTTTCTTGTGAATTCAGATGTCAGCGCAGCCAACACAACACTTTGTGCACTGCAACACTGGTAAATGAGGCTGTGGAATTAAATGGAACCCTTTATCTGACACAAAGTGGAATCCAGGTATTTTGCTTTACGTTCACCCGCAAAGCAAGTGATGTCTCCTGCTTGCTGTGATGTCTCCTGCTTGCTGTGATGTCTCCTGTCACTGCTCCTTTGCGTTTCCTCTTCAGCACAGGGTGCTGGATGTGAGTGAAGTGGCCTGTCTTAAAGAACAGGACATATGTAACTCTGCAGCACTTGGACGCAGCAGATACTCTACCAAGTTCCGATTCTGTTTGGAGCAACCCTTAGAGCACCAGCTGGTTGCCCCGTTATGTCTGAGGTACATGTATTACAGACGTGACTACCTCTTAATGAGAGCACATGCCAGGAGCACCCCCACAATCACAGCAGCTTTACTGCCTGATGCCACTGCAGGCAGTAAAAAGGACACATCCTAACGCTCTTGCTTCCTGCACTGTCTGTCACAGGCCTGTGTGTAGAGAGCTAAGCTCACGGTCAGCCTATGCATGAGAAGCCATCAGGAGTGACGGAGCAGAATGAGTTCCTTGCCTTCCTGATGGAGAGCTACGAAGGGAAAATGGTAGCGACCAGGATAACACAGGAAGAGCAGCTGTGGAGCAGCTCCGGAGAGAGCAGCCTGCCCAGAGAGCTCACCGTGCCCCGGGGACCAGTGCTCATCTCTGCTCTGTCCCAGGGGACAGCAGCAGAAGAGCTGGTGTCGGGGGCCCAGCTCTGTTGGGCTGTGGCTCCAGGAGAAGCTGGCTTTGCGGGACAGGGCTGGGAAAAGCATCTCCCGGCAGCTCCAGCAGCGTGAGGAACCAGCACCCTCTGCTGCTGGCACACTCGCCTCCAGAGCTCCTTTTACTCACAGACACCTCGCTGCTTCCAGGGAAAAGCTCAGGAAAAGCATCCCCAGCAATGTTCCTCTGCAAGTCAAAACACGGCAGCGTGGGGGTGGTTTGTTTGCCAGGCAGTGTGGTCGTGTCCCAACAGTGCTGTTGGGAAAGGAGATGCCAGGCAGCAGAGAACAGCTGCAGGAACAGGCCCTGGCTTTGTGCTGCTGCTGGCCCCAGCAAGTACTTTGGCTGGTATTTGGTGAACACGACTTGGTACACACAACAAGGATGGTGTAGGATACCGCTCTCGGTTCCTCCAGCATCCTTCCTCTGGCCTCTTCCAACCACCTCCCATCCCCGCGAGGCAGCTAATTGACTATTGCTGCCTAGCAAGAGAACAGGGAACTGGGGCAAGCGGTGTCCTTGCAGAGTCCTGCCTCCTGGGACAGCACTTGCTCGGCATTTCCAATTGTGGAGCTGGGCTCCAGTGAACCTGAATCCAACCTGTTGTGAACATGAGTGGCCAAAGTGGCTAAAGCAAAGGCAGGAGCCCCAGGGTTGTCGGGGTGGTGAGGGGGCTACCAAGAGAAGGTGAGGGCCAGCAAGAGCGTTCAGTGCTGGCATCTTTCCTGGGGGAGATGTCCCTGGGCATTTTGTTGTTTTAAAGCTTGCCATTTAGGAATCCCTGCAGCTTCTACCTGCCTTTCCTGACCCCCACTGCGGGTCCTCTGCCTTCCAGTGGACCCTGGGGCTTAAACCAATCTTTCCCAAAGCACACCAGGGGCCCTGCTGCCCTCCCCAAATCCTCACAGAGTACTGTGCCAGCCCATAAAATATGCCCACGTAAGAAAAGCAAAGCATGAAAAAAAATGCCTGAATCCTGTTAAAAATAGGCTGGGATCTGTAGAAAAGAACCTGCTTAACAGTTTGTGTCTGTGCACAGGTCTCTGAGCCAACCACCATTCACACAAGACCCAGACTGTTTCATGGATAAGGAGATGCCTACGAAAAGGGAGCCCTGTTTAAGGAAAAAATGAGGCGATGTCTGGTCAGAGTGCCACCAGGACACAGCTTCTGCGGGAAATTCCTCCCCGTAGAGCCATCTGTCAAAGGAGAGCCAACGTGTCCTGCCGCAGGGAGCAGCTGGAGGGCACAGGCCTGGCACGGTCTGCAGTGGTGCTTGCAGGAGAACCTGGTGCTGCATTGCTACAGGACCCCGTGCCAGCTCTCTGCAGGGGGAGCAGCTGGGATGAACTGGATCCATTCCCATTACCCACAGACATTTCCCAAGGCAGCTCGCTTCAGGATCGCTCTGGCTCCCGAAATGTACTGGTTTTCAGTCTTTCCCTTCCTGCCTCCTTTTAGGCAACGGCCACATTTTCAGTGATCTGTTTGGGGAAAAGAAGATGATAAACCTTGGTGATAAAGCCTGCTGAGGCAGGCAATGAATCTGGAGGCACAAATCCTACTAAGGATTGCCCTGAGCTGTCACCAAAGGAGAAGTCAAGCACAGAACCAAAAAATTTGGTTTGGAAAGCATTAAGATGCTGAAAATTTTGCTGCTTTTACTACCACTGCCTCTGCTCCCTGTGTTTAAGGAGAATTTACTTATCCTGTAACTGCTTTGAGGATCTCTCTTCAGTGATGTGCAATGGTCTCTAAACGAAACAAAACTCTCACTAAACTAGGATTAAATCCCTTCTGACCTGGGTGGGAAAAATACCGTCTCAGCCCTATGATACAACTGTTAAATCTTCTCACTTGCACAGCCATCTTCACCTGTATGCTTAGATAATTCAGTATCACCAACAGCATCAGAAAGTATCACACACAGACACCACAGCATTGTACCCAGACACCCAAAGGAGCACTGAGGAGGATTTGAACGCTGGAAAGACCCACATCACTTGATACTATAGAAATGCTCTGCTACGTTAAGCAAGAAACCATCCGATTTAAATCCTCCTACCCTTCTCTTGCCAGGAAAATGAAGCCTTCCCCTGGGGCAACAGGATGAAAACTGCTGTGCTCCTTCTCCCCTTTCCTGGGCACACTGCTCATCTTCTTCTGATGGAATGGAGGTGCCAGGTGAGGCTTTCCTTCCACCAGGGACAAGGTGGCTGGTTCTGGACAGGAACACTTGGGTATCAGCTAAACCAGGGTCCCCGTGTAGTGCCTTCCTAGCCAGAGTCACAGCACAGCTCCTTCTCGGAGTCCAACTGTGTAATCTCAGCTCACGGATCTTGAACAGATTACAGTTTAAAATGCAGCTCTATGTAGTGTATGTTATTAAGCAACTCTGTACTATGGTGATAGTATCTATGGAAATGCAACTCAGGCAGTAAATGTGGATCAGTGGAGACTTTCCTGAGGTCTGGCAATTTCAGGACCCTGCATAGTATTGGGCGATTCCAGCTTCTCACCTTAAAAGGGCTTTGGATGTTCCTCTGTTCTGAAGAGTCCTGGCCTTGTCTGGGCAATACACTAAAAACCAGAGTCAGTAAACATCTAAAACTGCTGGTTTCACACTACAGAAAATTCAACATTGTCCTCTTTGTACAACTAGAATTTTCAAGTTTCACTCACCAAGAGGATGGGAAAAAAAACCCAAACCCGAATGACCATCAATCTTGGCAGGAAATTACAACACACTTTTGATAAAAAACATTTATTTTTTTATAAATATAACTCTCTATTCATTACACACCATGAAAGGAATCACAAAATTTTACTCATGGAAACATACAATTTTAAAACTTGATTTATAAAAGTTGAAGTGAAAAATTAATTACTTCCAGTGTTAGCTTTCTGTAAAACACAATCACAGCAGTGAATTCCAGGAATGCACTTACCATCTCAAAAAATAGTAAGATTGGTATCAATAATCACTTACGGGGAGAAACAGACTATAAGAACTCATTCTGTGGAGTTGCTTTTGCAAAGAAAGGTTAATATCAGCTCTCAAGAAGGTGCACGCTGCCTATTAATAGCTGTCACAAAATAAAAATAGCACTGCTTCCTTGGCCTATAGCCCAGTGGATTTCTACCATTCTTCCTCATCAGATTTATTGCTTGTTTAACCCTTCCTCCCATCTGCAGTCTCTCTCTTGCCAGTCACACATTTTATGTATTTAAAAATATTTGGGTTTCATTTGGCAAATGTTAAGTATTAAAGAGTTTAACAGGAATTGTCTGTGTAAAAAGAAAATAATAGTTCTAAAAAAAAAAAACCCAAACAACCCAGGCAGCTTTGTTCACTGAGGAAAACCTGTGTAAGCTTTTACTGGACTTGAATAAAATCTAAAGAGAATTCTGGGGTGACCCATTAGAGACTTAGCAAATTAACCTTATTTTCAGCTGGAAAGAATAGCAGCTCTCTGGGGAAAAAACAACAGGCTTTTTTAAAACTGCAAATAAACCTCTTAAAATCAGATATTAACCAGCAAGTGTGCAGAAAGAAGAAAACACTACTGCCACAGTCATCTATAAAGTAGTAATAAATTCTGCCATTCACAACAATGCATTCATTCTCACGGGGTTGATTTGTCATTATGACTTGTTCCCACACACCAAATTCAGAAGAACTGGAATGAAGTGAACACAGCTATTTTTGTTTAAAAAATATAAAAGAAGTTATGGGCAGCCCGGACCTAAACCATCTTCCCCTGCACAGCTGCTTCAGGCACTGTGGTATATTTTGGAGGCAGTGTTTGCTAGCACTCACCTATGAAGGGAGCTGTTATTCCAGTTAACTCCCAGGCATATGGTCTTATTCCAGGCTCCACTCCCAACATACCCACTTGACAAGCAAGTCCTGCAGCAAGGAACCAGAGCTGCTCACCTTCCTCCTTCTTTTCTGGGCTACTCTTTTCCCTTGTGATTTATTTTCACCCTTTGGTGTTTGTGCTGGTAGTTAAACCTGCCTGTAACCATGAAACAAACTTACTAACACCCCCAGAAGATGGATAACCAGCCAGCCTGGTTGTCAAACCAGACCCATTAAGGCACTTGTGTCTCTTCTGTGTTTGAGCTTTTGAGAAAGCTACACCACAACCTCCCTCCTCTGCCCTGTAAAAGCCAAGTGATGCGCATCAGTGCAACTCAGCTCGGCTTAGTCAAATACAGTATGTAAAATACAGCTTGTCTGGGCCATCTGCAAGGTGGGGGAGGGTATCTGCCAGAAATCACAGTCAGTCCCTGAGAATTTGGCCTTTTCCTGCTGCACATCGCTTCTGCCAGGTTACGTTCTCCCAGGCTCTCTTTGCCTAGGGACTGCTGACAAGTAACAGCCTCTCGAGAGCTCGCTCAGTGCGCTTTTATCTGTGCAATTAGCAGAGGAGAACAATTCTGATTTTTGCATTAAGGATTATGCTGAAAGGCAACAACTCGGGAATCCGGGAGCACAGGCTGTACAGACCTGCCTGCTGAATCCTCCCTGCTGCCACCCACATCCACGTTCCAGCCTCCTGCAGTGGGTCTGTCCCATCCTGGTGCCACCCCAGGGTGGGCAGTTTGTCTCTAGCCTCCACATGCACCATGAGCCCAGGCTGTCCCACCTCGTGCTGTCTCAATTTCCTGAACAGAAGATGCCTTCTGGTGTGCTGTGGTAAATTATTTGTTAGAGGAGATCACGGAGCATTTGGGGCTATCATAAAAGCAGACAGACACCCATTGTGCACATTTGCATTCTGGGAAGGAGAAAATTAGGAAGAGAAGAGTGGGGTCTCTAGGTAGGGCTTGCTGTCTCCAACCCTTCCTGTGAGGGATGGCACTATACATTTCCACAACCACTTAACGTTGTCCTGTATCACAGAGACACAGTTTGCTAGTGCCGTGTACCCGAGAGATACGCATAGAGAAAATTCCCTCCCCTTGCACGGCTGTGTCCTTGAGTTTAAACCCACACCACCAGCATCCGCAGGCACTGTAGCTACCTTCATGTGTGCTGGAATGATGGATATGGTGATCCTTTATGAAGCTGCCTCCCACGGAAATGTTAGAAGCCACTGAATGACACTGCAAACTTCAGCTCTGAGGACAGAGAGAAGTTTGTTCCAGAGAAAGACAAAGACGGTTAAAGAAAACATTTCTTTGCTAGCTAAGCCCAAATAACTCTGCTGAACACCAAGCTTTCCCCTCAATAATTATTGCACTGCAGGCAAATAACAGCTCTGTGAACTGCCATATTCTTCATGCTGTCCCCATTACTATAACAGCCGAAAAAGCAATGTGTCTTCCTTCTCCATCCCCCGTGGTATCGGCTATCCACTTAATGAAAGCAGCAAATTACTGCTTATAAACTCAGCCTCTGCTGCTGGGCAATTTGCAAAGACTCAGGACTGCAGAGAGCTCACAAATCAGTGCCAGCGTGTAGGGGCCACATGCCACGAAAGCAAATGGGT
Organism: Todiramphus chloris collaris; assembly: GCA_025345505.1. NCBI lineage: Eukaryota > Metazoa > Chordata > Aves > Coraciiformes > Alcedinidae > Todiramphus > Todiramphus chloris. The sequence continues at coordinate 1,966,464 of JANVCC010000174.1, forward strand.
GTCTGTGCTTCCAGGAGAGCCCAGCCACAGCCAGGGGCCGGGTGACACCAAGATGGGCTGGATGGCACCAAGATGGGCTGTACATGCACTACAGACCCCTGTGCACAGAATTGTCATTTTACTGAGATGACAACTGTCCCAGCCAGATGAAGCAGGGCAGAGGATGAACACGTTACCACCATCTTCTAGCCTGAGAATTAAAATAAAAATAAAAATTTGTCAGGTACTTAATTTAACAAGTCTCCCGGAGCGCCTGCGAGGTAGTTAAATGCTAATAACCACAAAAGCCTGACAGGGAAAACCGAGGCACTTCAAGGTGAGGTAATTTGTCCAAAGTCACAGTCAGAATCCCTAGCAGAGCCAGAAAAGCTGCACTGGGCTCTTGGCTCCTACTTAGCTCTGAACACCGAGCCAAGCTCCTTTCCGGGCTCAAATGTCAGAGGCACTGCGGGCCACAGGTTTCCCAGAAGGCTGGAAGAGTCCGTCAGAGATGAAGCTGCTGCTGGCAGCAGAAAAACATGGACATTGTGTAGGAAAATCCAGGCTGTAAGGGCGACGCAGACAAGGGAGGAGAGACACCGTGAAGGCATCACCCAAGCAGAGCTTCATAATCCACGTACCACACCAGATGGCCAGAGCTGGGGCTGACACCTGAGATAGGCCATTTCCTTGGCTGGTGGCCCACTCTGCTGAGCAGGGTGGTGATGTCATGTTTCCCCTTGCCCAAAACCAGGACAAACACCTGCCTGGCCCTGTTGATGAGGGGTAGGCTGAGGCTCATCCTTTGGTGAGGTTTGACAGGGCTTTCAGTCAGCACCACAGTCTGAGCCCCTTCCAAGCCAGTTTCAGAGTGGGGGAAGAGCGAGGCAGTGTGACCATCGGTGCCCACCCCCAACAGCACCAGGTCAAAGCTGGCATTGGCCACCAGGGCCACGATCTCCTTGGCATACAGCTCCGTGCCTCTGTCCTCTTCCACACAGAGCCGCTGGTTCAGGTGCACAGGCATGGGGTGGACATTGAAGTAGGGCACCCTGACACTCTGGAGGAGGTGGTTGTGCAAGCTGAAGAAGTTGGACTCGCTGTCAGTGAGAGGGACACAGCGTTCATCTACCAGCCAGACATGGGTGTGCTTCCATGGGAAGGCATAATGGTGTCTTGCCAGCCGCTGGAATAGGACCACGGGGCTTGAGCCACCTGAGAGGGCCAGGTGGAACTGCCCAGAGTGTGCCACAGTCCTGCTTGCTGCCTTCTCGATGTCAGAAGCCAGCTGGGAAATCAAGTCCTCAGACCACGCTGAGACCAGGGGGCTCTGCCGAAATTTGGACTGGATTGTCTTGTAATCACTTGGCATCTGCATGTTGGGGTTCAGCAGCTCCACTGGCTCTGCCACTGTGAATGCCACTCCCCCACTCACCATTTCAAAGTCTAAGAGGTGCTGGTTCTCCACGCCCCCAGGGTAGAGGCGCAGCGGCTGGTGGGAAATACTCTCCAGCAGTGGTGTCCAGAACCTCCAGGAGGCCAGCAGGTTCTCGGTGGTAATGAAGAAGTCCTTCCTGCCATGGTAGATGTTGGAGATGAGGACAGAATAGGCATCTCTCTCTTTCACAGGGCTGTACATGTAGTAATCAGACAATGGCTGTCCAAAGATGTGCAGGTCTGACTGACCCACTGCTTCTCTCCAGCTGCCCTTTGGCATGACAGGCCTGAAAAGGTTCCTGCTCACAAGCACTGCAGGGGTGTTGAGTGCACCGTGTCCAATGTAGAATATGATCTGCTTGGCTTTACACTGGCTGTGCCCTGCGTCCCGCCGCGCCTCGCTCTGAGTGCAGAAGGCCCGGTTCTTGAAGAGAACACGGACATAACCCACCCGTTCATCCAGAGCTTTGCCAGAAGTGAGGATGAAAGGGACCCCTTCCCAGCGCAGGCTGTCGCTGTGAATCAGCACACCTGAAACGACAGTGATCTCAGCTACCACCTCACACCTCAACAGCACAGATCTGAGGGGATCTCTGTCACCTACCCATCATTACCCATCCTTAGCTCCCAGAAACCTTGGCATCCACCGTGTCTCTTGCTCCACATTCGGCCCTTTCACATCATCACTGGACTAACTGCTCTCCAGTTACCCCGCTGGCCTTCCTCTCAGGTACCCTAGATGATTAGCCTCCTCTCACTTGGTTCAGTTTCTGAGCACGAATATCGTTCGGACAAAATCTTTAATGTTCAGAAGACACAGTACAGTCAGAGATAACCTTGTGATCTACTAATCACTGAGAACTGCCAGTGCTTTACCCCTCAGATGCAGAGAGCAACTCAATTTTATGAAAAGGCAAAGTAGCTTGCAGGCCACTTCTAAAAATAATGCAGAGATCTCATCAAGAATAATGGGACTTAGCTCTTACGCAATGATTCCCGTTCACTGGATTGTTAGTTAATTAACATTATCTCATTACAGCTCCCAGTTACCATGCCAGTGGATGCTGGAAAACATCCCCGTGTCAGCAGTGAGGTCCAGAGTCACGGAGCTGCTATCAGTGAGGACTCCTGCTCTCCTCAGCTCTAGACTACTCCCCTCTTCAGGACCCAGACCAAACTCTCACCTGCAAAGGTTGGTGTTGTGCTGGTGTAGTCCTGTGCCTTCTGCAGTTCCTCTTGTACCTGGCTGGCATATGACTGATACTGACCCAACACGGCACTGCTGCTCTCCAGGCGCCGCAAGGACTGGAAGGCCTGCAGCTTACTCTGCAAAACCTCTTCAGCCCTGCTCACGTTGGCTGGGAGCTCCATGGTCAGGAACATCAGGGCCTCCGTGAGGTGGTTCTGCAGCACGTCCCGGATGACTCCATACTGCTCGTAGAAGCTGGTGCGGCCTGAGGACAGAGGAGGTAAGGTGCTGTGAGCTGGCGTGGTTTTCTTGCAGCCTTGCCCTCTGCGGGTACAACACGCGTGCCAAAGAGAACAAAGAGCACAAGCCTTAAATGGTTTGCACCGAGCTCCTCTTCTCCTGGCCCAACAATTACCTTGAAGCTGTCAAGCTCAGAGAAGTTGTGGATGTTCAATCACTGGACACATTCAAGACCTTGTTGGACGGGGCTTTGAGCACCCTGACCTACTGAAGGATGTCCCTGCGCACGGCAAGGAGCTGGACTAGACAATCCTCAAGGGTCCCTTTCAACTGAAACCATTCCATGATTCTAAACCTTTCCTCTCCCTCTAGATGGGCTTCCAAAACGTCTCTGCTACTTAAATAAAGATAAAAGGCTCCTACAGACCTGTTGGTCCTCCACAGAGACAGATGTTATCCTCCTTTTGGGTGCTTTCAGGGCCTAAACCCAGCAGGAGTACTGCTCTTGTCTGATACTCCCCAAGCGCACGCTGAAGAAGGAAGCTTTGCTCTCTTGGACTGCCTTTGGAAGCTGCTGGCAGCGACTGGCAGCGACATCCAGCTCACATACAGCATGATGTATAGCCCTCGTATAGCCCTTGCCCTGACACTCCTGTCCCACAGGTCATATCCCCTGGGCCTGGGACTCCACACAATGTGCAGTTCCACGCTAAAGCTTTCAGAGTAGCTGAAAATGGGGTCAGAGCAGGGACCCCAGCAGCTCTATAGCTACACCCCAGCTCCCCAGAAGAACTGGAGCAGGGCCCTGGCAGTGAGCACAGAAGAGCCCTGGCTCTTCGCTGCCTCTTTGCCCATGGTTTTCATGTCCTCAGAAGGTCCTGGCTTAGCCATGCCCTTGAGAGACAAAATTTCATGTACAAAGGCCTGCTGCTCTTTCCCTGCCTGACTTCTCATGCAGGTGGGAACAGGGAGAGAAGGGCAAAGCACTCATAAAGAAAATGACTCAAACAGATGCCTTTTTATAGTCCAGCAGCAGCAGGCTGCCCACTGCAGACTACAGGCTTCCCCTATTGACTGATACCTTCCCCTCCCTTGCCGTAATCCAAAGGCACATTCATTAGCGTGATCAATATTGCAGCCTTGCTGGGAGCCAGGCTGCCAGCTGGAGATGTACAGGGGAAA